>CM019063.1:357444112-357802430 GCA_009667805.1 Leptobrachium leishanense | reverse complement strand
TATTGAGGAGGATCATGTGGTGTTTCGTCAGAGGCAGAGGAAAAGAGGATAAATTGATGACCTTGGTGTCTATCTCTGTGTCATAGAGAGGGAGGAGGGGGAGGGGAAGACCTGAGTGGGGTTTGTGTATCCTCTCGAACGTGGTGTTTCTATAGGGGGGCCCTGTTCCAGAAGAGAAACCTCCCTTCTCTTCAGGATACCTCTTGTTTGGGGGGGGTGCTTGTCATGTTCGGAATCTGACGTCTCATATTCCGATTTAAGTGTCTGGTCAGAATTCCTTCTCATACTCCTATTAAATTTCTGGTACACCATACCGCTCTTGTAATCCCTGAGGTATATTGTAGCGCTCACTCCCAGAGGAGCCGCTGAATTTAACCTCGGGTTAGTCTCACCGCACTAGGGAATAATTATACACCAGCACTGTTGTGGATTTTATAGATTATATACTTTACTGATCCCAATAAAGCGGCATATATAATGTAAAGACGGTATATGAACGACAGGACTTCGTAATGCGGGAAAAACACGCAGTGGCAAAATGAAAGTTTAACCCCTTCGTTTCTGGAATGTAAGTCCCACGAAAGTAATGTCTCAAAAAGGTGTGTGTGATCTCAGGTACCCGGGTACTATATTCAACTGGCCAGTGAATGGAATGAGCAAATCTTCGACTAGTCACGTTGGGGCACTGTAGATTTAAACAATAATGCAGCGTGCTTCGTTAAACTTGGGACTGTGGCCTGTAAGGCCTCTCACCCATCCGTTAGACAATCTGTTCCACTACCCAATCAAGGATGTCTCTCCGCTGGATTACACTGGAACTCTGTGCCACCGGATCCGCTTCTCCTGCTTGTCTGATCTCCGCAACGAGAACTACGGCCTATCGCCTGCACTCCCAATGGATCATCGCGGTCTGCTTACTCGTGGTCCAAACCGGAACTATGTCTCTGTGCAAAACCTCTCAGCGATATATAAATAGGTCTCCACCAAGTCACTGTCTCTGATCAGCAGCACCCGCGAGGCAGCGCCTGCTCTCCGGCCTGGTCTCGATCCCTGGCAGCCTCACGTGCGTCTTCTACCTTTCGTCGCTCGGCTCACACTGGCTCTCCTTTGCACGAGGCTGCGGATGTCCTTCTCTCTCTCTCACCCACTTCCTGTCTCTCCCGCAAAGCACGATGGAATTTGTAGTTCCGTTTGTGTCCAGTATAGTTCATATTGCGCCTGTCTCCCTCTGGTGGCCAAACCAAGTAAATGCAGCAACATATCTTAAAACAGCGCTACACTCTCCCCCCCTTGAATTCTTGGGTCTCTCCAAGGAAGTGTAACAGTTACATGACATTTCAGCATTTACATTAAGCAATATATTCTGGTTCAGCAGCAAACATACAATGGGTCAGATATACATCCTCAAGTTGACTCATACTCCTGACTACCTCAGCTAGCATAGCAGACACTTCAGGCAACCTTCACACTGTGGTAACAGCTTCTTCAGTGCTATGTCCTGGTGAATCGTAGGTGAGTCTCTGAGGGGGTCGGATAGAACGTTTAGGCTCTGGTTCAATCATCTCCTCTTCGGGTGGGAATGCCACATTTTCAGGCTCAATTCTTTCATCCACAACTGGAGCAGACATCTCTTCTGAATATGAGCCTTCCAGTGAAGGCATAGAACTATAATCTAAAGACACATTTTTGGGAACTACAGGAATTTCCAAAGTCTCGGAAACTTCCAATTGGAATTCAGGAGCCTCAGGCCACTTTCCCACCGTTCGGAAACTGGAATGACCTCTTCGGGCTCAGGCGAGCGCACCCAGTCCAGACAAAAACGTCCTTCCTCACTATCCCCTTCACTCTCTTCAACAACCCGCATCTGCTGAGACCGAGTAACGGGAGTCAAGCGTGGAACAGGCGGGTTCGGCAAAGAAAGTTCATCTCCAACTGGTATCCTTACAGCTTCCCTCAAAGGCAACAGATGATTTCGGTGCCAGTTTTTAAGAGGCCCGGCCTTTCCATCCGGTCAGATTTGGTAAACTGGCAGACCCAGCAGTTGCTTGCAGACAATGTAGACTTGAGAACTCCATCTATCTGCCAACTTATGCCTTGCAGAAACACCCAAGTTCTTCAACAAAACCCTATCACCGGGTTGTAGATCATGTATCCAAACTCTCAAGTCATCGTTTCGCTTATTCCTCTGTTCTCTGTTTCCTGAGGTCAAACGGGCCTGTTCGAGTGCAGAAGCCAAATTTTTCCGAAGTCTATCCACATAATTTTTATGAGAGGCCACAGACGTCTGATCAAGAGATAACCCAAATGCCTAGTCAACAGGCAGTCGAGCTTCTCAGCTTCTCTTCCGAACAGGAGACGTTATGGTGAGTATCCAGTGGCGTCACTCTCCGTACTGTTATACGCATGCACCAGCGTAGCTATGTGACGACTCCAATTCTGCTTCTCTCGGTTTGACAGTGTCCCCAATATATTTAGCAGCGTGCGATTAAATCTTTCAGGTTGGGCGTCACCTTGAGGGTGATAGGAATTCAGAAGACCCGAACCACTCCATAACAGTTCCAGCAATTGCCCAACAAGCCGGCTCTCAAAGTCTCTGCCCTGATCCGAGTGGATTCTCCTTGGTAGGCCATAATGAACAAAAAACTTCTCCATCAAAACCTTTGCTACTGTAGGAGCACGTTGGTCTTTAGTAGAGAAAGCTTGGGCATAACGTGTGAAATGATCAGTCACTACTAGAATATTTCCCTGCCCACTAGCGTCCGGCTCTAAGCACAGGAAATCAATGCACACCAAATCCATGGGTCCTTGACTTTGTAGGTGGCTCATTGGAGCAGTTCGAGTTGGTAGGGTCTTCCTCTGGATACACCTCAGACACGAATGGCAGTAAGTTTCAACTTCAGATCTCATACAGGGCCAATAAAATCTGTCTTGCACTATCTTAAAAGTTCTCGCTGCACCCAAATGCCCATGGTCATCGTGTAATGATCTCAGCACACCCTCTCTGTGTTTGGTGGGAAGGAACAACTGTTATGTCTCTTCAGCATTGTTCGAGGGGCCCCTTCGGTAGACCACCCCATCCAACATCTTCAGTCGTTCCCACTCTTTGTATACCAATCGGGCCCCTTTGGGGGAATTTGTCAGTAGAATTTCCCTTTGGTTCGTGTTTATGGCTTTTACTGTTAACGCAATCAGAGGATCTCTAGCCTGATCGTCTCTCAGGTCCGGTTTCGAAAACGTAGGCAGACTTTCATCCCTCAGCTGTGTAGGATTACAATAAAACTCTAGGACGGCTGCAGCCATGACTCCTATAGCTTCTCCCTTGACCCAGCGCTCTGCTCCTTGACACAAGGCTTGTACCCCATCTGGAGTTAGCCGAGTCCATTCTGTAGTGTAGGGTCTTCTTGACAAAGCATCTGCATCTCAATTATTCACTCCAGGGCGATACTTAAGGCTGAACCGAAACCCTGACAGAGCGGCCAACCACCGATGTCCCGTTGCATCCAGTTTTGCCTTAGTAAGGACGTATGTAAGAGGATTGTTGTCAGTCTTTATCACAAATTCGGCTCCATACAGATAATCTTTCAGCTTGTCTACTACCGCCCACTTCAAGGCTAGGAACTCTAATTTGTGGGTAGGATAGTTCTTCTCCGAAGGCGTAAGGCTTCGACTCACATATGCTACAGGCCTCAACAACCCACCATATTCTTGGTATAGAACTCCCCCATAGGACTTCGGATCCGATTTCTAACTTCACCTGTAGATATCCGTCATAGGGAAGCTTTTCAGTTCCGATACCCCAAATCTCAAGGTCCTTTAATTTCTGTAGAGGTATGTGCTTCAAGTGCTTCTCGTAGAAGTCTCGATAGATCAACGTCACTTGAGCCCCTGAGTCTAACAGAGCTTTAGTGTAGACTCCCTCCACTTGGATTGGAACGATGGGAGAAGGACCTATCAGCTGGTCAGGAAACTTTGTCGTAGCCGCAGGAGGTTTAGACACAGATCGCTGTACCCTGGCCTTCTTCTTGACCCGTGTAGGTTTTGGGTGTGCATTGCTTCCCCATGACATAGGACCGGACACTAAGGGAGTAACTCAGTCCTGGTAGGCTCAGCAGTTGGCAAGACTCTGGGCCCGCTCGGCCTTTCGGTTCTGGCTTTAATTTTGGAGTGGTTTTCAACCACTGGGCACCTAGTTTGCTCCTTCACTTGGGCCCTCTGGCGTTTCCCGCCTGTGAGGTAGATAGCAGCCCTTCCAAGGCTTTTAGGAACTCTTCTACTCTATTTCCTTCAGGCCTTTGGCTTTGGCATTGTGTTCGGAAATGACCTTTTTCCCCACAGTTGAAACAGCTCTTCTTTGAAGACGGAGACGCACTTGTTCGTGGTGACTCGGTTGAAGGACCCGGGCCAGACGCCATAGCAACTCCCGCTGTCCCCATATCAGTGAGGAACTTCTGCATATCGGTCTGTGTCTCTGCCACCTTCAAAAGTACTTGGCACAGGTCAGTGTGCGCTTGTTTCAGCTCAGCTTGAGCTTCTTGTACCTTCTTAACGGTCTTGTGTAACTCACTATATACGAGGAGGGTTGGCTCTTTGGCAGTACTCTCTGTGGATATAGGAACAGATGCTCTTGTCCATCAACTTCAGATCCATAGGCGTCCAACGAATCATCTTCAGTTTGCAGAAATTCGTTATGTCTTTCTGGTTGTGCGTAAGCTCTTTCTCTTCTCCTTAAAGACTTTTCTTCTAGCAGAACCTCTTCCTCTCTAACAGCTCGAATTAGTTCCAGGTATTTCAATTTTCGGTTACCTTCTCTGGTTCTCAGCTGTAACATCACAGGATCTAAAGGTTGAGCGCCCCTCAATATCTGCTGCATTCGGATTTTATCTATTGTGGCCGGTTCGTCCCCTTTCTTAAGAAGTATCTGGTGCAGAATTTTATCTAGGCGCCTCATATATTCAGTCATCTTCTCACCTTTTCGTTGGTAAGTATGTTCATACTGGTACATGAGCTCAGCAGCCTTTTCCGTTCGCCCAAAGACTTCCTGTAATACGTTTAGGTAATCTAAAGCAGTGCAGTCTTGCTTACTCAATTTCAGGTTTCTGACATCCTCTGACGCAGGTCCCTTTAAGCTCTCAGTAATTCTTTGCTTCTTCTGCGCTTCAGAGACGTCCCACTCATCCAGAGCCTGCATCGCCTGATCTACCCATTCTTCAAAGATTTCTTCTCCCACCGGAGTTGGTACGTTTCCTGTAAAATTCCTCAACCGTTGATAACCAAAGTTAGTGTGAGGAGGGCTTGTTCTTTGACATTTAGCCAGCAAATCTCCAATAGCCACTATGAATTCAGGCCCGATCATGGCCAGCGGACTGGGCACGGGAACACCCGCAGGATCACCTCATGGCGCACTTGGCTGAATCAGTTGAACTTCCACCTCAGTCAGCTTCATGCTTGCGCCCTAAAAACGCACTGGAACACCCTTTCTCCACTCAAAAAGAACATACGTGTGAGAAGTATCCGGGTTCGCTTTAATGTCCAGGATTAACCCCCGATGATCTGGTGTCAGCGTGGCCACGGCCCGGCGAATCTGATCTTCGGCCCAAGTGTCTGCAGGAATATCCATGACTATGCTTAACTCTGACTACTTTGCTCCTCACACCATTTGGCAGTAGTGTCTGGATCCATAATTAACCCTTTAAATGCGCTTCTATTATAGATACTGGAATCCCGGACGAGCCCCACCGTGTAGCGCTCACTCCCGGAGGAGCCACTGAATTTAACCTCGGGTTAGTCTCACCGCACTAGGGAATAATTATACACCAGCACTGTTGTGGATTTTATAGATTATATACTTTACTGATCCCAATAAAGCAACATATATAATGTAAACACGGTATATGAACGACAGGACTTCGTAATGCGGGAAAAACACGCGGCGGCAAAATGAAAGTTTAACCCCTTCGTTTCTGGAATGTAAGTCCCGCGAAAGTAATGTCTCAAAAAGGTGTGTGTGTGTGTGATCTCAGGTACCCGGGCACTATATTCAACTGGCCAGTGAATGGAATGAGCAAATCTTCGACTAGTCACGTTGGGGCACTGTAGATTTAAACAATAATGCAGCGTGCTTCGTTAAACTTGGGACTGTGGCCTGGAAAGCCTCTCACCCATCCGTTAGACAATCTACCCGATCAAGGAGGTCTCTCTGCTGGATTACACTGGAACTCTGTGCCACCGTATCCGCTTCTCCTGCTTCTCTGATCTCCGCAACGAGAACTACGGCCTACCGCCTGCACTCCCAATGGATCATCGCGGTGTCCTTACTCGGGGTCCAAACCGGAACTATGTCTCTCTGCAAAACCTCTCAGCGATATATAAATAGGTCTCCGCCAAGTCACTGTCTCTGATCAGCAGCACCCGTGAGGCAGCGCCTGCTCTCCAGCCTGGTCTCGATCCCTGGCAGTCTCACGTGCGTCTTCTACCTTTCGTCGCTCGGCTCACACCCCGGGGTATAATTTTTCTGAATGTAGTTGTTAAGGGAGGAAACCTCCCAATTTAATCTGATCTGTTGCTGGAAAGTTTTGTTTATCTGTTTAAAATTATCCTTTCCCTGCACCTGTTCTAGGGCAATCAACTATACCCTGCAGTTTATAAGGAGCCTGTTCCACAGGTCTTTTCTGGCTTATTTTTCTGTACACAGCTTGTCTGTTTGACACACTCTGTATACTCCTGATGACGCCAATCTTCATGGCGAAACGCGTAGAGTAATGGAGTGAAGCTTTTTGCAATTTTAATCTTTTTTATTTTGCTGTTCTCTGGTAGCCTTTTTGTCACTCTATTTGCTGCAGCTCTGCCTATGCTGGTTTGGTGTGCTCCCAGCGCTGGCTAACTGCAGATCTACTTTCTCTACTCTACTACACTAAGATACTCTTTATGTTGCAATTATACTCCGGTTTGGAGTCTGTCGCTTTCCTATTTCTGCGGACCCACGCAGGCCCGCTTCTCTGCTCTATTAACTTAAGTAGGTTAGAAGTGTGTGTGTGTGTTTGTGTACCCAGGAACTTTCTGCAGTGTTACCTGCATGCATATATAGACCTTTAGTAGCCCATATTCCTTTTCATGCCAGACACATTGAGTCAATCCTTTGTGTTCACTGTGGTACCTAACTTGTTGTCAAACGTTACGGAGGCTTTTAATATTGTTGTCTTGGTTGTCTTTTGCGTTATGCATGAATAAAAGTTAAGTTTTATGTCATTTTTTGCTTAGCAGCACAGTATCCCTTTATATTTATTCATGTTCCAGGGTTACCCCTTATTTTCCACATTTTATACTATCTGCAATGCTACCGACGAAGGGTTAACACCTGCTGTGCTGTCTGACTGGCTGAGCTCTGACACATCATGGTTGCTGTGATGTCCTGTGTGTTTGCTCATGGGTTGTAAATCAGCCCTGAGTCGACAGGATAGGGCACTCGAATGGCTATGCAGACAGGCAGAGAGCACAGGGGGGAGGGCGGCTTAACACTGGGAAGAGTAAAAAGAAAACTGCATGAAATCACTTGGGAAACAGTGTCTGCAGAGAGGAGCCAGTTTACAACAAGACCCTGCTGTGAAACCATCTGCATAGCTCATGGTGGAGGGGAGCAGCCTGGTCATCTGCAGCTGCTGGGTGGAGGCAGCATATGAAGCCGCAGGAGCCAATCATTAGAGGCAGAAAGATGGACCCACGGCTCCACTTGTCTTCAGGGCAGAGTGTTTGCGGGAAAAAAAACTCAAGACCAAGTTCAAGGTCCCGTGAGCGATGGCCGCTGCCCCCCCCAGGGATATGTATCCAAACCCTGACACCAGGACAACATTTCTAGTCACCATGGCAACCTGGCTCCTGGGTTTTGTCAAGCCCTGACTTCATACACCAGGCTTCTGGTTCCCACTCCACCCCCCCACCCTCTTGCTTTCCACTGATGCAGAGAAGGCATTTGACAGGGTCAAATGGCCTTACCGGTTTCATACGCTGCATTGCAAGGGCTTTGGCCCTAACATCCTAGCTTGGATTGGAGTGCTGTATTTGCCTCAGCCGGGATTAACCTGTATGGTATCATCTCCCCTTCATTTCCCATTTGCAGTGGCACTAGACAAGACTGCCCCCTCTCCCCATTGTGGTTTGCGCTCTCACTAGAACCCCTGCTTCAGGCAATCAGGAGTGACCCATCGATGAACGGCATAACTGTAAGGACAAAATCATAAAGTGGCTGTGTACATGGATGACTTGTTATTTTTTATCTGCCAACCACTAATCTCCCTCCTGTCCTTCACCTTCCTTTTGCACGACTATAGCTCCATCAGTAACTATAAGATTAACATGACGAAGTTGGAGATCCTGGGAGTTACTAGTGGTTATTCCAAGAGCCGATCTGACCCTGAAATGTCCCCGAACATGGAATTTCCTCATGGTGACATTTCGGCTATTCAGAGAGGATGCAGTTTGCTAACTTTTGGCAAACTGTCAGCAAGTACGGTGCGTGTTTGAAGGCAGTGAAATCCGCCGTAGAATGGTTAATCTATTCAGAGAACACCGAACAGCAGTGAAAAGTTGCCTTAGCACCCTGCTATTCGGTGGTTTCATTCAACAGGTTTATTAAGGCAAACCCCGTAGGATTCAATGTTAAAAATATTCTCGTCTTTATTCAATATCTAATAAACCGTTTATTATTTTAATCTGCAGTAAAAAGTCTTTAAGATCTTTTAGTCATTTTTTGGTATTTTTTTTCCGCAAAATCATTTTCAGTTTTTTCTTTTTCTTAAGCGGTTCTTCTTTTTTCTGTAATAGATCTTTTTATTATCATTCAGAACCTTATATGTAAATTCCAAGAATTTTCATTCAGCAGTTCTTTGCAAACAGCATTTAAAGTTTGACACTTTCAATCATATTGTTTATTTGTTGTTTTTTTTTGGTTTTTTTACCCAGTTCGTCAGCATGTCGGCTTTTTCCAGCAGCTGGTCTGCGCTGTGATCAGTAGCTTGGTGGGTTTTTCCATCATGTTCAGTGTGTTTTTTGCAGTGACCGGGGGGTTTTCGGCAGGTGTTTGGCGAGTTTGTGGCAGGTTTTTCCTGCACTCCAGGGACCCTGTGGTGAATGCTGAATCCTCATTATCTCACAACCTCTCCGCCCACAGTTGCAGACCTCGTTCCCGTTTCGCTGGTGCTCTTCCTCGATTAAATACCTGGGTATACACCTAACCCCATACCCATCAGCCCTTTGCTTGTTGAATTTTCTCACCCTACTACTAGGCTTGTGCACCGATTTTTTTTTTCGGTTCGATTCGTTCGGATGTTTAAAATTTTCGATTCGGCTCATTTCGACCGATTTCTGTTTCGATTCGGTTCGGCTCGTTTTTCGTGTACATTTTTTTTTTCGGAATATCGACCATTTTTCGTGTTTTCGGGTCACTTTGCTTGTTTTTTGTATCGACTTTTCGTGATTTCCGAAATTTTAGTTTTTTTCGGAACGTCTGTTCTCCTCGTTTCAAAGTGTCCAACTCTATTCGTTTTGACGTAAACTACTATGGTTTACTTTTTTTATACTTTATATATTTTTTTATAATAAATTTTTGGTTTGTTTTTCGGATCCGATAATTCATTCTGTCGATACGATAATTCTGGCGATTCTATCGTGGTTTTTTTTATTAAATAAAGATCCTTTTTTTCTTATGAATATACATTTCACAACTTTATTTAATCATATTAAAAGGTTATGAAAGCCAAGGAACAAAAAAAATGAACAAAACGATTTAAAAAACGCTAAACTGACCCAAATGGTCTGACTTTAAAAATAAAGTCAAAAATACGCATTTACAAATACAAAATTTACAGAATCAGCGATATAACCAATAATAGTTAAATATACGATGTCCAGAATTACCAAAATGGAACCGAAATCACGAATGGAACCGAAATCATGAATAGAGTGAAATTAAATTTCGATTTGACACATTTCAAGTCCATTCGAAAATTCCGAAAATATTTCGTTTTGGCTCGGAAAACTTTTCGGATCTATCGGTTTTTGGGTCCGATCCGATTCGGAAATTCTTCCGAATCCGAAGACACGAATCGGGAAATTTCGTGAAAATTATGAAATTCAGAAACCCGAAACGCACATCCCTACCTACTACAATCCATCTCCTCAGGCCTCTCTAACTGGGCCTTTCCCCATGTCACCTGGTTTGGTTTGGCCACATTTGCGTCCTCAAAATGAACATACTCCCCCGCGTGCTTTACCTTTTTCAAACCCTGCCAATTGCCACCCCAAAGCTATTTTTCTGCTCACTTCAAACGCTACTCACCTTCTATGTTTGAAATGGTCGCCAGGAGGGGGGCGTGGCCAGCTGCTGAGGAGAGAGGATGCACGCTGCTGGAGCTCTGCGGCGTTCTCTTTTTCCCTGGACGCTGATAGAGATTTTCAATTGATGTGACCCTAATCCGAGGACCCTGGGTGGCTGGCCAACAGGACTGTGCTGACCGGAGCCTGTTCCCCCCCTCCGGTCCAGAGGCGCTGGACGCTATCTCCGGCTGGAGCATGCTGATGGCAGCCATTTTGCGGATTTCACTACCTCCCAGTTCTGCGCTGGAGACCATGCCGGGGAGACGGAGGGCACACATTTCCCGGCTGTGCTGGACGCCATGCTATGACTGCTGGGGGAAGACGAGAGCCCTGTGATTCAGGGCAATATGCGCCACATCCTGGTGGTGCTGCACTCCGGCCAGAGCACTGAAGACTCGACCAGCGACGATCCTGGGAGCAAGCAGCCCGCAGGGGTACCACTGGGCGGTGAGCTACCTGGGAGGGTAGAGGTCGAGGTGCTGCGGGACGAGGAGAAGGCGCCAGATCACTCGAATCCGCAGGATGTTCCACCGAGGGGAGATCTGACCACGTGGCGTGCTTCTAAGGTGCCCGCATGCCGAGGGCCTTCAGGCCGGGGGGGCAGCTGGTGGGTGTGCTGGCGGCACCCGCTGGCACTGACCGGTGTCTGGAGACCGACTATAGCTGCAACAGAGATTCCACCCGGTCCCCCCCTGCGGTACCCTGCTTTGGAGTCACTTGCGGCCTTGTCTTGGGTGGCCATAAATCCTGATGGCGGTGTGGGTGAGGGCCTACTTGATTTGTCCACCTTTTTCTTTGCCGATGGGCCTCGCCTGCTCTGCCTCACTCTGCCTGCCCCACGGGTGCCTCCATTTTGTGACACAGGCTGAGAACGGTCCTTTATTTTTCCTGCCTTGTCTTTTCGATAATGACCTACTGTTTCTTCTATAGGAACCTCTGTTTACCCACACGCTGAGACTTTTTATATTTTATTTTTCTTTTCCGATTAGACCCCCCAATTGGGGATGATTTTATGTTATTTTCTGTGCTATATGAGGAGACTTTTTGCTCCCCGAGATCTTTTTGTTTTTATTGCCGTCATTTAGGTGACTTGTTGCTGATCTCCGAAGCTATTTTGTTTCCCTTTTTCTTGCTGATGTCTGGATAATTCTCTTTGCATTTTGCTGTGTTACTTATTGCCGAGTATTCTGGCCCTGCGAGGCCTTATGTTGAGGTTTATCTGACCTTTACTCAAAATAAAAATTTTAAATATAAAAAAAAAAAAAAAATGGTTGCCAGCTGCCGCGCCTGCGCTGCTGACCACCAGAGGCCTAACACTGCCCCACATTAGAAGATACACACTTGCTGGTCACCGTGTGAAATAACGTTTAGTGTGTAAGTTTTGGTGGATCTGACATTGGTTGTGACGTGTGGGGTGATCATTACAGGGTATCGTTTTTTTGTTGTAACTTCTGTTTTTGTGTAACTTTTATGTTACTGTGATTTTGTAAGAGGTGATTTTGGTTTGTAGATGCAGAATTTTGTTTGTGTTTGTACAAGAGAGACAGCATTTAGAGAGGATTTTTATACTGTTAGCCTGTAAATCACCCGCAGAGAGGAGGTTTGCTCTGGTTTCGGGGGTGGGGCACAGGGAATATAAAAACTGTTTTGTTTAATTTGTTTTTTATTGCTACACAGAAAGCAAATTTCAGTAAAGCAGTTGCGGTTTTGAGTGAACTGAATTTTGAGTTTAAGTGAAATCTTTACTTTGTACTGAATTTTGTTAAATAGGAAGACCAATTTTAACTGAGAGTTTTTGTACCTTTAGTGGTGATTTTATTTTTTTATTGGTATTGCAGTAGAAAAGAAAGATTTGGTTTTAAAACTTTCTTTTATATTTACTTTCCATAGGCAGATTGTGCAAGCGAGAATAACACGCTTTTATTGGTTTAGAGTTGCTTTGCGCAGCGAGTAGTTTATTTCGATTTTAGGTTCAGACTGTTAGTTTGAGAAGTTTTTTCATTTGGTGACAGTGATTCAGGTGTTGTACTGAGACGTCATACAACTAGCAAATAGACAGCAGAAGGCTATCCCCCATTTAACAACTGTATTGAGAGAAGCCACATTGTTCTGAAGAGAAAGAGGATAGTCATTGTGCTGTGCGGTTAAGTCTGGCGACGCAGTGTACGGTCGTACAGCGTATACGCTTGTGTATGCATACACTGTGAGGGGTAGAGACATAATTCGGGGGGTAATCTGTGGTTGTTGACTAATCGTTTGGCATAGTTCTGTACCAAACCTGAGGGGACAACAGGCCATAGAGTTACATGTCGCCTCGGTTAGGGTCTCTAGCTGGGGGACTATAGTGGTTATAGTCTGACAATCCACCGTAGAAGAAGGCACCGGGCGGTGCTCTCCTAAATTGGTGCAGGTTTTCCCTGGACGCAGGGGTAAGACGATAAGCCGATTCGAATCGCCATGGGCAATGTGCCGTCCATGCAAGGGAAGGAAAGCGAGGCTTCCCACAGTCAGACGGCTGAACAGCACATGAAATCTAGCTTTGGGGCAAAGGCCATGAAACCCCTTAAAGAATGGCATAGATGGTCCAAGGGTACCGCTTGGGGTATCCCTCTGGAGTGGAGGTTTGACGCCTGGTGATGGGAGAAATTCATAACTGAGTTTAAACCCAGACTCTGGACGGCAAAGACCTTAGATGTAGCTCAGCTGTGGCTTCAGAAGTCTATTATGGTAAACGGGTAGAGTATACAGAAGGTGATTTCAGTCCGGAAGAACCGCAATATGTACACCTGGCCAGAGGGGATAGCCGCGATTGGTAATCCAATGCTGGAAGCGGAAGAGGCTCTTTCTGGGCTAACTCTGCTAAGGCAGGCTGGATCCACTAACACTGGATCTGTTGTAGTTTCCTCTGATGTTTCTGTCATCACCAATGTAACTAACTCTGCTCTCTCCAGTTCTTGTGTTTTTACATTCCAGGGTCAACACCTAACATGGACATGTTTCCCTCAGGGGTCGGTGACTAGTCCCTCGGAATACAGTTGCAAGCTGAAGATCGTGTTAGATTAGTGGGCCCCAATGGATCCAGGGGTGGTACTGCTGCAGTATGTGGCTTGGCTTGCTACTTTGCTGTCCCACACGGGAGATTTGTTATCGGCATACTGTATCATTGCTTAACCATCTGGCGCCCACAGGTAATAAGGCTAGCAAGGAGAAACTACAGTTTTGCAAGGAAAAGGTTATCTTTTTAGGACATTGCATCTCTCAGGGTACCCGACATTTAACCACCCAGAGAGTAAAGACATTAAGTGGCTCTAACACCCACTAAACTGACTCTAAGACGATGCACCATTTTGAACCCAGCGTCTCTTCTTCCTGTTATTAAGGAGGAAGAGAAGGGGGGAGATAATGGTGTGAAAAATGACAATTTTCCAACTTTTACTAACCATTCTAACCTCTCAACCTCTAATCAAATTTTAGGGAAACACTTTGAGGACCATCATGACTGCTTTTCCTTGATGAGCTCCAAAAAGTCCACCGGGTCCAGGAGTCTCTCCCACACCCAAACTCAATAACCAGTGTTCATTCTATTCAACCAGGTGATTGGATCGTGCTAAAGAAACATCAGAGGACGGGACTAGAGCCGAGATATCTTGGTCCATTCCAGGTGCAGCTGACGACGCCAACCTCTCTAAAGCTCGAAGGACGAGACAACTGGGACCACACCAGTCACTGCAAGAAGCTGCTCAACTACAAAGAATGAGAAGTGTAATTTTTGTTTATTTGTTTAGCTTAGTTTATTTTAGCGAGGGAAACGATGAAAAGCATCCCAATCTTTTATTTAAAATGTACCTCCAGCTAGCTAAGGCAGCAAACAGGACCAATTGCTGGGTGTGCTCTAACCCCCCCTAGCCATTATACCCCAGCAATGGCAGCCGTTCATGCTATATACAACGTTCATATTGGCATGAAGAAGTACGAGAAATTAGCCAAGACCACTCAGAGACATTTGTCGATAGAATTTAACGATACATTCCTAGAGGGTAACATCAGTTATAGTTTTAATGTTAGCTCTGGCTCTTGCGCCTCGCTTGCCAATCCTGTATGGGTGTCTGGGCAGTTAGGTGGCCCGCAGGTATGCTTCAACATCAGCTTCGGTAACAGATTTGTGGGATCCTCCAGTTGTAAGAAAGGTATAACAATCAACCTTGCTAATGAAACCCTGATATCTTTAGTAACACCCATAGACCAGATTAAATCTGCTGGAAAAAAAAGGATGCGATGTTCAGACGGCGGGGGCCATCCCCCAGTCTATTCAGTTATTAATGAGTGCCCGAGACCGGCAGAGAAACTCCTCATGTGCTGTTCTGGCAAGCCCATATTATTTCCTGTGCGGTTCCGCCGCTTATAAAGGTAATTCCCCCTAATACAAGAGGTTCATGTGCTTTAGTGAAGCTTGTTCCGGCATCTTACGTTGCAGCTGATCGAGAGGATCTGATGGTGCGTAGGAAGGCAAAGCTGTCTGGGAGAACTCGTAGGGAACTATTCTCTAGCCACGATCAGGTCCCCGCGTGGACTGGATGGGGAATAGAGCTTATGAAGCGATTGAACAATTTCTCCTCTATTGTAGACGAGATGTTCAATGAAACCGTAGAGGCTGTCAGGGAGATCACCCAGGAACAACGACAGATAAAGACTCTGGTATTGCAGGAAAAGATGGCTCTTGATTATCTTTTAGCGTCCAAGGGGGTTTTCTGTCAATTCATAGGTGAGGACTGTTCTACCTGGATAACGGACACCAATGACATGGTCAAAGCACATATGGATAAGGTTAGCGCCCTGCAAGGCAGAGACAGAGCTATAGCTAGTGAGGGTTGGAATCCTTTTGAAGTTTTGGGAAGCTTTGGGGATTTCTTGTTTTCCATTGGATCCTGGCTAAAGGAAATGGGAGTATATATATTTATGGTGTTTCTGTTTCTATTCCTTCTATATGCCGGAGTGAAATGTTCCTGTTGTCTAATCGACCGAGTTACCAAAGCCAGAGCAGATGACTACGTTTTCGTTGCCGAGATGAGACACCCTGAAGACCAACTAATGGACCGGACACAGAGGATTCCAGACCGACCGGCAACCAACGCAACCCTCCACCTCATGTCCTCCCTCTGAGTCACCTCCCCTAGAGCAGATTCTACGTGTCAAGTTCTACGTGTCAAGATTTGTTTTAAGATTTGCCAAAAAGATCTACGTGTCAAGATTTGTTTTAAGATTTGCCAAAAAGATCTACGTGTCAAGATTTGTATTAAGATTTGCCAAAAAGATCTACGTGTCAAGATTTGTTTTAAGATTTGCCAAAAAAAAAAAAAATCAAGATTTGTTTTTATACAAGACAACAAAGACAACACACCCACAAAATAGTAGGTGAACACAGCAGTCATCTCACCTCGTAGACACTCAGGAATCAAGGTGAACACCCTGAGCAAGGATTGAACCTAATAAGCTTTATACCACACAAACAAGAGAAAGAACAGACTTCCTCAAACGGACATCAGGATACTGATTTATAAAACATAACTTCTATTAATTATTAGAATATAAATGAACAAACATATAAAAAACACATACACAATAAAGAGCTGAGGTTGAACACATAAGGCTTGATGAATATAGCAGAAAATATGTGGTAATTGCTTGCACACTTGGCTATAATGCTAATTCAAAGCCATCAATGGGTATTGGTCACAAGTGGCCATAATGTTGCATACATTGCTAGATGCATTTAAATAGCACAGATTGAGACAAGCTGTAGCATGCAGGCAGATCACTGCGGGAGTATGTCTAATCATGCGGCAATCAAAAAATTTAAAAATGCCCTGAACACAGTAGCAACAACTAAGTCATGTACCCCAACGTCAGCTATATGTCCTGTAGACTTAATTGCTGGAATGCATCATACAGATAGATTTATAGCAATTAGTAGTAATAACCAGCAACCACAATACTGGTGAATAACCCCAAACAACAATTGTTTGCCTATTAAAGCCAGCTCAAAGACATGTAGAAGTGGTAGAGGCCAAAACAGTAATTGAATTTAAGCAAGCATGGGATAGGCATAAGGCTATCCTAAACAAAAGATAAATCCAGGTAAAGTATCCATGTAATTGGGCAGACTAGATGGGCCGAAAGGTTCTTATCTGCCGACATTTTTCTATGTTTCTATGTTTCTATGTTTAAAAACAAACTCAACACAAACGTGTGTTCCGCCGATCACCACACCGGCTTCATCGGGAGTAAAAGTAAGTCTGAATACAATGTTCATTTACCCTGTTTATATTACAGGAGACCCTAGTCACATGGCTGGAATGGACAAATCATTATTGAACAGGAAGTAGGAACGTCAATCAGTGGTAGTAATGAACCGAGCTTAAATGAGACCTATCAACTGAATGAAGGGTCATCTGACAGTCTAAAGCCAATCAGTTGGGAGTATTGTGTTAGAAAAAAAAAAAAAATCACAAAAATACAGCTGGTGAAATGCTAGTAATAATAGCATCGCAAAAATGACTAACAGAATGTTTAAAATCCCACAACCAGAAAGCAAAAAACAAAACTCCTTAAAAATAAAAGAGTTGAGAAGGATACATCATTGTACTAGGTCACCAGAGCTGTAAACCAGGTAGAAACAATATCATAGTCCGCACTGAAGTACTAGCCCTCATTGGCCGCTGTAAGTAGGTAGTAGTGCCATCAAATTACAGGTACACTTGGTGACATGGCAGTGGATCCCTCATTGCAGCGTAGAAATGACCAGAGGGTTAAACGTAGAACGGGAACGGCGCATAACATTACAATAGATTTAGGATAGACGCTCGACCAACTACAGAGCCATCTCACTGGCAAGGGGCAAAAAAAAAACACTTCTTAAATATAAACGAATAAAGCGAGATACATCGCTAAGCTAGTGACCAATACTCATTGATGGTTTTGAAGTAGTATTACAACCAAGTGTGCAAGTATTTACCACATATTTTCTGCTATATTCATCAAGCCTTATGTGTTCAACCTCAGCTCTTTATTGTGTATGTGTTTTTTATATGTTTGTTCATTTATATTCTAATAATTAATAAAAGTTATGTTTTATAAAATCAGCATCCTGATGTCCGTTTGAGGAAGTCTGTTCTTTCTCTTTTTTGTGTGGTATAAAGATTTGTTTTCAGAATTGCTTTAACTCCTTAAGGACCGCGGACGTACCATGTACCTCACGGCCGCGGGTCTCTTTTAGACCCGCTGACGTACATGGTACGTCCTGCGGTCTTTTGAGCGCTGGAAGCGATCGAATCGCTTCCAGCAGCTCAAACGCCATTGCAGGCTGCCTGGGAGTCCAGGCATCCGTGCAATGGCGGACATTAGTGCTGGGGCCCCTTGTGATCGCTCCCTGGGAGCGATCAACATCCGGTTTCACCGGAGAGGTGCCCCGCACTTCTAGAGAGCGCTGGAAGCGATCGGAACGCTTCCAGCAGCTCCAGGGCCATTGCACGCTGCCTGGGAGTCAAGGCATCCGTGCAATGGTGGTTAGAAGTGCCGGGGCCCCTTGTGATCGCTCCCCGGGAGCGATCAACATCCGGTTTCACCGGAAAGGTGCCCCGCACTTCTACAGAGCGCTGGAAGCGATCGGTATCGCTTCCAGCTGCTCTGAGTATATTGCAGAGATGCCTCGACATCGAGGCATCCTTGCAATATGTTTACCTGCCGCCGGTCCGCTCAGTGATCGCTCCCCCCGAGCGATCACTTCCGGTAGCGGCAGGAAGTACTGAGTGCCACAATACCTCGTAAGCACTGAGTGATCACATAAGTGATCAGGTGCTCTGCTGGGTGCCTCAAGGGATCAAGGCACCCAGCAGACTAAAGAAAGTGTAAAAAAAGAAAAAAAAAGTAAAATAAATAAATAAAAATGAATAAAATAAAATAAAAGTAACAGCCAAGATGGCGCTGCCCTTCTAAGGGCAGGGTCATCTTGGGGCTGTGTGGGATGTTCCTAGCCTGCCTCATCAGAGAGGCAGGCTAGCAACATCCAATCAGAAGTTAGAAAAAATCTAAATAAAATTTCAAATTTGTCAGGTCAGGTCAATATTTTGTAAATATTGGCTCTGACCTCTGTGATTCTCCCTCCCTCTCCTCACTTGTGTTTTGGTGAGCGAGAGAGAGAAATCAGATTTGACAGGTTAGAGATTTTAGGTAGATTTAGCGAGATTAGAAAAATTGAGGCAGATTTAGAGAGATTTTAGGGAGATTTAGAACAATTGAGGCAGGTTTAAAGGGATTTAGAGAGATTTAGGTGTTTATTTGTATTTTCTTGTGAAACCCAACGGTTCTTCTAAGAACCCACAATCCGCTTATATATATATATATATATATATATATATATATATAATATAATTATAAAATTTTATAATCTATTATATATAATGTTTGATAGGGTGTACAGCGCCGAGGAGGCATATGCCATCCTGGCGTCAGAATCTGAGGCATCTGCGTCGGACTCCGACCCAGATTTTGACCCCGCTAGGTATCAATAGATACATCATCTACGCTGGCTGATGTATCTCCTAGTGATGTTTCTGATGCAGATCCTGGGCCACCACCTGCCAGCAGGAGACGCACAGCTCCAGCTGAGGAGTGGGTAGTGCCTCATCGCCAGAGGCCAGATATCCCTCCTTTCACGGCAAATCCTGGCATCAATATTGATGTTGCAGGATTTACCGCCACACAGTTTTTTGCAGGTGTTTCTGGGGGATGATTTCTTGGGCCACATTGTTGCCCAATCAAATCTGTATGCCCATCAGCATTGTGCTGCGAAGCCAGACTCCTACTTGGCAAGGCAGCAATGGACCCTGCTAGATGTGCCAGAATTTCTGAAATTCTGGGCACTTACTATGCTGACGGGCATCATAAAGAAGCCCTCAATTCGCTCCTACTGGAGCAGTAGCCCCATCTGCTCTACCCCCATTTACCCCCAATCAATGTCACGTAGAAGGTATGAAAACATTTTGCGTTTCATGCACTTCAGTGACAACAGCCTGTGCCCTCCTAGAGAGCATCCCCTGTTTGACAGGCTGTATAAGATCCGCCCCCTGATTACCCACTTCGCCGCCAGGTTTGCAGAGGCTTATACACCTGGAAAGAATATCTGCATGGATGAATCCCTAATGAAATACAAGGGAAGGCTGGGATTCAAGCAGTATATTCCTTCCAAACGCTCCAGGTATGGAGTGAAGGTGTATAAGCTCTGTGACAGCGAGAGTGGGTATACTTAGGCCTTCCGGGTGTACGAGGGAAAGGATAGTAGCCTTGACCCTCCAGGTTGCCCAGAACACATGGGAACCAGTGGCAAGATTGTGTGGGACCTACTTTTTCCCCTGATGAACAAAGGGTACCACTTGTATGTTGATAATTTTTATACGAGTGTCCCTTTGTTCAAGCTGCTGTATTGTTTTGATACTGCAGCATGCGGTACTGTTCACAAGAACTGCGTAGCTTTCCCAGCACAGCTTGTCCGCACCCGGTTAAAAAGGGGGGAGACCTCAGCTCTGCGCCAAGAGGAGCTGTTGGCGGTCAAGTACAGAGACAAGAAGGATGTATACCTTCTATCCACCATCCACTCTGAGAGGTCTGTGGAGGTCTCTGTACGTGGCATAGCTGAGCGCATCAGGAAGCCAGTGTGCATCAAAGCCTATAACCGGCATATGGGTGGGGTTGATCTGGCAGATCAGCTGCTCCAGCCCTACCAGATTATGCGGAAGTCAAGGGCCTGGTACAAAAAGGTTGCAATTTACCTGATGCAAATTGCAACCCACAATGCCTTTTTGCTCTGCAAAAAGGCAAACCTGGAGTGACACTGTCCTTTTTACAGTTTCAGCTCCAGGTCATTTCGGGGTTTTTGTACCAGGATGCACCTGCTCCCCGGGCGGTGATGGGGGACAGAGTTGGGGCTACACATTTTATTTTTAAAATCCCCCCTACTGAGGGCAAACAGAAACCCCAAAAAAGATGCAGGGTGTGTTTCAAGAGGGGGCAGAGTAGAGACACAATCTTTTACTGCCCAGAATGCCCTGGACAACCCTGTCTGTGTCTTGGGGACTGTTTCAAGGTATATCACACTGTGCGTGATCTGTGATTTATTTTCCTTTCTATTTTTTCTTACAGTCTAGTTAGTTCAGTTTAGTTTTTTTTTCTTTTACTGCACCAGACTTTTACATTTTATTCCTACATTTTTATGTTCTACAATTGGTGCTGTATTTTGCCAAAATCTTGGCACACCTATGCATGGGGGGCATGGGTGTACTCAGGAGACCTTGCAGAAAACAACCTGGAGAGTTTTCATGCAGTAACCGAGAACAGTGTCTCCTAAATCACAGTCCAAATCTAATGTGGGCGTAAAAATCTGAAAATTGAAAAATAACTGCCACACACCTTCTCAAATGTTTTGGGCTAAAACCGTTGCATACATGGCATCAAAGCACTCCATATGCAATACCTTGGGGTGTCAACATGTCAAATATAAACAATTTTCTGGCAATAATTCAAACTGGGGTATGCGGTAGACCCAAAATCAAAGATATCTAAAAACACATAGATTACAGGATCAGAAACAACATGGGTTTACCTCAGGGAGATCATGCTAAACTAATCTTATTGATTTTTTTGATTGGGTAACAAAAATAATATACACAGGTGGTGCAGTAGATATTGCTTATTTAGATTTCAGTAAGGCTTTTGATACTGTTCCGCATAGAAGGCTTATCAATAAATTGCAATCTTTGAGCTTGGATTCCAATATTGTTGAATGGATTAGGCAGTGGCTGAGTGACAGGCAACAGAGGGTTGTGGTAAATGGAGTTAATTCGGCGCAAGGTCTTGTTACCAGTGGGGTACCTCAGGGGTCAGTACTTGGACCCATTCTATTTAATATTTTTATTAGTGATATTGCAGAAGGTATTAATGGAAAAGTATGTCTTTTTGCTGATGACACAAAGATTTGCAACAGGGTTGACGTTCCTGGAGGGATCAGCCAAATGACAAATGATTTAGGTAAACTAAAAAAATGGTCGGAGCTAAGGCAATTGAGTTTTAATGTGGATAAGTGCAAGATAATGCACCTGGGACGTAAAAACCCAAGGGCTGAATATAGAATATTTGATACAGTCCTAACCTCAACATCTGAGGAAAGGGATTTAGGGGTTATTATTTCAGAGGATCTAAGGGTAAGTAGTCAATGTAATAGAGCAGCAGGAAATGCTAGCAGAATGCTTGGTTGTGTAGGGAGAGGTATTAGCAGTAGGAAAAGGGAAGTGCTCATGCCACTGAACAGAGCACTGGTGAGACCTCACTTGGAGTACTGTGTGCAGTACTGGAGACCGTATCTCCAGAAGGATATAGACATCTTAGAGAGAGTTCAGAGAAGGGCTACTAAAATGGTGTACGGCTTGAAGGGAAAAGTTACCAGGAAAGGCTTAATGATCTTAACATGTACAGCTTGGAAAAAAGACGAGACAGAGGAGATATGATAGAAACATTTAAATATGTAAAGGGAATCCACAAGGTAGAGGAAGGGAGTAAATTTAAACGGAAACAAAGTAGCAAAACAAGAGGACATAGTCTTAGATTAGAGGGGCAAAGGTTTAAAAGTAACATCAGGAAGCATTATTTTACTGAGAGGGTGGTGGATACATGGAACAGCCTTCCAGTAGAAGTGGTAGAGGCCAAAACAGTAACTGAATTTAAGCAAGCATGGGATAGGCATAAGGCTATCCTAAACAAAAGATAAATCCAGGTAAAGTATCCATGTAATTGGGCAGACTAGATGGGCCGAAAGGTTCTTATCTGCCGACATTTTTCTATGTTTCTATGATAGGCCTATCTGAAGAAATAATCTCAATTTCAACTCCAATGACAAAGTCCTAAAAATTGTATTTGACCCTTCCCAAAATCCTGGCAAACTTATGCATGGGGGGCATAGGTGTACTCAGGAGACCTTGCAGAAAACAACCTGCAGAGTTTTCATGCAGTAACCGGCAACAGTGTCTCCTAAATCACAGTCCAAATCTAATGTGGGCATAAAACTCTGAAAATCGAAAAATTACCGCCACACGCCTTCTCAAATGTTTTGGGCTAAAACCGTTGCATCCATGGCATCAAAGCACTCCATATGCAATACCTTGGGGTGTCAACATTTCAAATATAAACAATTTTCTGGCAATAATTCAAACTGGGGTATGCGGTAGACCCAAAACCAAAGATAGGCCTATCTGAAGAAATAATCTCAATTTCAACTCCAATGACAAAGTCATAAAAATTGTATTTGACCCTTCCCAAAATCCTGGCAAACCTATGCATGGGGGGCATGGGTGTACTCAGGAGACCTTGCAGAAAACAACCTGCAGAGTTTTCATGCAGTAACCGACAACAGTATCTCCTAAATCACAGTCCAAAACTGATGTGGGTGTGAAAATGAAAAGTGACCACCAAACAGTATCCAATTTGTTTGGAGCAAACGGTTGCATCCATGGCATAAAAACACTCCATTTACAATACTTTGGGGTGTTAGCTTACCAAATATATGCACGTTCATAAAATTGGGGTATGTAAAAAGACCCCTAAAAAGAAGATAAGCAAATTAGATATGTCAAATTAGAAAAATGACAAGCACATGTCAGAAGATTGGCGGAGCACCCCAAAAACAACAGAACAAATCTATATATGGGTGGTATCACTTTACTCAGAAGATGTTGCTGAACATATTTTGGGGTGTTTTTTGGCAGAAACCCATAACTGGATTTGACAATTCATGCCTAAAGTACAATGTGTGTGAAAAAATAACACAAAAAGTGACTACCTGAAAGTTTGACAAAGAGCTAGTGCATGGAAAGTGTTAAAATACAACTCTTTGAAGTACCCTAGGGTGTGCCCTTTCTAAAAATATATGGTTTGATGGGGGTAAATTACTTTGGCCGGCTTCAAAAATGTCCCAAATAGGACATGGCTGCATGATGACGAAATGTGAAAATTCCAAGTTGGAAAACTGAAATGTGCACCCCCCAAATAAGGCCTATTAGCCCCCAAATGACCAGACATACCTATATATGGGTGGTATCAATTTACTCAGAAGATGTTGCTGAACATATTTTGGGGTGCTTTCTGGCAGTAAACCTTAAAGTTCACAGTACATGTATTCTTAAATTGCATTAAAAAAAAATCACCCAAAATTTTTTTTTCTCAAACTTTGGCATAGATTTGTGGTAAAATGGTTTGCTTAAAAAGAGTCAAAATACCCCAAGTTTAATACCTTAATTTGTGTACTTTAAAAAAATATGTATATGTGGAGGGTTATTCAGGAATTAGTGACATTGTAACACTGATATCTGTCACTATCACTACTTTTAAAAGTAAACCCTTTGGAAATGGCAAAGTACTACTTTCACTTATTGTTGCATAAGATAAGGAGAAAAGCGAGGAATATGTAAACATTGGGTATTGCTAAACTCAGAACTAAATTTAGAAACTACTAAGGAATTACATTTTTTTGACGGTTGTTGATACATAAGAAATTTTGGGGGGGTCAAAGTTCGAAAAAGTGGTGTTTTTTTCAAATTTTTTGTCATATTTCACAATGTTTTTTATAGTAAATTATATGAAGTGATGAAAAAAATGGTATCTTTATAAAGTCCATTTAATGACGAGAAAAACTGTAAAATATGTGTGGGTTGCATAAACGAGTAAGAGGAAAAGTTGACGTAAACACAAACCGCACAGAAACGTAAAAACAGCAGCGGTCAATAAAGGACGGATTTGTGTAAAACCGCCCAGTCACTAAGGGGTTAAGATTAGACTTTCTGTTGTTTTCCATCATCTGTTTGGCTTTTTGGATTCAGGACTTTCCGTATACAAGAGGAACTGTTTCTTTCCAAGGAAGATAGAGATTCGAGGGACACTGGGGAGCATATGACAAAGAGGAGGGACTGTTGTGGAAATTTTATTATGTGGACATTATATTCTAGGATGTGTGTGGTTTATAAATTGTCATCTGTCTCCCTATAGTGAAACAGAAGAGGGGGTTCCCGCTATATGGCGCTCCTCGCTGAAAAATGGGTGATTCTATCTGAAGAGATCCCCTTGTGATTTGGGCTCCTGTTTTTCAACAGGTATCTCTAGGACAGCAAACAAAGCCCTTGTGGTGTATATATATACAATAACATGCAAAATACGTTAACATGCAAAATACGTCAAGACATGCGCATACATAGAGTGGATACAGTGGCTAGATGTAGCACAGAAGGTGTTAGTCTCTGTCCGAGATTGCCATCTAGTGGCTAGTGGGCATATACCCAAAGTCTCTTTAAAAAACAGGCCTTGATTTCCTTCTCCTGGTAAAATGCATCGGTTGTTTCTTCCTTGTTTCTCGGTTCCTCTCTCTTGGTCTTGTGCCTCCAAGACAGAGAGTTGGAGTTAGGGAATTGTATCTCAGAAAAATTCCAGAAAAATTGGAGTGGATTGATCCACACGCACTTACGTTTTGCTCTGTCTCCCAGACGGTCTTTTATTGGAATGTTTCACCGGTATGTTCCCCTCTGGTTCGCCTTCCTCTGCTCCTGCGGTGTTCCTTTATGGAGTTAGGCTTCCACGAATCCAATGTAGCCCTTTTCTGGGTGCTAGAATGGAAGTGGGGGCTGGGTTCCTTGGAATAAAAACGCTGGATGCAGGGATACGGCTAAAATCGGGGTTTAATGGGTGATAACAAAATGAATAAAAAGAACAGTGGGTCAGGCAGTAAGTGTTCCAATGGGTGGAGATGGTAAAAAAGTCCTCAAAACGCGTTTCGCTAGGTTGCCACTAGCTTCATCAGTTGGATGGACTCTATTTTACAGTTCGAAAATTTATACAGTACAAAAAAGGCGCGAATCGTAATCGTCATTCGTAAGCGCATGCGCGAAAGTTCGTTTCTTTGTAGGTGTGTCTTTTTCGTATGCACGGAATTCCGTTTCGTAAATAAATACAATTTTTTCGTCCGTACTTGGTTGTGGGTACGTCTTTTCGTATGTGTAGGGATTCGTTCGTTGTAAATACGATTTTTTGTGTAACTACGATTTTTCGTTCGTGTTGGGATCTGTTTCATTGTGGGTGGGTCTTTTCGTCCCTGGATGATGACATCATCTTGGTTGTCCTCTATTCTGGCTCTGTTCTTCTTCCAATAGGGAGGTGCTTGCTATGCGTTCTCAGGGAAAAAGGCATGTGCTTATTGCAAAGAGTTCTATTCTAGGCATACATCAGTCTACGAACATAAGTTTGCCAAAAGGCTACAGTATCTCTGAATATTAGATAGTCACATTATTGTTCATAGGGAGGCCATAAGTATAAATATGATTCCTCGTAGTCCCCATGGTCCTATCTAGATAGTGAGGAGTGTTTGAGGTCTAATGCTCAGTGATGGGAGTGCTATCACACATCCCTACCTATGCATAAAAAAGGAGATGGGATAACCATGTGGAGGATGGTGTTCCATTAGATGTTATACTCTTGTTAGGTTATAGGTAATTCCAAAATATACATACTACTCTGTGTAATTTGCATACATTCAGTGAGGGTATGGACACTCTATGTGGGAATATATATCGTATGGTAGTCCGGTGGGGTCCAATGTATGATGTTTTAGAGGAAATGACAGATTTCAAAGTCCATATTAAGACCAGCAGGGTGTAGAGTTCCGAATTCATATATGAATCTCATCTCTTCTTTGCCCAGTAGTTTGATTGCATCTCCCCCTCTTCTTTGCGGGTGGATTTTTTTGAGGGCTAGGAATTCGAGGTTCTTTGGATCGCAATTATGTGATTTCTTAAAGTGTAGAGGTACACTGTGCGTTCCAAACCCTTCGATATGTTTCTAATGTGTTCTCTGACTCTTACATTGAGAGCTCTGGTTGTTCTCCCAATGTACTTGAGACCACAAGGACAGACTAGAAGGTACAGGACGTTCTTAGAGAAGCAGGTTAGGATGTCGCGGATTTTCCATTTTCCTCTTTTGTGATCTACTTCTTTAATGATTCTTTTCTTATTCCCGTGCTCCTGCAGCTTAAGCAGTTACCACAGCCGTGGAATCCCTTTTCTATCTGGAAATACTCTTTTTTCTTTCTTGGCTGGGCTGGGTATTCGCTCCTAGTAATGGCCTTCTTCAGGTTCCCTGTTCCCCTACAGACGAATCGGGGTTTTTCTGGAAGTACTTCCACCAGTGCGGGGTCCTGTCTGAGAATGGGCCAGTACTTGGAGATGATCTTTCTAATGGCTTTGTTCTGTTGATTGTAGGTGTAAATTATAGGGAGTCGGGGTTTCTGGGTGTCGTTTCTAGTTTTGTATTTCAGAAGGTCTGTCCTATCCTTTTCTCTTATTTCTTTTCTTGTCTCTTCCAGTGTGTCTGGGTCATACCCTTTCTCCTTGAACGCTTCTTGCAGTCTTTCTGTTTGTTTGTCGAAGACGTTGATATCTGTACAATTTCTCCTAATCACAACATCAGACACGGGAGATAAGCCACATACCCGCCACACCTAAGACCCCAGGAGAGGTCTTCTATAAAACCCTAACCCCCAGATACTAGAAGAAGATTGGAGAGAGACAGGGAGAAGGAAGAGTTTAGAAAACTGGACTTACATTCCAACAAAATACAACCAACTCCACATACAGAGAAAGGAAGGAAGAAATAACCCAGGCAGGGAACACTACAGTACACGAACATTTCAAGAGATCGTCATTATAAAAGGACCCATCAGGGACCGACAATTTAGAAACCGGAACATCACAACATAACCCCACAAGTCTCCATATAGGAGACACCAGGCGGATGAAAGCATACATCCCACACCTCCCCACACCATGAACGTAGAAAGATGGATTTTCAGTGGGCTTCACGAAAGAGCAGAGGAAGCGGAAACCGGAAACAACTTGAGCCCAGAAAAGACCAAAGAGAGGGAATCCACAAAGAATAAGAAAAAGAGAAAGAGAAACCGTCCATACAGGGAAAAAGACCAAGAGAAAAATACGAGGATGTAGAGGGAGGAAGAAGACCAAGAACCACTAAAAAGACAAAATACAGAACAACGGAGGCATCTTTAATCTGACAGATAAAACGCTCACCCAAGAACAGGAGAGTGTTTTACGAAAGGGCCTCAAATTTGCTCAACCAATCATGTGAACCATTTCGACATGTATATAGATCTCCAGAAGTTTAAAAGAACCCTCTGCCTGAAAAATATTTTTCAGAAGAACCCCATAGAAAGAGGTGTACAACAGGAGTATATCAACATACTGGATTAAAAGAAAAATCTCACTTCTTTCCCAGATCCATGATCTCACAAGAGATCAGTACCTTCGAAAAAATGGTAACACAGGACATAGAAAAAATAAAGGGCAACAACAAGAGAAATAATCTCACCGCAAATGAAAATAAGGCTCTCAGACAACTAGCAGAGGACAAAGAAATTATAGTGAAACCAGCCGATAAAGGAGGAGGCACGGTAATCCTATCCACTAAATACTATGAAGAAGAAGCATATAGGATCTTGAACGATTACACTACTTACAAAAAACTCAAGGGTGATCCAACGGTGGAAATGAAAGAGAAATTTGATGAATTTCTCGATAGAGGCTATGCTTTAGGAATCATTAACAACAATGAGTACAAATATATGAAAATAAATCATCCACGCCGACCAGTTTTCTACCACTTACCGAAGATACACAAAAACCCCACGAGACCTCCAGGAAGACCCATAGTGTCGGGGATAGACTCTATGTCCAGCAGATTGTCGGAATACATAGACAAAATACTCCAACCTACGTAAACCAAACAGCGTCACACTTGAAAGACACCCTGAACATTCTCCAAGATCTAGACAAAATACAATGGAAGGAACACTACATCCTAGTGACGAGCGATGTGAGCGCATTATATAGCAACATACCCACGTGGAGGGAATCACAGCCGTCAAAAACATCCTAGGAAAAACCAACTCACTCCCCCCCGAACAAATAGACTACATCCTCGAAGGAATCCATCTCATCCTCACCAATAACTACTTCTGGTTCAATGAGGATTTCTACCTGCAGGTGAAGGGAACCGCGATGGGAACCAAATTTGCACCAAGCTTCGCGAATCTCTTCATGGCAGAGTGGGAAGAACCGTTAGTACAGGAGGGAGGGGAAAACATCGTCTTGTACAGAAGATATATAGACGATATTTTCCTGATTTGGGGAGGAGGAGAACAGAGCCTGGAAGAATTCATTGTAACAATGAACAGAAAAGATATCAACATCAAGTTGGAAACCCAATGGAGCAAAGAGGAAGTGAACTTCCTAGATTTGACAATATACCGGAAAGACAATGGAATAGCCACCAAAACCTTCTTCAAGCCTGTAGACTGTAACAACTTCATAGACAAAACCAGCTGTCACTTGGAGAAGTGGCTGGAAGGGGTGCCGAAGAGCCAAATTTTGAGATTAAGGAGAAATTGTACAGATATCAACGTCTTCGACAAACAAACAGAAAGACTGCAAGAAGCGTTCAAGGAGAAAGGGTATGACCCAGACACACTGGAATAGACAAGAAAAGAAATAAGAGAAAAGGATAGGACAGACCTTCTGAAATACAAAACTAGAAACGACACCCAGAAACCCCGACTCCCTATAATTTACACCTACAATCAACAGAACAAAGCCATTAGAAAGATCATCTCCAAGTACTGGCCCATTCTCAGACAGGACCCCGCACTGGTGGAAGTACTTCCAGAAAAACCCCGATTCGTCTGTAGGGGAACAGGGAACCTGAAGAAGGCCATTACTAGGAGCGAATACCCAGCCCAGCAAGAAAGAAAAAAGAGTATTTCCAGATAGAAAAGGGATTCCACGGCTGTGGTAACTGCTTAAGCTGCAGGAGCACGGGGAATAAGAAAAGAATCATTAAAGAAGTAGATCACAAAAGAGGAAAATGGAAAATCCGCGACATCCTAACCTGCTTCTCTAAGAACGTCCTGTACCTTCTAGTCTGTCCTTGTGGTCTCAAGTACATTGGGAGAACAACCAGAGCTCTCAATGTAAGAGTCAGAGAACACATTAGAAACATATCGAAGGGTTTGGAAACGCACAGTGTACCTCTACACTTTAAGAAATCACATAATTGCGATCCAAAGAACCTCGAATTCCTAGCCCTCAAAAAAATCCACCCGCAAAGAAGGGGGGAGATGCAATCAAACTACTGGGCAAAGAAGAGATGAGATTCATATATGAATTCGGAACTCTACACCCTGCTGGTCTTAATATGGACTTTGAAATCTGTCATTTCCTCTAAAACATCATACATTGGACCCCACCGGACTACCATACGATATATATTCCCACATAGAGTGTCCATACCCTCACTGAATGTATGCAAATTACACAGAGTATAGTACGTTATTGGAATTACCTATAACCTAACAAGAGTATAACATCTAATGGAACACCATCCTCCACATGGTTATCCATCTCCTTTTTTATGCATAGGTAGGGATGTGTGATAGCACTCCCATCACTGAGCATTAGACCTCAAACACTCCTCACTATCTAGATAGGACCATGGGACTACGAGGAATCATATTTATACTTATGGCCTCCCTATGAACAATAATGTGACTATCTAATATTCAGAGATACTGTAGCCTTTTTGGCATAACTTATGTTCGTAGACTGATGTATGCCTAGAATAGAACTCTTTGCAATAAGCACATGCTTTTTTCCTGAGAACGCATAGCAAGCACCTCCCTATTGGAAGAAGAACAGAGCCAGAATAGAGGACAACCAAGATGATGTCATCATCCAGGGACGAAAAGACCCACCCACAATGAAACAGATCCAACACGAACGAAAAATCGTAGTTACACAAAAAATCGTATTTACAACGAACGAATCCCCTACACATACGAAAAGACGTACCCACAACCAAGTACGGACGAAAAAATTGTATTTATTTACGAAACGGAATTCCGTGCATACGAAAAAGACACACCTACAAAGAAACGAACTTTCGCGCATGCGCTTACGAACGAATTACGATTCGCGCCTTTTTTGTACTGTATAAATTTTCGAACTGTAAAATAGAGTCCATCCAACTGATGAAGCTAGTGGCAACCTAGCGAAACGCGTTTTGGAGGACTTTTTACCCATCTCCACCCATTGGAACACTTACTGCCTGACCCACTGTTCTTTTTATTCATTTTGTTATCACCCATTAAACCCCGATTTTAGCCGTATCCCTGCATCCAGCGTTTTTATTCCAAGGAACCCAGCCCCCACTTCCATTCTAGCACCCAGAAAAGGGCTACATTGGATTCGTGGAAGCCTAACTCCATAAAGGAACACCGCAGGAGCAGAGGAAGGCGAACCAGAGGGGAATACCGGTGAAACATTCCAATAAAGACCGTCTGGGAGACAGAGCAAAACGTAAGTGCGTGTGGATCAATCCACTCCAATTTTTTCTGGAATTTTTCTGAGATACAATTCCCTAACTCCAACTCTCTGTCTTGGAGGCACAAGACCAAGAGAGAGGAACCGAGAAACAAGGAAGAAACAACCGATGCATTTTACCAGGAGAAGGAAATCAAGGCCTGTTTTTTAAAGAGACTTTGGGTATATGCCCACTAGCCACTAGATGGCAATCTCGGACAGAGACTAACACCTTCTGTGCTACATCTAGCCACTGTATCCACTCTATGTATGCGCATGTCTTGACGTATTTTGCATGTTAACGTATTTTGCATGTTATTGTATATATATATACACCACAAGGGCTTTGTTTGCTGTCCTAGAGATACCTGTTGAAAACAGGAGCCCAAATCACAAGGGGATCTCTTCAGATAGAATCACCCATTTTTCAGCGAGGAGCGCCATATAGCGGGAACCCCCTCTTCTGTTTCACTATACAGTAGCAGTTATAGGCTCTGCTACAACCCCCTATTGGCAGCATACACGCTACCCATATCCACGCAAACCCGGGAAGCGCCATAAGGGTATCCCCACCCACATCATCTGTCTCCCTATGTTGGATTAAAACGAGAAACGCTCTAGCAGAGGGTACTTGGGTTTAATAAGAACCAGCGACAAAACCGTCAGTGTGAAAACCTTCTCTTGGGTTTAGAGACGTGTTCTCCGTGTGTGGGGGGCATTTGACGGTTTGTGAGCACTAAGTGCAATGCGCTGGGCTTCTTACCTCTCAATGTCTATGCACATTGGAGAAGTGAGGTCTGCATAACGAGAAATAAGTATTATATCTCTCTGTTGCGGCTACACTATCCCTTTCTGGATACATACCTGCTTTTAAGACATGCCTGCCTTATCTGTACACTCGTACCACGTACTGACAATAGCTGGAATGTCTCCGCAGATATGCTTCAAATCTATAAGAACAAGTAGACTGATCTTCACTAGATACTGATCAAATCTGAGCAGTGTTGAATGGGGTCTATGCTGACAGGGATGAGGTGTGTACAGTGGACTGGTCAGCCATCCTAGTGTACTCCCCTGTCCTTTTGATATGTAAATGTGCTTACTGGGCTGAATGGTTTAAGTTGTAAAGCCATCAGCCACTGGGTGTTGTCCTATTGTCTAATAAATTAAGGGGTCCAGAGGCAAAGGGCTCTCTTGGTCAGATGAACTCCAGCTAGAACCAGCGTGTGTGTCTGACTCTTTCTGGGATAGAGAAGTACTTCACCCCTTATACAGAAAAAACTGAATATAGCGTGTTTTTTATAGCGACGGTTTTGTTTGTACTGGGCACACTTTAATACTGAAGTGTACCTTTTAGTGCACCAGGACTTTGTGCGCAAAGACCAAAATTTCCATAACAGGTAACACACCCTGATTCCCTTCCACCAGTAGAGTATTGACCCCCTTACCTCACAAGCACATGTATTGTATATTAACAAAACTGATAATAAAAAATGAAACACACATGCCCCCCACGCTACACCACTGCTACCACTCAATCTGTCCCAGTATACCCTAGCATAGTTCCACTTTCACACTATACCCTCTCCCAGTACTCCCCCGTCACACTCTCCCAGAACCCCCATCACTCTCTCCCATACCCCCTTCTCCCAGTACTCCCCCGTCACACTTTCCCAGAACCCCATCACTCTCTCTCCCAGTACCCTCTTCTCCCAGTACTCCCCAGTCACTCTCTCTCTCCAAGTACCCCCACTTTCTCCCAGTACCCCCAGTCACTCTCTCCCAGTATCCTAGTCATTCTCTCTGTGAACCTCCAGTCACCCTCTCCCAGTACCCCCTCTCTGTGTGTTGGTCACACAGTGTCGCCTACCTTTGTGGAGTTGCTGGTGGCCCAGGGGGGAGCTGTCCAGGGGGCTTAGTGGGGACCAGATTTTAAATGTGCTGCAGAGCAGGCGGCTGCTCCCTCCCTCTCAGTTCAGCAGCTTCAGGGCTGGCACAGAGCTTTAAGGCTAGGGTCAGACTGAGGCAGTGCGAACGCGCGTTCTGGCGCACATAATCACGGCCGCACTAGCAGCAGATGACGGGCAATGACGGCCAATATACGACGTACGGTCGCACAAAAGTCCGGCCGCGCAACGCAAGTGGAAAATGAACGCATTTTTTCGAGAACGTTAAACCGCTGGTACTGACGTACAGAGTGCGCTGCGGCCGCATAGCAGCGTGTGTGCGTGATTAGGAGATGTCAGACGCTGCTAGTGTGCGGCCAACATAACGTTCAAACAGCCGGATTTCCCTAGACTTCTTTTTACCCCATCGTCATGAAATACGTCCAGAATTGCGCATCGTCTGACCACTTAAGCGTATTCCGTGAAAAAATGCGTGCGCACGCATCGACGTACATTTTGACGGTGGCCGCAGAAAATGCGCTCATCTGTCCCTAGCCTAAGGGGGGATGACAAGCGTGGTACAGGGTGTTCCATTGAATAATGCTGCGCTGCTTCACGTGACTGTCAGCATTAAGGAGGAGGTCAGGACAGGACCAGAATTTTCTATCCTGGCCCTCCCTTCTGGACGCTGAGTGCTAAGTCACCGCCGGTGCCAGAAAACTGGCGGCTGCCCATTTAAGGACCTCTCACGGACACTGGTGTCCGCGAGCAGACACCTTGCTGATCCCTGCTGGAAAATAATACTGGTTCAAAGTTCTTTTGAAACTTTGCACCCCTCAGAAAATTGCGCCCGGGGTGACTGCCCCCGAGGCCCCCCCACGCTATGCCACTGAGCATGAGCTTTGTTGGTGATCACAAAAATCCTCTTTGATTATTGGATAATCTTTCAAAATGACATGATGTAAAATGTGCCGTAAATTGTGATATAAAATATGGATCCACTGTAACAGCTACAGTATAGGTTGGTAACACGTGATAAAGCTTGCATCTTGATGGTATCATCTTTTTTTCCCTCAATATTAAAGTTTTTGAGTACCACCAAGTAAGCATAACACAGATATACAATAATGATAACAGAGGACACGCAGGTGTCACAGTCCTCGCCATAGATGCCGGAGAAAGGGCAAGTAAGGTGCCGTTCCAGTCCAGATCTTACCTCTGCCTGGTCTGGTGTCCAGGCATAGGGATCCATTCCTGGTTTCCCCTCACCTTTCCAGCTTCAGGTGTAGGCTGGGCCTGGACTGACATATAACCAGATCCAACCCTTAGCTTAGAGCTTCTGCATCTTCCTTAGACGTCTCATTGCTTGTCTGACCTGTGTGCTAAGCACATCACCTGTCTGCTACCTGCATCCTGTTGTGACCCCTCCTCGCTGCATCCTTTGGTGCCCCTCGTCGCTGTATCCTGTCTGAGACCCTTCATAGCTACAGTACCCTTCGTGACCCTCTATTGCCTCCTGTCTGAAGTACCCATTGTGACCCTCCATCTTCAATCCTCCTTCCTGGACTCTACTTTGCTACTCCGTATCACAGCTCCAGGACCGTATATTGATTAACCTCCCTTGTATGACCTTCTGCTCTGGACTTTGACCACCCTCTGCTTGCCAAGGCCTCTGCTTGATCTGACCATTCTCCTGTTACAGCCCTTTTGATACCACACTTGATATTGTTGTTGTGGTTTCTTTTGCCCTCTGTGTCTCCTGGTTCTCCGCCCTCTGTTTATCCAGTAAGTGTCTTTAGTTATTCTGTATTCAGTGTCCAGTCCGGTACCTGTCCTGTCCACCCTTCTTGTGTTATTCTGTATTCAGTGTCCAGTCCAGCACCTGTCCTTTTAGCCCTATTGCGCTACTCAGTGCCCTGTCCGGTCTACCCCTTCCTATCCCATCCGCTCAGTGTACCCTGTCCTGTGTATATAGTATCTCACCCAGCCAGCTCCTATATCTGCTGTTATTACTTATCCAGTGTCCCCTTCCTGGTTTACTTCTGTTTCCTTATTTAATAAACCTTTATTTCTGGTTAAACCCCAATAACTTGCCTCTCTCCGTGTGTGTAACCACACTCTGGGCTCGAATCCACAACCCTGCAAAATGAGACGTGACAGCAGGGCTTTCCAAGAATATAAGTCAGAGATATATGTGGGCGCTCATCAGCAATACACGGTACATTTTAATTATTTCAACAAACTCGGAAAGGATAGAAAATGGAAAAAACAAAGAAACATGGTTCGACAGGCATTATACCACTCTCCCGGAGGATCTAAAGGACACCAAACCATCCCAAGCTTCTCTGTGCAATGGGAGAGCATCACGGGCTGAGGCGAACATCTCCTCATATTTATGTATACCATCTAAGCGATTTAATACTTCTGGTAGCGATGGGATAGAAGTATTCAAAAAGTTCCAGTAACTGGCCAGTACCAATTTGGCAACACCTGGAATCGCAGATATCAGTCCTCGAGGGGGCAATTGAATGTTAGTTGGGATAAAATGCAAGAGGTATGTTTCCGGTTGGAGGGGAATATCTAAGGAGGTACATAATTTGATGAAATGGCGGATCTCAGCCCAGTAAGGGCTAATTTTGGACAGGACCAGAACATATGAAGGAGCGAATCCCTGTCTACGAAGCAGCACCAACAGACATCAGTGCCATTGGAAACCTGTAGCAATCGGTCCGGAGTAAGGTACCAGCGGTATAATATTTTTGAGATGTGCTTTCTGCATGCTGGTACTTATAGAGAGCCTATACACAGAGGACATGGCATAAAAGCAGTCCTCCCACGAGAAGTGTTAGATGATTTATAAAGCCTGCTCTAATGCAGGGTTGTAGTCTCCACCCGTTCTTTCTCCCCCCCTCCCCTTGTCCCAATGCATCAGATTTCCTGATCAGCTTCATATCCTGTGTTAAACTCTTTTTAGGCAAAAATAGAAATGCCTGCGAAATCTATCTCAAACCATATATGGTAATAAGTGTTTGTTAAACCGTGTTGGTTAAACTGTGACGTAGAAATGTATCTGCTCTGATTGGCTGTTATATCTTACTCCTATGTGGAGTGGACAGGAATCTCTTTTCTATAACAAACGTTTCTATTGGATCTTTTAATAATAAACGGCTCTGACTGACCACGAGATAGTCAGATGTGAAACGGCCATATTTCGGTGTGGTTGGTTTTAGGGTCTCCTCTGATCAGTGGCGCAGCGTGGCGCAGCGTTTTTGCTTCCTTTTGATATATATAAGAAGAAATTACAGACTTTTTGGGATTCCATTTATGGTAATTATAAATGGGGAAAATAGTTTTTGTTTGCTTAAGGTTAGAATTTAACAAGAAGGTCAGGTTTAAGTCTCTTTCCCACCTCAGCATGTATGGTAATTTTCAGTTTGTGTGGAGACACTAAGCGTCAAATTCCTGAACTAGGTCCGGGAATGGCTTAATAGGGTTTGGATTAAGCATGTGCTGGACAAGGGTCACAAGGGAAGATGCAAGTCGGGGGACAATCTACTGAGGAAACTAAGGGGCGCAAAGCTTAACAGACGAAAGGGTTTGAGGAACGGTCTACCCCATTGGTGCCAAGTCAGGGCCGAGAGGTAGGAGGAAGGGAGGATCCCTCCCATTTTACTTCTAGGAAGAAGGTCGTACCACATAAAGTCGTGAATAGAATTGGGGGAGACCACAGCATTTTCCAAGTGCAGCCATACAGGAGGTTCTGGGGCACGCAGTGCAGCCAGCAATTGGACCAGCAGGGAGGCTCTATAGTACTTCAAAAGATCAGGAAAGCCCAGACCACATACCTTGATCGGGGCCATGACAGTATTAGACAAAATCCTGGGAGGTTCACGCTTCCATATATGGGCAAACAATATTCTTTGCATCCGATACAGGAGGTGGGTGGGAAGGAAGGCCGAGACATTACGAAAATAATAAAGAATTTGTGGGAGGATCGACATCATTAAGGAAGCCATGCGGCCCAGCCAGGACAAATCCACCGTACGCCACGACTGTATTTGTTTCTCAATAGTCTGCAGGAGAGGGATAAAGTTATTCTGGACAATGGAGCACCTGTTTTTTTGGCAGAAATATGCCCAAATATTTAATGGAGTCTGAGCGCCAACCAAAGGAGTATCGATTCTTGAGAATGCGGAGTGAAAAATCAGGGATGTACAAAGGAAGGGTCTGAGTCTTACCAACATTATTTTTGTAGTAAGATAACTGACCGCATCTTTCTAGCAGATCAAAAAGGGGAGAGAGGTAAAGGAGAATATCATCTGCAAACAGAGCAAGTTTCTGTTCTCCCGCAGGAGTAGATAAGCCGGATATAAGTGGGTTCAATCGGAGATGGGATGCCAATGGCTCTAGGCCAAGACAAATTAATGGAGATAAAGGGCAGCCTTGACGCATGCCATTATTAATTGGAAAGGAAGGAGATAAAATTCCCATACTCCGCACTTTTGCCAAAGGAGCTGAATATAAAGCCATAATACTTTGGATGAACAAGGCACTGAAAGACCTCCAACACTTGACGCATAAACCCCCAGTGCATGCGGTTGAACACTTTTTCTGTGTCTAAGGACAACGGGAACCCTGGGGCTCCAGACCGGTGAGCTAGATCTGTCAAATAGGTGGCACGTGTTGTCACACGTCTGTCTCCCCTGCACAAACCCAGTCTGGTCTGGGTGAATTAATTTAGAGAGCAAAGGTGCGATGCGGGAGGCTAGTAATTTTGCATAGAGCTTAATATCCACATTTAGCAGGGAGATGGGGCGGAAATCGCTCATTGGGTGGGCGGTTTGCCAGGTTTAGGGAGAGTAACCACGGTAGCCATAAGCATCTCTGGAGGGACTTGGCCAGTACTTTTGATATAATTGAACAAGCCAGTGAGGGTAGGGAGGAGCAGCGGGGTGAATTTTTGATAATAAAGGTTAGATAACCCATAAGGGCCAGGTGCCTTATTTTTCGGGAGAGCATGAATAGCTTTGCTAATTTTCTCTTCGGAGAAAGGAGCCAACAGGTCAGCTTGTTGAGAGGGGGATATGGTCAGCAGGCGCACCTCTGCTAAGAAGTTAGAGATCTCTTCCGACTGGGGGGACAGAACAGCCAGGCCAGAGCTGAGATTATAGAGAGACCCATAGTAACGGTACATTTCTGAAACAATCAGCGCTGGGTTTTGTACCTGTCTGCCCCCCAGGCAGTTAACGTTAGTGATTTTAGTATGAATACATTTAGCTTTAACTTTGGAGGCCAACAGTTTCCCCGCCTTATTACCCTGAGTATATGAAGCATAATTAAGTTTACGCAAGGAGCGTTCCATAATCTGTAAATTCAAGCACTCCAGCTCCTCCCTCAAGGAAAGCAATTTAGACATAACTGTTGGGGTTGGTGTTGCTTTATTCTAGGATTGCAGGGTGGAAATTTGCTGCAAAAGAGCCGGCACCTGTAGGGCACACTGCCTCTTCCTATAAGCCACTTGTTTAATGAAATGGCCCCTAATGACAGCTTTCTGAGCCAGCCACACATATGAGATTGCCACCTCCTCTGAGGCATTTAATCTAAAATATTCTTCCAAGACTGACACAGCCTCGTCAATCCAAGCAGGGTCAACAATCAAGGAGGCATTTAATCGCCACCAGCCCATACCTCTAGATGTGAAAGTCGCACGGAAGGAGAGTACCAAGGGAGCATGGTCAGACCACGTTATGTGTCCTATCCAGGCATCCAAGAGGATAGGGACCATGGTCCGGTGGATGAGACATAAATCAATCCTGCTGTAAGAAAAGTGTACCTGGGAAAAAAAAAGTATAATCCCTAACCTGGGGGTGAGAGATGCGCCATGCATCATACAAATCAGCAGAGTGCAAAAAGTCAGTTAGGCGGCGGCCGAGAGAGTACCTTCCGGGAAGGAATGCGACCTCCAGGGGACTAGCTATCAACTGCAGGGCAAGAGGTCATGTTAAAATCTCTGCAGATATACAAAGCGCCTTGACTGAAAGACTGAATCCTTTTATTTGACAAAATGCAGAGATAAATTGAAAATCTTCCCCGCAGCAATTTGAGAACTTCAAAACGGGATTTGGTGACTAAACACCCTTATTAGTAGACACAAACTCCTCAAAACGAGGACATGAATCCATATTGCATTAATAATAAAAACAAAACTTTATTGATATGAATTAAAATAATTGCACCACTTATTAGTAATTAGTTATAAAGACAAATAGTGATCTGCCTATAGCAGTTCGATTGCTTGATTTCGATACGTGGCTACCTTAAATACCGAATTTCCAATAAATTGTTAAACATTTAGGGTGATTTGACCAATTCATGTAGGATATAAAAGTGGAAGCGGTTTGCTAGGCTTCTAAATGATTGAACATTTGGGGTAATTTTCAGCATTCAAAACTTCTGAATCCAAATGTTACTAGAAGCGCTTATATACACACTCAATTAGGTCAGACTCGATACCAACATTGTTTGACTATTTATCCTTTGTATTAATTGACTGTGATTCAATGTTCCCTAGAATTTAGCCAAATGGATTTGTAGTTCATTTGATGGAGTTAAATACTTTGATAAAGCTGAATTCGATGTCCCCACCTCACATCGCATAGATTACATATCCCATCAAATTAAAATTCTGGCTAAACTGCAATCACAAATTCACAAATTGTGGGTTGGCAATTCATTAATCTAGGTGCAAAACAGCATTAATTAGCCACAACACTCTTGAGGTACATTCCAATCACTCTTCAGGATTTGCGCCTGGAAACAAAACCGCCAATATACGAGGCAGATTAATCACGACGATAGTTAGCAAAAAGTTATCCTAAGGTCAAATAAAGGGTACCGATTCGTCACATAATACCGAAGCCTTGTAATCCTTTGTAGGGTACATGAGCATATATTCCAGATTTCCCCCAAGTTGAAACAATGGATATTGGGTATATGCGTGTTTAGTTTGTTCAATGCAAACAGCGCTTGTTATTAGTCCACATTTCCCAGAAAGATTATTTGAATAACCAAAATCTGTTTAAGGTACAATATAATATACAGCTGTGTTCAAAATTATTCAACCCCCACTGAAATTCGGTGTTTTGGCCAGTTTGACATTGATTTTGATCATTCAGTCATCTTGCTTACAATTAAATCAAAGAGGCACGTGTAGGTCTGACAAATATAACATAACATTTATAATGAAATAACCACAAATGTCTTTTCTGTGCTCACATCATTATCAGTTTTATTCAACCCCCAAGTGACATTCAATCTTAGTACAACATCCTTTTACAGTTATAACAGCTTTTAAACGTGAAGCATAGCTTGACACAAGTGTCTTGCAGCGATCTACGGGTATCTTCGCCCATTCGTCATGGGCAAAAGCCTCCAGTTTAGTCACATTCTTAGGCTTGCGCACTGCAACTGCTTTCTTTAAGTCCCACCAGAGGTTCTCAATCGGATTTAAGTCAGGTGACTGCGATGGCCACTCCAAAATGTTCCCGCCTTTAATCTGCAACCATGCTCTAGTGGACTTGGAGGTATGCTTGGGATCATTGTCCTGTTGAAAGGTCCAACGTCTCCCAAGCCTCAGGTTTGTGACGGACTGCATCAGATTGTCATCCAGTATCTCCTGGTACTGAAGAGAATTCATGGTACCTTGCACACGCTGAAGCTTCCCTGTACCTGCAGAAGCAAAACAGCCCCAAAGCATGATTGACCCCCGCCATGCTTCACAGTAGGCAAGGTGTTCTTTTCTTCATAGGCCTTGTTCTTCCTCCTCCAAACATAGCGTTGATCCATGGGCCCAAACAGTTCTAATTTTGTTTCATCAGTCCACAGAACACTATCCCAAAACTTCTGTGGTTTGTCCACATGACTTTTGGCATACTGCAGTCGACTCTTCTTATTCTTTGGAGACAGCAATGGGGTGCGTCTGGGCGTTCTGGCATGGAGGCCTTCATTACGCAGTGTGCGCCGTATTGTCTGAGCTGAAACTTCAGTACCCACATCTGACAAATCTTTTCTCAGTTCCTCAGCAGTCACACGGGGACTTTTCTCCACTCTACGCCTCAGGTAGCGCACAGCAGTCGAAGTCAGCATCTTCTTTCTGCCACGACCAGGTAGCGTTTCAACAGTGCCCTTTGCCTTGAATTTGCGAATGATGCTTGCTATGGTCTCTCTTGGTATGTTTAACATCTTTGCAATCTTCTTATAGCCATTGCCCTTCCTGTGAAGAGTAATCACCTCTTCTCTTGTCTTCCTGGACCATTCTCTTGACTTCACCATGTTTGTAACCACACCAGTAAATGTCTAGAAGGAGCTGAGTATCACAGTCATTTTAAAGCTGCCTAATTGGTGCTTATTATGCTTTATTGCTGCTCCGTGACATCCACAGGTGTTTTCAATACCTGATTGAAAACACTTGAATGAACCTCTGTTCTTCAGAGTGGTGGTCTTTAAGGGGTTGAATAATTGTGTCAATGAAGAATTCACAAAAGAAACATTTACTACTGTATTACAAAACCAATTGATGTCATTTTAGTTGCATATGGTTCTTTAAAAAGTCCTTGTAGGATTTCATTCTGAATACAATTACAAATGTACACTAAATTCCCTAAAACCCTTTACAGCATTGGGGGTTGAATAATTTTGAACACAGCTGTATATCCAAACACCTCAACAAGTAAGGTAAATCACCAGTATCGACAAATAAAGCTTAGGCTGTCACAACCATACATTGGAAGCCTCATAGGCAAAACATTTTGTAATTTGAAAATCTCATTAACATCCTATTGATGATTGAAGTTTGTAATTCTGCTATATTAGCATGAACCTGCTCTTGAGCAGGTTCATGCTAATATAGCAGAATTACAAACTTCAATCATCACTAGGATGTTAATGAAATTTTCAAATTACAAAATGTTTTGCCGATGAGGCTTCCAATATTGATGTATGGTTGTGACAGCCTAAGCTTTATTTGTCGATACTGGTGATTTACCTTACTTGTTGAGGTGTTTGGATGGTTTAAAGATACAAGTGTGGATATATTATATTGTACCTTAAACATAATTTGGTTTTTTAATAATCTTACTGGGAAATGTGGACTAATAACAAGCGCTGTTTGCATTGAACAAACTAAACACGCATATACCCAATATCCATTGTATCAACTTGGGGGAAATCTGGAATATATGCTCATGTACCCTACAAAGGATTGCAAGGCTTCGGTATTATGTGACGAATCGGTACCCTTTGACTTTAGGATAACTTTTTGCTAACTATCGTCGTGATTAATCTGCCTCGTATATTGGCAGTTTTGTTTCCAGGCGCAAATCCTGAAGAGTGATTGGAATGTACCTCAAGAGTGTTGTGGCTAATTAATGCTGTTTTGCACCTAGATTAATGAATTGCCAACCCACAATTTGTGAATTTGTGATTGCAGTTTAGCCAGAATTTTAATTTGATGGGATATGTAATCTATGCGATGGGAGGTGGGGACATCGAATTCAGTTTTATCAAAGTATTTAACTCCATCAAATGAACTACAAATCCATTTAGCTAAATTATAGGGAACATTGAATCACAGTCAATTAATACAAAGGATAAATAGTCAAACAATGTTGGTATCGAGTCTGACCTAATTGAGTGTGTATATAAGCGCTTCTAGTAACATTTGGATTCAGAAGTTTTGAATGCTGTTTGCATAATATACAACATATGAATTGGTTAAATTACCCCAAATGTTCAATCATTTAGAAGCCTAGCAAACCGCTTCCACTTTTTATATCCTACATGAATTGGTCAAATCACCCTAAATGTTTAACAATTTATTGGAAATTCGGTATTTAAGGTAGCCACATATCGAAATCAAGCAATCGAACTGCTATAGGCAGATCACTATTTGTCATTGGAACTAATTACTAATAAGTGGTGCAATTATTTTAATTCATATCAATAAAGTTTTGTTTTTATTATTAATGCAATAGGGATTCATGTCCTCGTTTTGAGGAGTTTGTGTGAACAAATATGGTTCTTTGGCAAGAAAGAACAATGCAGGCCAAAGCAACAAGATCCAGCCACTCACTTCGGTTTAACATGGTGCCACACGGCAGGGTGTACTCCTGCACAATCCCCCATTCCTGAAGGAGTTGCATGCTCGCTGGGACACTGGAAATGGCGTGAAGCTTCCCCTCCTTCCACACCAGCAGTTTGGTCAGGAATCCCCATCTGTAAGCCATATTGTGGTTCATCAGGAGCTTTGTAGGTGGCAAAAACTCATGCCTTCTCGCCAGGGTTATCGCCAACAGATCCGCAAACAGCAGCAAGACAGCATACGGAGCAGGCAAAGTAGGGTTTTTCCAGGCAGCTGCCATTAAAGCCTCCTTAATGTGGTAAAGGTGAACCCGCACAATAACATTTCGGGGAACCTCAGGTAGGAGTTGTCTCGCCTTAGGCAATCTGTGTGCGCGGTCCAGGAGCAAGTCTTTGGGGGTAGCCAAAGGGAGCAGCAGTTGAAACACCTCCAAAAGGTATGCCGAAAGATCAGCCAAAACCACTGCTTCTGGGACGCCGCAAAGCCGTACGTTATTTCTGCGGGAGCGGTCCTCAAGATCCGCAACTTTCATGGCCAGCATGTCCTGAGCAGCCTGTCATGACCACTACGCACGCTGCTGTGAAAGGCGCCGGGTTAAGCCATCCACTGTCTGTCTAGCCTAGCCCAGATAATGACTGCGTGGACAACAAGCCCCCGTGCACTTGCTTACCTATCTGTCCCTGCACACTTTCTCTTGCAACAGGTACGTAGAGTGCGATACAATGGTCCCAGGATTGCAACGCAGTACAAGTCTTCTCTTGAAGCGGGTAATGACTACGTCTCCCACAATCCCTGGGATCACTTTCCTATTCTATTAGTTACGCTGCCACCAGTCCTCATGGACACTACGCGCGTCGCAGGGAGAGATGCAGGGCTAAGCAACTGTGCTGTCTGCCTACCCTAGACCCGGACAGTGACTGCATAGGCAACAATACCTGCCGTCCCCAGCGACCGCAACTCACAATTTCGGATCTACCCGAGCTTAAAACAGCCAGCAATACTCCAGTCTCTTAGTTAGCGTGGATCTCATCAGCCAGAAGCAGAAACTTAAGTTATATTTATTTATGATACAGAAAAATCACAGTGCATTGGTTACCAAAATTATAGATAGAATAAATCAATTAATTACACAGTACACAGCAAATAAAAGAAAAGGATTAAACACAGAGCATTACTTACAAACAATAAGCTAGCATCAGTGACTCCGGGGTTGGAGATGGAGACATGCATAGATCCGCTGGAGATGGAAACATGGACCGATCATCAATTTTGATTGAACCCCTGTGATCAGCGAAAGCCCATGGCATGCCCCAGAATATATATAGGGCTGCCTTTTTCTAAGTCCAGCCTCCTAGCTGGCAGAGCCTTTGCCTTCAATCCCCAGAATTCCCCTCTCGTGAGCACGCTCAGTATGCTTCGTCATTAGTCTTAATTCCCTGGTCTATCAATCATCTCCCAAAGACCACCTTCAGTGATCAGAGAATGTGATTGCTTCTTTGATATGTGGTTGGGGTGCCGCTCTGGCTGAGTCTTCTCACTGCCATGAGCAATTGCTCCTTCTGCCTGCTGGGTAGACCCCAAAAAGGTGTTATCTTTAATTCACACCTGTGATGATTTCAGAGAAAATTGTCACGGCCCTGTTAATGGTTTCCTTCCAGCAGGCTGGAATGCAGCCATTGATTTCTTAGGCTGCGCCAGCTGCGCCAAATGGCCTGGTATCTATAGATAGCCATAGATATAAATATGCCTATATAATACATATCACGGTAGATATACCGATAGCTAGACACAGAAAGATGGGTAGATCTACCTGTGACACCGCTTGCAAAGATTGATGTCTGTCCACAAGATCATTATGGACCAGGCACAGATTGTCAGATTTGGACTCAAGATTGTCAGTGCGCTCACCCAATTCCTGAACATCCCAGCAAAGCTCCTGCAGCGCTTCTTTGAAGTCAGCCTGGAGTATGGAGCGGAGGCCCTGCAGCATGGCGTGCATTGTTTTTTCAGATGCTGGGTATGTGTCTGACAAGTGATCAACATATTGTTCCTCCGGGTCCAGACCAGAAAAAGGAAAAGACTGAGGTTCAGGGAGCTGCCATCTTGGATTTTGCGGCCTTTTTAGGATCTGCCGGATCGGGACCCATTCGTAGGAGCCATCCCGATGCAGGAAGTTGTCAGGACCCCAAGGGAGGTAGGTTGAGGCTGGGAGGGCCTCTGGTTAAGCTGTCAGAAAGGGAGAACTAAGCGCCACTCGTGGAGCGCTCACAACATGCGGCAGCTTGTGCAGCGGCTAGCCATGCCCCATCTTTCTTTTTTAACATTCTTTAATCGAACCATGGTCTTTGATCACAAAGAGCGATAGTATACATGATTCTGAAAAACTTAAAAGATATGTTAATATCTGTGACGGAAACCGTTCTCGTCCGTCTGTCCTGCTCTCCAGACACCCCTTTACCAAGATCAGCCCGGCCGCTGAGTTGCTCGGAACTCCGTGCCTCAAGCAGCCTGATATGTAGCTCCTGATCTGCTTGGTCTGATCTATTTCCAGATAGCCGCTCCGTGCCTTCTGAGGGTGAATGTAGATGGGTAGTGTAGCTGAATGAAACACCAGACAAGCTGAATGTACAAACAGGGAAGGTCTCTTTTGTGGAAGGTTTCACAGGGGTATTTAACTATTTATACAAAATACAGCAATGCACATTCAAACTTCCAACCCACCCCAACAGCTCTGGTTGGTTTCAAGTCCATCTGGCTTCACGTAGTTCCACTGGATTTTATGCAAATTAAGTCTTGACCCCACAGTGATCACACACAGTAATTTACATAACCCATTGTAAAGGAAATCAGATAGTGTTTGGCTGAGACAATGGTGACTCACAACCTCTCAGACATGCGAACAGATAAAGAGAACAGTGTTCTTGCATAATCACAGATTCAACATAAACATTCTATACCAAATCTGTACCACCATTTTGTGCCATGTGGTCCTTTGTTCCTGGGACCCATGGCTGGCTTGGGGAAATGGGGCTTGGGGAGGACAGAGCACACAGTAAAAGGAGTCTTTACAGCACTAAGCAATGAAAACCACATCTACAGTAAAAAAAACATGTTTAAACTTACACCACACAATAAATGAAAATAAAGTCTTTGTAAAAAGCGAGGAGTGCCATGTCAATTCCATGACAATATCCTTGTAATGAAAAATCTATTTAAAAATAAAGGTAATACCAGCTGATAGCGTGATATGGAGTAGCGAGTGACGACACAAACACAGTGTTGGGTATAAAGGATTTTCTTTAAAAATAAAAAGGATAAACCGAAAGATAAAACATTATTAAACTAAACCCTGGACACTGCAATAACACAAAAACTCAGCATAGGTAAAGTGATGTACAAAGAGATCAACAATCATTTACCAAATCCAGAAATGCACAGCACATGGCAAGTCATGTGCTCTCAAGGTTCAAGCCAAATCACAAAAGGGTTGATCTCTTTCTGGAACTCCAGGTTGAATCAAAACAAGGTTAGACTAGAGTCTTGTCTCCCCACCACCAGAGTGGAATCCCTCCCACCAACAATGTATACACCTTTATCCCAGTGGGATTCACCATAGGAGGTAACCAATCTAGAGTAGGTTGGCTTAATGATATCAGCTGGCCACACAGGGCAACAAGCCTCACACTGCCCCTATTGTTCCCTCTTTGATATAACAATATATATATAATTAAATCTGATGATTTATGACACAATTCATCCACGATCACTACAATCCACCCTTTGACTTATGTCATAAATCAATCATCTATAACAGTGGTTCCCAACCGCGGTCCTCAAGCCAGGCCAGGCCAGGTTTTGAGGATCGCCTTAGAGAAATGCAGACTGAATCCTGCAATCACTGAGCAGAAAATCATATCACCTGTGCTGTGCTTTGGACATCTGGAAAACCTTACCTGTTCGGGGTACTTGAGGACCGCGGTTGGGAACCACTGATCTATAAGATACCTCTCCATTTAACCTATTGAGTTTTCCTCCTTTTAAGCACCCTCAACTACTGCAACATCCAGAATTGGAAAAACAGTGTTTTCATACATAAACGCATAATACATTTTACTGAATAACATGGTTACGAATTACCTCCTAAACTAGGACACACCAAATGTTTCACCAGTGACAAACCTGTAAAACACAAACACACCATTGCATTCAGGGAATTCAGTAATGCCTCATTTGGGGAAATGTTTCCAATATGATTTTTCTTGTACCCCTCCCACCCCCATAATGTTCCTAACAGAGACAGTGCACAAATTTGCTCATTCGAAAACTCTTTAGTCCATTCTATCGATCTATATGCTTTAGGGTCATAGTCTTTTGCCGCTGTTTATTGTGTGACTCAGGGGCAATATCAATATAGTCCATTTGTATGGGCTGCTGGCTTATTTTGCTGCATGTTGTCCTCTGTATCCCCAGGAGCCGTCTCCTTTGCAAGGTAGTGATTGGCATCTCTCCTTGCACTTAAATTATTCTTCTGGCCATTCCAGGTTCTTTATTCGCTGCAGTCATTTTGGCTCTTATTGATCACAGGCCATCTCTCTACATTGTCTTTTACAGGAGCATTCACGTTGCGACAGAACAAAGTCTCTATTTGATCTTTGTGGGGCACAATCTTTTTGGCCTTTATTGTTCAAATGGCACTTCTCCACGTATGCGCATGTGGAGCAGGCTTTCTGTTTGCTTTTCTCCATTAAATCATACAGGGTTATTCAGGGAAAGGTGAAAAACAGGAGAATTGGCAGGAGAAGAGAACAATCTAGACCAAATAGCCGATTTGGAAAGTGAGATAAATGGGAGAATTTTTCAGGTTTGGCTATTTTGACTTAGAATTTTCACTTCTCCAGTCATTCTCCTGGTTTTCACTTTTCTCTGAATAACCCTGACAGTCTTTTAGGTGGGCAATCACATGCCCTGATGGAATAAAGTCTCCTTCACAGTTCCTTTGTATCTGGTCACTTTGTCTTTCTTTCAGACTAGTAGCCTTAACTGGACTTTGACAGCTCTCCATGCTCTGGAAAGTAGTCCCTTGGGTAAGACTGGTCTTTGCTTTTCTCTGTTCTGTGACAGGTTCTGGAATAAAATCCTTGATTTTGGCATGCTTGTCTTTGGTGGCTGTGTTTGGCAAATTGTAATCCTTTGGGTTTACGTGTACAGTTTGTTCTCCCAGGCAAAGGCAACTTGTTTGAGTTTTTACCTTTTCCAGTCTCTCTGGGAGTCGGTTTTGCATCTGGCTACCCGGCATGGTGGACGAATGAACCAAAGGTGAACACTTCTCACTAACACTGTTTGCACTGTCTCTACCTAAATACCCATTTCCCAAAAGGAGTTTGGGAGGCACAGTAACAGGTGTTGCACTTTTGGGGACTACCTTGGTGTCTGAAGCCACTTTCACTGGGGCTGCATCTGTGCACCCTGCACCCAGTCCCCTTTTAACACTGGGCTTGCCCAGAGGCGTTGCCATTCTTCCATACACACTCACAAAACACTCTGTTCTCCCATTCCTTGCATTCATGGGAATCAGGACCCCTAGAAAATGATGGCGGGGCTCTCCACCAGCTGCTCTTTTCATGAACGGGTACACGGTGTCTGAGATAACGGGAGTTGGACCAGGGCTGTATCAGGGACACACTATTAGTACGTGCTCGGATTCTATTCCATCTCTTAATTAGCTCGGCTGTGGGAATACCATCAATTTCATTCTTACACACACCTGCTCTTATCAATTTATGCCATACTTGCCGTCTAGACATTTGCACCTTATAGTTCTTACATTGGTTGGGGTAGTTAACTGTACCATCTCAGCCAGCAAGGACGTCAGCTGGTGAATTTTTTCAGTTTTAAGAAATGAAAAAAATGGAAGCTTTCATTTGAACGGACACACATTTTAACAATCTTTTTCTCATACAAGCAGTGAAATCTTCCATATCAGGTCCCTCCCAGTTATTTAAATTCAATCCCGCCACACATCCCATAATGCAAACCCTGTGAAAGACATCTTCCATTGTACTACAGGGGGATATGGGCTCTAAATCTGCATGTAAAGAGAACACATTTACCAGGGCCTGTCTGATGAAATCCAGTAAAGGGACATTAACTCTTCTCAAGGCATTTCTAACTTGGGGATGTAAAGTTAGCGGTCCCATACAAACAACATCTGATGCGTTTAAAAACACAATTAGCTCCATCATCAAAAATTCTTAAAATCCATTTTACCCTAATTTTGCTTAGAACGCTTAACAAGCTCATTTAAATCGGTCATTGTGAAAGATCTAAACACCTCTTTCACAGTATGCGCATCCTCAACACAATCCTTGCTTATCTTCCATTGTGTTTCAGTAACAGTAACTGGGCATTCTCTGTACAATTCAGTCGACTTATCAATGTGCACAATCAGCTCACCTTTTGTCTTAACAGACAAACATTCCTCAGTTTCTCTTTCTAATTTCAAGTCTCTTTCTAATTTAGCCTTTTCAATAAATGCTCTCTGAAACGTGTTCATTATAACCCATCCTGTTTTACAAGCAATTTTGTACTCTGTTTTACTGTATGCAGTAAGATTTAAACAGTGTGTTTCACCATCTGAAATAGGTGCAGCATATAATAACAATTCATCTGTAAAAGGTTTCAGAAAATCACCACTAGCCCATTCAGGAATTGAACCATATTTTGCAATACAATTTCCAACTTTCTTTCCAAATAAAGGCATCTTAACACAACTTAAAACAGCAGCAATTTAAAACAGACTAGTGAAGACTACCAAATGCATGTCACTCGCTAGACATTTTCGCTATCAGGTGATATCCTGCTGACTACACCAAATGTAATGAAAAATCTATTTAAAAATAAAGGTAATACCAACCGATAGCATGAGATTGAGTAGCGAGTGACGACACAAACACAGTGATGGGTATAAAGGATTTACTTAAAAAATAAAAAGGATAAACAGAAAGATAAAACATTAAAACATTATTAAACATAACCCTGGAAACTAAATCCCCCGACCCTACTTCCATACCTTGCGTGCCCTTGTCACTATTTATATATAGAGGGGTAAGCGACCCAGACAGAATTTTTTGAATTTGCCCAAACCAATCGGAGGGTTGGTACTTCCCGACTTTGCCTTATACCACATTAACTGCCACTTACTACGGGTACTAGAGTGTGTGAAACCTGGTGTTAATAAGACATGGGGTGAGTTAGAGCAAGATGAAGTGGGTATCCCAATCTCTATTCTTCACTTGTTGCCCAGGCTACTGGGAGTGCGCTTGATGAGTAGCTACTGGACTATTTTTCTCCCCTGTGGGCATATAGAATGACCTATGGGTATAAAGTGATGACAATATGGTCCTTATGACGATCAGTAACTAACAATGCCTTGTTTTGGCTTATCCTTTTGAGTGATAACAATTGTGTATGTGATCAAAGAGAGAACTGTAAAATAATTATCTTTTAATTTCCTATATATGAAAGCTTCTCTTAGCTAACATGCCCACTTTAGTTTGAAATGCTTGTTGTAATATCCTTTTAAGCTATAGACGAGCTACTGTTTAGAGAAGTTACCCCTTCTAGACATGTGCATTCATTTTACTACTAAAACGATTTAGTCAGAATTTTGGGATAATTTAGTTTTCGCATGACTCGAGATACAAAACTCCTCGGTCCAAAAAAACGAAAGGAAATTGCATTACATTTTAGTTTTAGTCCTTTTTGTAATATTACATTGATGAGTGAAGGAGACCAGCAATGAGGAGCACAACTTCACAAAGCTACAGAAAAAGTTTGCATGTGTAATCCTTTCCGACCCCTACACGAAAATCTGAAAGTAATAGAGCACCAGAATACTCACTAGCAGTGCAGACAGCCAGCATAGGAGAGGAAACCTTTACTTAACCCTTGCATGTCTATGAGACAGACAAGATGATAAAAGCAGCTGGAGACGGAAAACATTCAAATAAATCACACTGCGAGCTAATGACAGAGTATATAACAAGGAGGACCGGATAGTAAAAGACCCTTAATAACAAGCAGCACTGGGAGAAGAGAGGGACTTTATAAAACTTGTGTTATCTCCCCCCCCCCACTCTGCATAATAGGGGCTTAGGTCTGAAAGATTTTAGATTATCCATATTATCCTTCCTCGTCTAGATTACACGTTTTATATAAAGTTCCTCTCCTCTCCCAGTGCTGCTTGTTATAAAGGTTTTTTTACTTCTGATACATTTAATATCCAGCTCTCCCAGTTACTCTGTCATTATGAGTCTTCAGTGTGATTTATTTGAATGTTTTCCCTTGATTTAAAGTGCTTTATTTTAATAAAAAAATTTATTTGCGCCAGTCATCGCTTCTCTGAGCTTTCAGACCAATTTACGTTAATATTTCCCCTCTCCCCTGCTTTTATAATCCTGTCTGTATTCCCCTACAGAAATACAAAGTTTAAGTAAAAGTTCCCTCTCCTGTGCTGGATAAGCATTGCATTCCGAAGTTCTGCACCCTCCACATGCCAATGCAGTAGGATGTTCTATACAGAGGGGCATTAACTAATGCAGGAGGATGTCCCTCTGTATATAACACCCTACTGCATTAATATATACTGAGAGGTATATAAATTGAGGAGGATGTTCTATACAGAGAGGGACATTAATTCAGGAGTATGTTCTATACATTATACAGAGAGGGGTATTAATGCAGGAGGATGTTTTATACATTATAAAGAGAGGTATTAATGCAAGAAGATGGTCTATACGTTATAAAGAGAGGGGTATTAATTAATGCAAGAGGATGTTATATACATTATACAGAGAGGAGCATTTTTTGAGCCCTTTAAATCTAGTGGCTGTGAGCGCGGAGATCGGCTGTTTGTTACATTATCTCTAAGTCGAATGTATCAGGCTCAGCTGTTACAGCAACTGACTGCAGCTCATCACAGCGCTCAGAGTTTCAGTAAAACATGGAAATAATATTGTTATAACCTCATATATAAAAATTATTATTTACTAGGTTTACTGAAACTCTGAATGCTATGATGAGCAGCAGTCAGTTACTGTAACAGCTTTGCCTGACACATTGTGCTGAGAGTGAGAGATACTGTAATAAGCAGCCGATCTCTGCCCTCTGCGGAGCCACTACTACAATATTAATTGTATCCGCTGGTTTTTGGATGAATGAAATTCGTTTTCATACTAAAAGAACTGAAAACGACTTTCTTTAGTAACTAAAAAAAATTGCGTTTTAGGACAAATCCATTCGTCCAAAACAAAATTTTGTGCTGTGCACATTTCTAACCCCTTCCCCTTTCTATGACACGTGATTCTGGGCTTATGAATGTTTTTATCTCTCCAAAAGTTAAGCTGTAAACCATATGTGGTTAAGTGCAATTATCCCTGACGTGGAAATGTATTTGTGCCTTTTTAACGCTGACGTGATCTGTGTCAGGATTGGCGGTTATACCACGCCCTTGTGTTCTATATTAGAGCCTGATAAACAGAAGAATGCTGAGAGCAGTTGTACTCTGCATATTGTGTGTGTCTTTTTGCTCTCCCATTAGTTAACTGTTGCACTGCATTGCGTTTGCCACGGTTAAATGAGAAATACAGAAGTTTTCTGGGATGCATGTTTTGGTAAATATTAATAGGAATATTGATTTGATTGATTATGCTACACGCCACACTACTGCTCTGGCACCGTGTTATGCGTCCTCTGGGTCTTTCCTCCGATCCCTTTTTCTCTGTTGCACTACCAGGCAACCTTCCCCTTAGGCCAGGATCCGCTCGCATTTAAAGACCTCTTGCAGATGGATGGCCATCTGGCACCTTTGGGGGACTTGCTGGGGGAGAGGGAGGTGTCTTTTACCAGTACTTTCAATATCCGCAGATCCAGAGTTTTGTGCGCTTGATTCTCCAAATGCATTTATTTTCTCCTCCCTTAATGGAATTTGAAATCCACTGCCTGAAACCCGACCTGCTGCCTCATGGGGTGCCCTATCTATATGCCTTTGTAAGGATCTGAGCAATGTGCTGAGCCCAATGTACTGGTGATACCAAAAGAAACTGAAAACAGGGGCATGGTGCAAGGGATTTATTAAATAAATCATAATAAATAGGGCAAAGGAGTAGACACAAATGGGCAAGGTGAAACAAATGAAATAACAGGGATGAAACAAATAAATGACAAGACACGAAAAGGGTTGACTGTAGAAACAGAGGAAAAGGGCTAGATACTGTACTAATTCGATATACAAAAGGGATAGGAAGAGACAGATACACAAGGAACTCACAGGAGGGCACTGAGGGCAAAAGGGGCATGAGGAACTTGTAGTAGATTCTTTGCACGGAACTGTAGCAGAGGGGTCTTAAGCAGAACTGTAGCAGAGGGGTCTTGAGCAGAGAGTCTTTCTAGGCAGGAACTGATATACTGGATACAGATAAGGAATAGGCTTCTTGTTTCTCTGGGAGTCAGCAACAGACTGAGGAAAACAATGTTGAAGCATGGGATTAAAAGGTGCTCCTTTCATAGTGGAGCACAGGAATGGTGATTAGAAACACCTGTGGATGGTGCAATGCTTTGAGGACATCCAGGACAATGTACAACAGATGCTGCCATGTACTATGTTAGAGGTAAGATGTGCTGGAGTTGGCATTTCTTTTTCTATTGGTATCTCCTTATGGTGCACTCCTGGGCTCAAACTGGGTTCCTTATGGTGTTAACCTCCTCTGTAGCCCTTAAAACAAAATAACTCACATAGAGCAATATCGCATAGCAAGGAGTGCAAATAAGGGAAAAATGTTGTACTCACATGTACTGGTGTCTCATCAGACACCAGATTTGCAGGCAGCTGGTGACTTCATAAGGTGCACCAATCACCTATCTGACACAGCCACCTCCACGGCGAATGAAAAATAGGCATATTTTATTGAATGTTAATGTATTAACAGTACACCAAAACTGCGTTTCACTTATATAGCTTCCTCAGTTGGTGTAAGTCAGTAAATTGTGTGGGTCCTTAAAATAGTTATTCTTCCTTCTGTAGTGTGAGAAGAGAAGGTGGTTCAGTGGCGCAAAAGATAAGGAGTAATACTTGCTATACGTCGGAAGTACGTGGAATAGATGGTGAAGGTAGTACTGTATAGGGTGGAGGAGATGAGTCTCCTAGGAGGGGGCAACAGTGTTCCTACTTGAGATATAAGCACAGTCAGAAAAAGACCAGTATTAAAGTGCTATTCCTATTCAAAAAGTGCAAATATGCAAATATGGTGCATAAACAAATCCCAAACTAGGTGCATACGTCACAGTTGCTACCTAGGTATGGGTGTCAGCAGTGGTGGGTGTAGAGGAGGTAAGGGGTCCTAGGGAGAGACAGTATTTCCACTTGGGATATAAGCACAGTCAAGAAAAGGACCAGTGGTAAAGTGCTATTGTGAATTGGTTATGTGCTAAGTTGCAAAAATGCAAGAAAGGTGCATAAGAAAAAAAAGTGCAAGCAAAGAGCATGCGCGGCAATAGCCGTCTAGGGTATTGGTATTGGCAGTGGTGATATGCCTATTTAACTCCAACCAAAAGGTGGAACCAGTTGGGTTGAATAACAACGGCAGTACATAAAAAACAACTTGCATAAAAACAACTTGCATAAAATGCGTCTTATGTGACATACAGGTGATCACAAAGTGCTGATTGTTCCCTTTTATCTGCATAGTGACAAACGGTCAATTCAACGGACATGCACTTTAAAAAGTTCACATGTGCGCACGTCTTGTGCAAAATACAAAAAAGTGCATGTAAAAAATGTTGTTTGTAAACAGTAATAAAGTGCAACAGTGTCTATGATAGGAAGAGGTAGTCCTGCGGGAGTAATAAGTCCGCAATCCCAAAAGAATGTGCACGTCGTAAGGGTAAACTATTTGAGAGTGGAGAATAGGACCGAAAAAAGGTCTATGTAGGTCTCACACTCATAGCATCTGGGCAGGTGTGGGGGTCCGGATAGGTGTCTTCTCCTCGGGGTCCTGTTGTCTTTATATTCCTCGGGAGAAAAACAGGAACAATAGTGCAATATTGTATAGACCCGTTAACTATGCTGTGGATCAATTGAGGGGGGTACTTACACTTTCCAGAGCCTATATTATCCAGGCTCTGGTTTGAAGTACGTTGGGCCAAATAGAGAGTGGCCTCTTCCCTGCTTTGATTTCCTTTTCGCCTCGAGTACAGGGGATTCAAAAGAACAGAGCGATCATAGCGTAACTCTAAACGATATTAAATTGAGTATAAAGTGTAAATGGTCTCACTCACCGATGGTGGAGCCTTATTAATTCAGGCTCAATTTCATGGCATGCAGTGCTCCTTCACTCGGTGGGCACCAACACCTCCTTTGTCAGCTTGCAGAAAGTCTTAGTTAGACGAATAGAATGATGCTCATATTATGTCTAAAAAGAAGACTTGTTAGGCATCTAAATATACAGTCTGATTAAATGACCATATAGGCTGAAAAAAAGGGGGGGGATCAATTACTTTATTATGAGAATAAAAAAATGGAACAGGGTATTGGATCAGGGGAGAAGAATCAAAGGGATACGCGTTTCGGCAGAAAAGCCTTCATCAGTCCATATCAGGAAAAAAGGGGGCAACCTGAGGCACTCCACGAGTCAAGTCTTCTATAGTTTGATGCATAGTCTGTGTTAAACGCTTTTTTCCTTTACTTCCATGTTCGCCGATCTCCCGGTCACATGTTAGCCGTGACGTCATCATTAAGTGCCGCAACTGTCATGGCGGTGCATTCCACCCCGGAGCTTGCGTTTCATTCCAGGTGTCACAACTGTCATGGCGGTGCGTTCCGGTAGTACAGGACGTATTGGAGGAACAGGTTTTACAGTGGTCAAAGTGCACCCAATAGACTACAGCAGGCTGCGGACATGTAAAACGGGATGGGGAAGAGGAAGAAAAGAGGAAAAAAGTCCTTCTTGCTCGTTGGATATTATACACATTGCACAAACCGTGGTATTAAGAAGTTGCCTGGTGTGGCAATAAATAGGCAGAATGATAATAAAAGGAATGATCAGAATGGTAATAAAATAAAATAAAAACAAAATAAAAGCGGCAAATAATGTAAACTTATACACATGGAACAAACCGTGGTATTAAGAAGTTGCCTGGTATGGCAGTAAATAAGCAGAATGATAATAAAAAGGGATGGTCAGAATGATAATAAAATAAATAAAAACGGGAGATAATGTAAACTTGTTAAAATGGGAGGAGGAAGGGGAGGCTTAAAATGAAGATTAAGTATCTTAAAAACTTCTTTAACCGGGAGGAAGAGTACATGTAAATGCAATATGTGCATGACAAAAGGTTTGAAAGCATAGGGGGGGGGGGGGGACAATTTCAGGGAAACTCAAAGAGGGGTATATTGATATCTTCTGTAGGGTGTTCAATATTCATATGAGAAAAGGCAAATGTAAACATATTATCGGCTTGAAAACAATGGTAGAGGCCTGCTAAAGAGTGGGGTAGGAGGAAAAATTATACAGTTTTAAGAAGGACAGATTAAAAGTTATTTAAAGAATTATTTAAAAATAATTGGTGAAAGTAAAAAATGTCCTAAAATTTTAAAATATCCTAAAATGTTCCTAATTAAGAAAATGGCACAGTTCAAAATCTGCATTTAACCCTTGTGGTTGTAGCGAACCTAAATTGAAAATCCAACTCATTTCCTCTCTTCCAATGAGTTTGTCAAAGTTTCTGCCTCGCCATGGAGTCTCAACTTTTTTTATACCAATAAAGGTCAGTCCACTTGGATTCATGGCATGTTTAAGCTTAAAATGTAGCGGGACACTGTGGTTGTCGTTTCCATTTCTGATATTTCTGATGTGCTCCTGTATCCGTATGTTAAGAGGTCTAACGGTTCTACCCACATATTTTAAACCGCAGGGGCATATGAGTAAATATAATCACTTGTTTTACAAAAATTTGATCTATCTTTAATTTTGATCGGTCCGGTGGTCCCGTCTATTTGTGTGATAATCTGTTTTTTACTTTTTGTGTTTCTGCAGTTTAAACAGTTTCCACATTGGTGGAATCCTTTCTTAATATTGTAGAGGTTGGATTTTGGTACGCCCTTCTTAGTGTGCTTGTGTGTCAGTCTCATTTTCAGGTTACTGACTCCTCTGCATATCATCCTGGGGTTTTCAGGTAATATTTCTTGGAGTTGTATGTCCCTTCTCAGAATCGGCCAGTATCTTCTTATCACTTTTCTAATATTTTTATTTTGAGCGCTATATGGAAAAATAAAGGGTACATCAGTTGCATATCCCGTGGCTATTTTCTGTTTCTTCTGGAGTAGGGTTGTACGCTCTACATTCTTAACTTCTATTCTAGTTGTCTCAAGTGTATTTGGGTCATATCCCTTCTCTACGAAATCTTTCTTAAGTTTTTCTGACTGTGTTTCATATGTAGTTACGTCTGTGCAGTTCCTTCTGACACGTAGGAATTGTCCCTTAGGGACTCCCCCTAGCCATTGGGGTAAATGGCAGCTCGTGGTTTCGATAAAGCTATTCACGTCTACTTGTTTAAAAAAAGTTTCGGTTTTGATCTTGTTGTCTTGAATGAATATACTAAGGTCGAGAAAATTGATTCTTTCGGTGCTCCAGGTGGTTGTAAGTTTGATGCCTCTGTTGTTCTGGTCCAGCATTTTTAAAAAGTGTTGTAGTGTATTAATTCCACCCCTCCAGATGAAAAAAATGTCGTCAATATAACGTTTATAACATATCAGGTTTTCTTGATATGTTGATAAAAAAGATGTTTCCCATAATGCCATAAAGAGGTTGGCGTCAGTGGTGTATTTAGGTTTTGTGCTGCCCTAGGCCTGACTAAACTCGTGCACCCCCTAATTTAAATTTGAGGCACCCCCTCCTGTCAAGGGCACACCTCTTCCTGGTTAATCCCCACCCTTCCTCTTTAAGCTCCACCTTTTCCTCTTAGAGCTCCGCCTTTTCCTCTCTTTATATTAAAAGTGGATACCAAGTGCCTACTTGTATATTTTGTATACCATTTCAAATGTATCTATTGAGAAATAAAATTATGAAATGTTTAAATTCAAGCATTTTTACAAAGAACAGCCACGCATGTCAAGTATACTGGAACACAGCCTCTCTAATTGGTTGAACAATAAAATCCACAGAAACGTGCACTGCATATGAACGTATCACAGAGCTGTACAGCAATAAAACTCACAGTAATGTGCAGTGTGTATGAGTGTATCCCAGAGCTCCAGGGCAATAAAACTCACAGTACTATGCAGTGTGTATCACAGAACCCACAGCAATAAAACTCCCAGCAATGCAATGTTTGGTGTGTGTCAGCGTATCAGAATCCACAGCAATAAAAATTCCAGCAATGCAATGTGCAGTGTGTATGAGTGTATCAGAATCCACAGAAATAAAACTCCCAGTAATGCAATGTGTGGGTCAGCGTATCAGAATCCACAGCAATAAAAATTCCAGCAATGCAATGTGTGGTGTGTATGAGTGCATCAGAATCCACTGCAATAAAACTCCCAGCAAACCGAGTGTATATGAGCACACAGCAATTATTTATTCTACATTTACCAGCCTCTGTCCGCGGTAGGGCTGTGTGCAGAGTCAGCAGGGACTGTGTACAGACTCAGCAGGAGGTCCCTCCAGGCCACATTAGGATCACGGCTGTGCCTGTGCGTGGAGCCATCTTGTCAGCAGTGGGGTGCCACTGCCAGAGGGTGCACCGTGGCTTTGATTCCCTTCCCAGTGGGTGTTCAGTCCAGAATAGAGTGACAGTCCATGTTAACGAAAGGGCGGACAGCTGCGTGCATGCGTGTCAAGTGGTTCAGCTAGTCAGGTGGTACTGAGACTCAGTACCACCTGACTGGCCGGACCGAGTGTGACCTGCACGCAAGCAGCCTCACCAGGAGCCAGGCAGCGCAATGACAAATTTCTATCACTGCAGTGCTGGTTAAGGAAAGGTCCACTTTAAACAGCAGTAAGCAGACAGGGCTTCATATTCTGCTGATAACCCCCCCTTACCTGCCGTTTACTGTCATCTTCTCTCTCTGGACACAAATCACATCCCCCTCCCCTCTCCTAGAGCTGCTGCGGGGCAGGGGAGGAGCTATGGAGGGAGGAGAGGGGGATTTTTATTCTATTCGATTTTATTCCGTATGCAAACGCCATGCTCCGCTGCTCGTTGTTTGAGAACACAGCTCAAAGCTGACACACAGTGACAGTGGCACCTCCTAGTACCCCCCAATGACACCCCAATAATCACTGGTACCTGGGGCGGCCCACCCTCCGCCACTCCTCTAAGTACACCACTGCTCTGGTGATATGCTCACACACAAGTTTGGCGAACTGCCATCAAGTACGGTGCTGTTTGAAGGCAGTGCAAATCCCCATAGAGAAGTAATGGTTAATCTATTCAGAGAACACCAAACAGCAGAGAAATGTCAGTGAAATGCCCTGATGTTCGGTGGTTTCAATCAGCAGGTTTATTCAGGCGAACCCCATAGGTTTCAATGTTAAAAATATTCCCGTTTTTTTATGCAATATCTAATAAACCATTTATTATTTTAATCTGCAGTAAAAAGTCTTTATTTATTTATTGATTTTTTTGTTATACCTTTTAGTGATTTTTCAGAATTTTTTGGGCTAAATTCCCCCCCTTTTTTTTAATAGCGGTTCTTCTTTTTCTGTAACAGAACTTTTTATTATCAATCATAGGATCTTATATGTAAATTCCAGACATTTTCGTTCAGTAGTTCTTTTGAAAACAGCAGGCCATGGGTTTGCGGTGGCAGCATACAGCGGCCGACTCCATGCACTTTGGGGACCCTGCAGTGAATGGTGAATTCACTGCAGGGTGGGGAAATTTTATTCCCCGAAGTGCAGGCAACTACAGAACACCAAAATGTTGGCGTCATTTCGGTGCTTTGTGAGTAACCCAATTAGGAGTTTTTTTGTTGCCCCCTGGAAAGTGAAAGCCTAGGCCTTGCCTGCCCAGGACATACTTGAAAATTAGTGACATCTCAATGTTTCCTTCCTGGTAAAATAGTTTTCAAAAGTAAAAAAAAAAAAAAATTTTTTTTTTTTTTTAGGGGTGGGGCCACCCAGCGGGCCGCCGCCCCCTGGTAAGTGCCGCCCTAGGCCTGGGCCTTGTTGGCCTAGGCCAAGATACACCAGTGGTTGGCGTATGATGGGGCAAATCTTGTCCCCATTGCTGTCCCATTAAGTTGCAGATAAAATTCTTCCTGAAAATAAAAAAAGTTATTTTCTAAAATTAAATGTATGCCTTCAAGAATAAAAACAATTTGTTCTGGTTGTAAAGTGTCATCGGTTTTCAAAAAGTGTTCTGTTGCTTCAATTCCCATTTTATGTGGTATGATGGTATAAAGAGATTGAACGTCACTTGTTACCAGAAGTAGGTCATCCTCCCATTTGATATCAGTCAGTACATTCAGAAGGGCCATTGTGTCCTTCAAGTGGGTTATAGTGTCGGTGACAAAGGGTTGAAGCAGACGATCAATGTACTCCGAGAGCCTACTCGATATAGATCCAATTCCAGAAATGATGGGTCTTCCTGGTGGATTATTAATGTCCTTATGGATCTTCGGAAGAAAATAGAACACTGGTGTTCTGGGGTGTTTGATTTTTAGGTATTGATGCTCTTGATTATTGAGGATGCCTAAAGCATATCCTCCATCTAGATAATCATCAAATTTTTGTTGGATTTCATGTGTGGGGTTCTTTGTTAATTTTCTGTATGTATTCTCGTCATTGAGTATTCTGCATGCTTCTTCTTTATAGTACGCTGTAGACGTAATAACTGTACCTCCACCCTTGTCGGCTGGCTTTATCTCAATTTGGTCATTCGAAGAAAGCTCTTTTAGAGCCTCTCTTTCTTTCTTGGTTAGATTATTAGACTTTGTAGATGTCTTGATCTTGCTTATGTCGTTCATAACCATCTGTTCAAATGTATTCATTTCCTGGGAAATAAGAGATTTAGGAAAAAAGGTCGATTTTTCTTTGAGGTTTGTGTGTTGGTATACTTGAAGAGTGTTGGATCTATCGATCGGGTTTTTCAGAAAATATTTTTTCAAACACAAGTTCTTTTTAAACTTCTGTAGATCGATGTAAACATCGAATATATTTGTGTTAGTAGTGGGTGCGAACTTCATCCCTTTTCTCAGAAGTTTTGTTTGGGCATCTGTAAGTGGAGTATCCGTCAGGTTGTAAATTCCTCCTTCCTGCTTGTTTTCTCCTTTCACCTTCTTTCTTCTTCTGGCTCTCCCTGATCTACATCCTCTTCTCGGTGTGGCCTTTTCCCTGGTGACCATCCTCGTCTCATGCTTGTGAGGTTTCTGTCTGTCTGCAGGTGGTTCCCCTGAAAATCCACCTGTTCTTTTAGTGCATCGTATCTATTGTGAGTAGGAATAGTTGGATATACTGGGTATTGTGGATAGTTACGGTCTCTCTGTCTGTAGTTGCCATTCCAGGGTTTCTTCCTTAGGTCTTGATAGTTCTGATTACGTGGATTATAGTCGTTCATGGGTCGATTATTGATATAGGAGTTGTTTCTTCTCTTTCTATATCCTCCGTTTGATTCGTAGGGGGGTTCATGGTTGTATCCTTCGTTGTAGTTACGTCTGTCGTTATAAGTGCGTGGGAAGTGGTTGAACGCTCCTCTTGGTCTCTGTGGTAGAGGTGTTTCTGAGAAAAGGGATGAAGTTCGCACCCACTACTAACACGAATATATTCGATGTTTACATCGATCTACAGAAGTTTAAAAAGAACTTGTGTTTGAAAAAATATTTTCTGAAAAACCCGATCGATAGATCCAACACTCTTCAAGTATACCAACACACAAACCTCAAAGAAAAATCGACCTTTTTTCCTAAATCTCTTATTTCCCAGGAAATGAATACATTTGAACAGATGGTTATGAACGACATAAGCAAGATCAAGACATCTACAAAGTCTAATAATCTAACCAAGAAAGAAAGAGGCTCTAAAAGACCAAATTGAGATAAAGCCAGCCGACAAGGGTGGAGGTACAGTTATTACGTCTACAGCGTACTATAAAGAAGAAGCATGCAGAATACTCAATGACGAGAATACATACAGAAAATTAACAAAGACCCCACACATGAAATCCAACAAAAATTTGATGATTATCTAGATGGAGGATATGCTTTAGGCATCCTCAATAATCAAGAGCATCAATACCTAAAAATCAAACACCCCAGAACACCAGTGTTCTATTTTCTTCCGAAGATCCATAAGGACATTAATAATCCACCAGGAACCCATCATTTCTGGAATTGGATCTATATCGAGTAGGCTCTCGGAGTACATTGATCGTCTGCTTCAACCCTTTGTCACCGACACTATAACCCACTTGAAGGACACAATGGCCCTTCTGAATGTACTGACTGATATCAAATGGGAGGATGACCTACTTCTGGTAACAAGTGACGTTCAATCTCTTTATACCATCATACCACATAAAATGGGAATTGAAGCAACAGAACACTTTTTGAAAACCGATGACACTTTACAACCAGAACAAATTGTTTTTATTCTTGAAGGCATACGTTTAATTTTAGAAAATAACTTTTTTTATTTTCAGGAAGAATTTTATCTGCAACTTAATGGGACAGCGATGGGGACAAGATTTGCCCCATCATACGCCAACCTCTTTATGGCATTATGGGAAACATCTTTTTTATCAACATATCAAGAAAACCTGATATGTTATAAACGTTATATTGACGACATTTTTTTCATCTGGAGGGGTGGAATTAATACACTACAACACTTTTTAAAAATGCTGGACCAGAACAACAGAGGCATCAAACTTACAACCACCTGGAGCACCGAAAGAATCAATTTTCTCGACCTGAGTATATTCATTCAAGACAACAAGATCAAAACCGAAACTTTTTTTAAACAAGTAGACGTGAATAGCTTTATCGAAACCACGAGCTGCCATTTACCCCAATGGCTAGGGGGAGTCCCTAAGGGACAATTCCTACATGTCAGAAGGAACTGCACAGACGTAACTACATATGAAACACAGTCAGAAAAACTTAAGAAAGATTTCGTAGAGAAGGGATATGACCCAAATACACTTGAGACAACTAGAATAGAAGTTAAGAATGTAGAGCGTACTACCCTACTCCAGAAGAAACAGAAAATAGCCACGGGATATGCAACTGATGTACCCTTTATTTTTCCATATAGCGCTCAAAATAAAAATATTAGAAAAGTGATAAGAAGATACTGGCCGATTCTGAGAAGGGACATACAACTCCAAGAAATATTACCTGAAAACCCCAGGATGATATGCAGAGGAGTCAGTAACCTGAAAATGAGACTGACACACAAGCACACTAAGAAGGGCGTACCAAAATCCAACCTCTACAATATTAAGAAAGGATTCCACCAATGTGGAAACTGTTTAAACTGCAGAAACACAAAAAGTAAAAAACAGATTATCACACAAATAGACGGGACCACCGGACCGATGAAAATTAAAGATATAATCACTTGTTTTACAAAAAATGTGATCTATTTACTCATATGCCCCTGCGGTTTAAAATATGTGGGTAGAACCGTTAGACCTCTTAACGTACGGATACAGGAGCACATCAGAAATATCAGAAATGGAAACGACAACCACAGTGTCCCGCTACATTTTAAGCTTAAACATGCCATGAATCCAAGTGGACTGACCTTTATTGGTATAAAAAATGTTGAGACTCCATGGCGAGGCGGAAACTTTGACAAACTCATTGGAAGAGAGGAAATGAGTTGGATTTTCAATTTAGGTTCGCTACAACCACAAGGGTTAAATGCAGATTTTGAACTGTGCCATTTTCTTAATTAGGAACATTTTAGGATATTTTAAAATTTTAGGACATTTTTTACTTTCACCAATTATTTTTAAATAATTCTTTAAATAACTTTTAATCTGTCCTTCTTAAAACTGTATAATTTTTCCTCCTACCCCACTCTTTAGCAGGCCTCTACCATTGTTTTCAAGCCGATAATATGTTTACATTTGCCTTTTCTCATATGAATATTGAACACCCTACAGAAGATATCAATATACCCCTCTTTGAGTTTCCCTGAAATTGTCTCCCCCCCCCTATGCTTTCAAACCTTTTGTCATGCACATATTGCATTTACATGTACTCTTCCTCCCGGTTAAAGAAGTTTTTAAGATACTTAATCTTCATTTTAAGCCTCCCCTTCCTCCTCCCATTTTAACAAGTTTACATTATCTCCCGTTTTTATTTATTTTATTATCATTCTGACCATCCCTTTTTATTATCATTCTGCTTATTTACTGCCATACCAGGCAACTTCTTAATACCACGGTTTGTGCAATGTGTATAAGTTTACATTATTTGCCGCTTTTATTTTGTTTTTATTTATTTTATTACCATTCTGATCATTCCTTTTATTATCATTCTGCCTATTTATTGCCACACCAGGCAACTTCTTAATACCACGGTTTGTGCAATGTGTATAATATCCAACAAGCAAGAAGGACTTTTTTCTTCTTTTCTTCCTCTTCCCCATCCCGTTTTACATGTCCGCAGCCTGCTGTAGTCTATTGGGTGCACTTTGACCACTGTAAAACCTGTTCCTCCAATACGTCCTGTACTACCGGAACGCACCGCCATGACAGTTGTGACACCTGGAATGAAATGCAAGCTCCGGGGTGGAATGCACCGCCATGACAGTTGCGGCACTTAATGATGACGTCACGGCTAACATGTGACCGGGAGATCGGCGAACACGGAAGTAAAGGAAAAAAGCGTTTAACACAGACTATGCATCAAACTATATAAGACTTGACTCGTGGAGTGCCTCAGGTTGCCCCCTTTTTTCCTGATATGGACTGATGAAGGCTTTTCTGCCGAAACGCGTATCCCTTTGATTCTTCTCCCCTGATCCAATACCCTGTTCCATTTTTTTATTCTCATAATAAAGTAATTGATCCCCCCCTTTTTTTCAGCCTATATGGTCATTTAATCAGACTGTATATTTAGATGCCTAACAAGTCTTCTTTTTAGACATAATATGAGCATCATTCTATTCGTCTAACTAAGACTTTCTGCAAGCTGACAAAGGAGGTGTTGGTGCCCACCGAGTGAAGGAGCACTGCATGCCATGAAATTGAGCCTGAATTAATAAGGCTCCACCATCGGTGAGTGAGACCATTTACACTTTATACTCAATTTAATATCGTTTAGAGTTACGCTATGATCGCTCTGTTCTTTTGAATCCCCTGTACTCGAGGCGAAAAGGAAATCAAAGAAGGGAAGAGGCCACTCTCTATTTGGCCCAACGTACTTCAAACCAGAGCCTGGATAATATAGGCTCTGGAAAGTGTAAGTACCCCCCTCAATTGATCCACAGCATAGTTAACGGGTCTATACAATATTGCACTATTGTTCCTGTTTTTTCTCCCGAGGAATATAAAGACAACAGGACCCCGAGGAGAAGACACCTATCCGGACCCCCACACCTGCCCAGATGCTATGAGTGTGAGACCTACATAGACCTTTTTTCGGTCCTATTCTCCACTCTCAAATAGTTTACCCTTACGACGTGCACATTCTTTTGGGATTGCGGATTTATTACTCCCGCAGGACTACCTCTTCCTATCATAGACACTGTTGCACTTTATTACTGTTTACAAACAACATTTTTTACATGCACTTTTTTGTATTTTGCACAAGACGTGCGCACATGTGAACTTTTTAAAGTGCATGTCCGTTGAATTGACCGTTTGTTCCCTTTTATCTGCATAGTGACAATCAGCACTTTGTGATCACCTGTATGTCACATAAGACGCATTTTATGCAAGTTGTTTTTATGCAAGTTGTTTTTTATGTACTGCCGTTGTTATTCAACCCAACTGGTTCCACCTTTTGGTTGGAGTTAAATAGGCATATCACCACTGCCAATACCAATACCCTAGACCAGTGGTCACCAACCCTGGTCCTCTGGGCCCACTAACAGGTTAGGTTTTCCAGATATCTGAAGCACAGCACAGGTGATATGAATTGCTGCTTAGTAATTGCAGGATTCAGTCTGCATTTCCCCAAGGTGATCTGCAAAATCTGGCCTGTTAGTGGGCCCTGAGGACCGGGATTGGGGACCACTGCCCTAGACGGCTATTGCCGCGCATTGCTCTTTGCTTGCACTTTTTTTGCTTATGCACCTTTCTTGTATTTTTGCAACTTAGCACATAACCAATTCACAATAGCACTTTACCACTGGTCCTTTTCTTGACTGTGCTTATATCCCAAGTGGAAATACTGTCTCTCCCTAGGAACCCTTACCTCCTCTACACCCACCACTGCTGACACCCATACCTAGGTAGCAACTGTGACGTATGCACCTAGTTTGGGATTTGTTTATGCACCATATTTGCATATTTGCACTTTTTGAATAGGAATAGCACTTTAATACTGGTCTTTTTCTGACTGTGCTTATATCCCAAGTAGGAACACTGTTGCCCCCTCCTAGGAGACTCATCTCCTCCACCCTATACAGTACTACCTTCACCATCTATTCCACGTACTTCCGACGTATAGCAAGTATTACTCCTTATCTTTTGCGCCACTGAACCACCTTCTCTTCTCGTACCTTTTTAAACACATTCCAGTCGAGGTTTTGTGTTTCTCACTCAGCAGGCTGCATATACACTTGTAAACCTTTACTTAAAGTGAACTTTAACTAGCGCCTCCACTGTACCCCCTACATTAGACAGTTCCTTCTGTAGTGTGTCTGGTGACCTTGGCAATGCTTTACCCCGGGATCCAGGATGGCCGCCGGTTCAACCTGGGCATGTGCGTGAGGTCATAGTCATGTGATATGCATTCCACCTTCCAAGATCGTGGTGCGTGTCACTCGCTTGTTCTGCCCTAACATTGACTAGTAGCTGACGGCCACAATTCGCAAGTCCAGACCCAGATTTTTGGCTGACAGTCCAGTCTTTAAACACTTTAACAACAGCTGCTCTTGAATATTTAATGAATTCTGCTGTTTTGCTGATACTCGGTCCATGGCTCCGAGCGCCAGCAATCAACCAAGGTTCGAAGGCTGTTAAATCGCGAGGTTTACCCACATCTTCAGAAAAAAAAAAATCGCTTCAACTGTCGTGGTAAACAACCTGCGTCCCTATTTATAATGGTCTGGCCCTCTAGCTAATTTTCCTATAAAAGTGAGGGTGTCATAATAATCTGGCCACTCAGGGCTCTATTACAGTCCTAACGCTAACGGTATCTAATGCATATTACAATCCAAAAGCGAACGGGTTAAAAAACCCGTTTGCGTTTGGTACCTTGCGCTCCTCTGCGTGTGGTCACTGCACTTTGTGCTCCTTATACTTAACATGGGGAGCGCAAAGTGTTAATAAGCGCTGGTGTTTACAAAGTCCCAGCACTGATTAACGCCTGGCTCTGGTTAGCGAAAAAAGTTAACCAGAGCCAGAACCTGGTGTTAACAGATTCCGCTTCTGCAGAATCCGTTAACACCAGGAAAAAAAATAAAAAAAATAAATCAGATACTTACCCTCTGTCCCACGGCGAGGACCGCAGCTCCGTCCGCCTACTCCGGCCGACAGGCGTGGGGGAAAGACTGGGGGAAAAAGTCCCCCCAGCCTCTCCCTGTGTATCCCTACGCCGACTGGCTGGATCTCGCAAGGCGAGATCCGGCTGGTCATGTGACCACTGGCGTCTGCTTCAATGGAGTCCTATGGACTCCATTGAGAGGATGCGCGAGGATGCGCGCGGCTGCGCTTAGCGGGCGCGAACAATGCAGGCAGCATTTTTTGCGCCTGCATTGTAATCCATTAAAAACGGGGGCGGTAGGGGCAAAACTGCAGGCGCAGGTTTTCCTCCCTACCGCCCCCCGTTTTAGCGCGGGATTGTAATAGTGCCCTCAGTGTATGAGATTCAATAACTGTTTGACCATCCACCTGACTTCCTCCCTGCCCCCATGTTGCTGCATCATGTGCCTTACGCCTTGGCTGCTTTTAAGTTATCCATAGTACTGCATATTCTTAATGTTGCCAAAGGCTTGATTCCCTTGTTTTGGCACTGAAATCCCTCCAATACGGTTATGGCTATCCAAAATGGAAGATTTACAAGTTGTCGAACAACTCTATTTCTCTATAAACAACATGCTCTCTCATACTTTGGATTTGGGGGGTTGGCTACTGAATTCTGGTGGGTCTGCCTTTCGAACTCTGGTCACTGAGGTTTAAGATTGATGTTGTACAGGTTGGCTCTGCGTGTCTGTTACCACCTTTTGATGGGACTTCATGCCCACTTTCCGGCCGACTATCCGAGACGAAGTGGTCTAAGTGATTTGCTGGTGCTGATGCTGTTTTCTCGCTCTCATGTGGGCCTTCCCCCTTCCCTTTCTTTCCTACCCTCCCACCCTTTTCTCTGTCCCTATGGCACCTATTATGTTTGAACTAAGCATCCCCGGTTTAGTTTTGTTTAAAATGTTGAGTGTGTCAGGCGGAAACTATTGTTTAGCATTAAATACTTGACTATTGTTGATGTATATCGGCCTGCGTGCTTGAATTGATGTTAGTATACTCAAACATCAAACTCAATAAAAATGTATTTACAAACAAAAAAAACAAAACAAATTGAAAAGTTATGTAATGAGAGCTGAGGTCCGACGCAAGTCGTTCGCCTTCACCAGTTCCCAGATTCTCCCTCAGCGCTGGAACAATGTCAGATCTCAATTTCTCCCAATAAACCAGACGGCACTCTTCATATTGGGTTATGCAGACTCTCTGGCCATTTCACATGCCTGCTTTTATTTGGTTCACAATCAGATAACAACAGTAAAGATTCCAGCCCCCAGACATCTCGGCACCGCCATTCAGCCTGCTCTCCATCAGGTCCTCTCAGAGTGCAAGCTCTTGAGCAGGGGCTTCCCTGATACTGTTCTGTATGTTTAACTTGTATGGATATTGATTATCCTGTCACTCCAATTGTACAGCGCTATGGGACTTGGTGGCGCCTTACAAATAACTAACTGCAGTCATAAAGAGCACGGGTCCTTGTTTGGGGGGATTCCAGGGGAGCAGCGGCAATCTAGGCGTTTGATAGCTCGGGCCCCTAGGGTGTCACAGTCGAAAAAACGCCCAGATCTGCAGGCAGGGGCACAGATGGCAGCATGTAGCAGTTATTCCCAACTGATGCCGCATGGTCACTGCTGCCTGAGCTCCTGGGGCCAAGAAAGGCTCAGCAATGTGGGTTCCCCATGGAGCTCCCTCCTGAAAATCACCACAACGGTAGCTCCCAGGAGAAGATCCTAACCCCGAAAGAGCACCCTGCTGGAGAAAATGGTTTTCAGGGCACCGAGGTTTGAAGTTTCTGCAGATGGCTCTATTAAAGTCAATGCAGTGCCGTTCTGGAATGGGATTGGTTGGCCAGTCTAGCTCCTTGGATGATGTGTCAGAGTTTGACTCCATTAATATGTCAGGGATATATTAATTATGACGTGTATTTTTCTTATTTTAAATATATATATGTATATATATTATTGACAGTGCCTCCAATACCAATGGTATAATTTGGTAATTTACCCTTAAGATAAGGATTAATAACCAATCAATGAATATACGTCTTAACAAATATATAGCGCGTTATCCCAAGTTCTTTTGATGCTATGTAGATATTTTTATACACAATAAAATCAATAAAGATATGAGACTGCGTAACGGTAAAGCAATTCAAATCAAAATTTATTCCCACGTCAAGTTTCATACAATCATGTTATCCACTGATTAGCAAGATACTATTTCAAAAGTAATTATAGATCGTGATTAGTAGCAATACTGCGACACGCAATAATCTAATGTACAAACCGTTTAGGTTTATAGACCGCACCCCACATGTGCACGCATCAGTTCTTAAACACCAAGTTCTATTCTATTCACTTAAACCTTTCCCATTATAAACCAATCCCCCACCTGGCTAAAAACACTCAGTTACTGGGCATCACCTGCAACACAATGTATTATTGTGGGGGGCCTATTCACTAAATGCAACTTCCTTCAGGGAGATACACAACACAATCGATAGGTAGACTATCTCTTCCACAGATCAATCACAGCACTTCATTCAATATACGTTAACCCAACACTTCCTATTGACTTACATGCATTCAGTCGAAAGGGCTGCAAGATGTATATGAAAGGGGTTATGTTCATCTTACTAATGGAGCAGATGGCACTTGATATATAAAAACTATTTCTCAGTTCCAGCGTATCTCACTATGGGCACACAACTGATCTTTAGATGTCCACATCCAGTACTCTTGGAATATAAAGAATATCACTAAATTATGGCGCGACTAGGCCGCCGTAATAGTTTCTTCCTCTTGCGCTCATCTGCAGTAAAGCGGAAAGGCTGATACTATTCTACTGTTTAGGCATCAACAGCAAAGTAATTCATTTATATTCCTTTAATTTGTGATGTACATCAAAAGTAAGGACTATGCAATTAGGATATAGATATCAAGTTATTCAGTTATACTTTACCATCTGGTAGTGAAGATAGAATGGTGTAAGATTAGGGTGTGGTCGCATCTTATTGGAGTGGCTGATGGTATCTGCCCTTTCTCCTCTCCAAGCGTCCCTCAGGTCTCTCCCCAAGCTTTCTTTCAGTGGTCTTTTTTCTCTCTCTGGAGTATCCCCTCTATATAGTGGTTTCCCTCCCAGTTTTAGCTCTAGGCCATCACTATGTGGCCTCATTTGATTGGAGGATATATATATTCATTAAGTCCAGGGGTCTGTCCAGGTGTTATTTTACCTGACCAGCAGATGGCGCTCTCAGATCAACCATCAACCTTCTGCAGGAATTAATTTATCTATGTGGCCAATCTTTAATGGTTTGGGGGTCATTTTATACTATATCCCGGGACTCTACAGGTTTATTTAACAATATCAATATTATTGCTTTTGTTGAATCGCCGGCATATTTAGCCGCGGCGTGCATGCATCTCATACACCCCTTATTTATATCCAGAGATATGTGTGTATGAGATGATTCTGCAGACATGCATTCATTCATTCGTGATATATTCCTTAAAATTCATTCATAATTAGCAGACTTAATCTGTTTTATAAATGTTAATACACAAGACATTTGTTATGTAATAATCAATTAAATGTGGTATGGGCTCTATCTATAACATAAAAGAATAAGGTCCGGCGTGTCCGTCGCCCAAAAAACGGACTGCGCCTGCGTGCGCAACCAGCTGGCTGCGCGCGCATGCCACCGCCGAAACAGACGAATGCGTGCGCTCCCAGCGTAGTGCTGGGTGCGCACGCAGTCAACCGCCGCAGCACGCACATAAAGGCGTACCTGGCTGCGCGCAGATCGAAACAGACGGATGCGTGCGCTCCCAGCGTAGTGCTGGGTGCGCACGCAGTCAACCGCTGAAGCACGCGCACAAAGGCGCGCCTGCCTGCGCGCGCATCGAAACAGACGAATGCATGCGCACCCAGCGTTGTGCTGGGTGCGCACGCAGTCAACCGCCGCAGTACGCGCCAAAACACCTCACACAGAAAAAAGACAGACTCGGGACCCCACTGAAGCTGCCGGCTGCGTTAAAATTTAAAGAGAATTTATGAAAAAAAACGACCAATAAGTCCCCACCGCAAACGGCAACTGTACTACAAAAAACAGTTGTGCCCCCGCCAAAAAACCTGAGCACATAGCCCCCACCGCGAACTGCAACTCCACCTCACCCAGCCACGAAAAAAAAATAGCACAAAGCACCCACCACGGACGCCACAAAAAAAAGTTGTGCCCCTCAAAAAAAAAAAAAAAACACAGAACCCCCACTGCGAACGGCAAAACCCACCTGCCCAGACAAAAAAAGCTGTGCCACACCCCAAAACAGTACTGAGCCCACCAGATAGCTCAGAGGACCAAAACACTCAGACCCTGCTCCAAATAAATTAAATATAAAAAAACTGTGTCTCCCTACCAAGCTAAGAGCCCACAAACCTCACAACACTCCCACCACTCAGCTTGGAGGGCCAACATAATATAGAGCCCCTGCAGCTGACAGCCACCAAAAAATGCCAGCACAAAAAAAAAGAGAAAAAAAAATTTCCAACATCACACCTGATTTAAAATAAAAAAAATTATAATACAAAAAAAAAAAAATCACACAAAAAGAAAAAAAATCTAAAAAAAAATGATTTACTGCTCTGAGCCCACCACAGAGCGTCCGAACAATCACAAGCCCCATCGGAGAGAATCACACACACAAAAAAAAATTATAATAAAAAAAAAACACAAAACACAATTAAAAGTACTGTTCTAAGACCTCTGAGTAAATTTGATTTACTGCTCTGAATTACTGCTCTGAACCCTCTGAGTAAATTTGATTTACTGCTCTGAGCCCACCACAGAGCGTTCGAACAATCACAAGCCCCATCGGAGAGAATCACACAAAAAAACAGATACAAAAAAAAAAAAAACAACAAACAAAAAAAAAAACCTCTGAGCCCTCTGAGTAAATTTGATTTACTGCTCTGAATTTACTGCTCTGAATTACTGCTCTGAACCCTCTTAGTAAATCAGATTTTCTGCTCTGATCCCACCACAGACCTTCTGAACAATCACAAGCCCCATCGGAGAGAATTACACACAAAATTTTTTTTTCATAAAAAACTAAAGAAAAACACAAAAATAACCAAATTACTGCTCTGAGCCCACCACAGAGCGTCCGAAAAATCGCAAGCCCCGGTGATAATCGCACAAAAAAAAAAAAACACTTTCCAACATCACACCTGATTTAAAATAAAAAAAATATAATAATATAATAATATAAATACAAAAAAAAAAAAATCACACAAAAAGAGAAAAATAAAATCTAAAAAATAAAAAATTGATTTACTGCTCTGAGCCCACCACAGAGCGTCCGAACAATCACAAGCCCCATCGGAGAGTATTACACACAAAAAGAAAAAAAGAACACACAAAAAAAAAATACTGCTCTGAGCCCACCACAGAGCGTCCAAAAAATGACAATCCCTGGAGAGAATCGCCCAAAAAAATAAATGTGGATTTACCACTAGCATCTGTCAGTAAAAGGAGACGAAATGACACAGAAAGTAGCACACACGACATGCCAAATGCAGAAAAAAGAAAATTCAGGAAACAAAAAAAAAATACAAAAAAAATACAAAAAAGAAAGGACAAACATGGATGAAAATGCAAGGTGTCACGAAAGAATTAAAAACACTTCAGCACACAAGATGCAACGAGCACAACAAAAAATAAAAGAACAAATTAACAATGAAGAAAGTGAACAACAAATGCAACAACATTATTGTGGAAAACTCAATGTTCTGTGCACCAACTGCAATGCCCTACATTTTAATACACAGCAGCCATCAGATAGACTGTTCAATCAATGTTGCGGCAAAGGAAAAGTATACATGGAGCCCATTAAAGTTTCTCCTTTGATAGAAAGTCTAATGACAGGCACTCATAAGCATTCCAAAAAATTTCAAACAAAACATTCGATCTATCAACAGTTCATTAGCATTTGCTTCCATGGGGGCAAACATTACTCCTCCTCCTGGTTATGGACCTTACTGCTTTAGAATTAATGGCCAGATTTACCACCGAACTGCATCTCTTCATCCGCACAATGAGGATAACCGAAAGTTTGCACAACTATATATTCTTGATCCAGATGAGGCTGCAAAACAACACCTCATGATTAATGAAAATTCAAAATGCAACCCTGAACTCATGACAGAGTTAAGCTCTTTTATGGATAAAAACAATCCATTTGCAGAAGCCTGCAAAATGTTATATGAGGTAGAACAAGAATCCTTACAGGAGGCTATACAAAATGGCACTATACCACCAACTGTCACCATGGCGATAGTACAAGATCGCACGGACGATCAACGCAGATACAATGCACCTCGCAGTAATGAAGTAGCTATTATTTTTCAAAATGATGATGGAGAACCTCCTCTCGAAAGAGATCTTATCATTCATTGTCGAACTCAAAACGCAGACAGAAAAACAGAAAGGATAAGCATTTTAGATCCAAACTTAGAGCCGATGCTCTATCCACTTTTATTTCCGTTTGGGGACCAAAGTTGGTCACCTCACATTAAACTTAACTACACCCCTACTACTGTAAAACCATACGCAATCATTCCTCTGCTAAGCCAAGAGAAAGAGTCACTCAAATGCAATTTTATGGCTACATGCTTTCCATCCGAAAAGATTTCAACCCATTTTCAAATGCAGGCAAATTAACTCAACAGTACTTTGTAGACGCATACGTTAAGACCGAAGGTAACCGTCTAAACTATGTACGACAAAATCAATCCAAATTAAGAGTTGAAAAATACACAGGTCTCATGGACCATCTACAAAACGCTGCCGAAGAACAGGGCTTGATACCAGGAAAAGCAGTAATACTTCCATCAACATTCCAGGATAGTCCCAGAAACATGCTGCAAAACTACCAAGATGCTATGGCTATTGTGCGAAAGTATGGGAAGCCTGACTTCTTCATAACAGTGACATGCAACCCAAAATGGCCAGAAATTATAGAAAATATTACAGAAGGTCAAGCAGTGGAATACCGCCCTGATTTGGTTACCAAAGTTTTCAACTAAGGCTAGGGTCAGACAAAAGCATTTTTCCCCGCGAACGTGAAAAAGTGCGTCCGAACGCATTGACGTATTTTTTCACGGAATGCGCAAAAACGGTCAGACGACGCGCATTTTCGGGCGTGATTTTGTACGGATCGTCAATAAAACTCTTTTTGCGTCTGGACGTTATGTAGGCCGGACATTAGCAGCGTCTGACATCTCCTAATCTCGCAAACACGCCGCAGCTGCGCACTCAGTACGTCAGTACTAGCGGCTCAGCGTTCTCAAAAAAATGCGTTCAAATTCCACTTGCGTTGCACAGCCGGACTTTTGTGCGGCCGTACATCGTATATTGGCCGTCATTGCCCGTCATCTGCTGCTAGTGCGGCCGTAATTATGTGCGCCAGAACGCACGTTAAAAGTGCGCTGGTCTGACCCCAGCCTTCAAGCTAAAAGAACTACTACACGACATCTAGACATGTGCACAGCACAAAATGTCATTTTGAACTAATGGATTAGTCCTAAAATGCAATTTATTTAGTTGCTAAAGAAATTCGTTTTCAGTTCTTTAGTATGAAAACGAATTTCATTCATCCGAAAACCAGTGGATACAATTACTATTGTAGTGGCTCCTCAGAGGGCTGAGATCTCTGCTTGTTACAGTATCTCTCACTCTCAGCACAATGTGGGCCATATTACATAGCTGGTGCTAACTTAATCAGAGCAGTTGTAAACTGAAAACCTCCATAGGCTATAATGGCTCTTCAGCTTACAACAGCTCTGGTTAAGTTAGCACCAACATTGTAATACTGCCCCGTGTCAGGCAAAGCTGTTACAGTAACTGACTGCTGCTCATCACAGCGCTCAGAGTTTCAGTAAACCTAGTAAATAATATTTTTATATAAGAGGTTAGAACAATATTATTTCCTTGTTCACTGAAACTCTGAGCACTGTGATGAGCAGCAGTCAGTTACTGTAACAGATGAGTCTGATATATTGTACTGAGAGATAATATAACAAGCAGCCGATCTCAGCGCTCACAGCCACTGGATTTAAAGGGCTAAAAAAAAGAGGCTGCTCTCTATATAATGTTTAGAACATCCTCCTGCATTAATTAATACCCCTCTCTGTATAATGTATACAACATCCACCTGCATTAATACCCCTCTCTGTATAATATATAGAACATCCTCCTGAATTAATGTCCCTCTCTGTATAGAACATCCTCCTCAATTTATACTAGGGATGTGCACCGATTTTTTTTTCGATTCGATTTTTCGATTTTTCAAACTTTTCGATTCGGCTCGTTTCGACTGCTTTCTGTTTCGATTCGGTTCGGTTCGATTCGGTTTTCGGGTACATTTATTTTTCGGAATTTCGACCATTTTTCGTATTTTCGGGTAACCTCACTAGGTTTCTGTATCGACTTTTCGTTATTTCGGAAAATTTTCGTTTTTTCGGAATTGTACATGGCTTTCGGCATATCGCCAATTTTTCGTTTTTTCGGAACTTTTCGTATTTCTGAACTTTTCGTTTTTTCGGAATTGTACATGTTTCGGCATATCGCCAATTTTTCGTTTTTCGGAACGTCTGTTCTCGTTTCAAAGCTGTCTAACTCTATTCGTTTTGATGAAAACTACTATGGTTTACTTTTTTAATACTACTTTATATATTTTTTATAATACATTTTTGTTTGTTTTTCGGATCCAATAATTCATTATGTCGATACGATAATTCTGGCGATTCTATCGTGTTTTTTTAATTAACCCTTTCGCTGCTGAGGCTTTTCCCGCCCCTGTGCTGAGGTCATTTTTAGCGGTTTTGCTCATCATGTTTAAACGTGTTTTTAAGGCTTATTTTAGTATATGACCCAGACATATTATATATCGTTCTTTCCGGCAGACTCAGCAGATTCATAATATGTCATTATTATATGTATACGTCATGACCTGTCTGTATATTATAACAAAAAATGCAATAAAATATGAATTTTCAATAATTTACAATGTGTAAAGTGTTTTTTTTTCACATTTTAACATGCGAGCAATTGCGGTTATATTTTGTATGGGGTGCGCTTGTTAAAAAAATTAGAGATGGGGTCTCGTTACATTTTCTTTTGGGGAAAATTACGCGATTTTTAACAAACGCACCGCATACAAAAATCGTTAGTGCAGCATCATTGTTCACATTATAATTGAAATGGGAACAATATTGCTGCATTAACAAACCAAAAAAAGAAAAAAAAATTGTTTATTATTTTTTTATAAATGTTTTTAAATATTTTTTTAATTTTTTTACAAACGTTTTTCACATTCGTGTTTGGTATCGTTGGAACAGCCATGCTCTGGCTGATCCAACAATACCAAACTTTAACCCCTAGCTGCCATGGATCGGGGGTTCATTTTGGAACCCCCTATCTCCACCATTGGTGGCAGCTTGGGGTTAACTCCAGGACTGGCGTCATCGTGCTATGCACGATGACGCCAGTCCTCAGGGGGAGTTACCGGAAGCTTGGCCGACATCCGACATCCTCATGGATATGCCCCAGCTCCTCATGGATATTGCCCCAGCTCCTCGTGGACATGCCCCAGCTCCTCGTGGATATTGCCCCAGCTCCTCGTGGACATGCCCCAGCTCCTCGTGGACATGCCCCAGCTCCTCGTGGACATGCCCCAGCTCCTCGTGGACATGCCCCAGCTCCTCGTGGATATGCCCCAGCTCACACATGGATTTGCCCCAGCTCCTCGTGGATATGCCCCAGTTCACACATGGATTTGCCCCAGCTCCTCGTGGATATGCCCCAGCTCCTCGTGGATATGCCCCAGCACATGGAATGCCCCAGCTCCTCGTGGATATGCCCCAGCACATGGAATGCCCCAGCTCCTCATGGATTTGCCCCAGCACATGGAATGCCCCAGCACCTCATGAAAATGGCCCCAGCTCACCTCCGCTGCCTTTTTCGCTCCCTCAGAGCGTCCGGCGGCGCAGAGCTTGGGCGCTCGCCAGGGGGAGCCACGTGACCAGCTGCGATTGGCTGGTGACGTGTTTCCTCCAGGCGAGCGTCGAAGCTGCATGCTTCGGACGCTCGCAGGGAGTGAAAAACGCGGCGGAGGGTGAGACACCCGCCCTTAGGGTGACGGTGTCACCCTAAAGGCGGGTGTCACCTGGTGCGGGCCGCACCCCCGCCCCCATGTTACGACGCCACTGGTATATACATTTAACGGCCGCACGCCCACGGACTTACTCTATCCAAACAAAGTTCAGAATGATGTGAAACATTGGGACTTTTTGGATAGATTTCGATTTTCGACTATCCAGAAGTTAAAAAAATAAAAAAGGTCGAAATCTAATGCAAAAGTCCCGATGTTTCACATCGGGATGTCAGATATTAATAGGCTTGTGCACTGATTTTTTTTTCGGTTCGATTAGATTTGTTCTGATGTTTAAAATTTTTGATTCGGCTCGTTTCAACCGATTTCTGTTTCGATTCGGTTTGGTTTGGCTCGTTTATCGTGTAAATTTTTTTTTGAATATCGACCATTTTTCGTATTTTCGGGTCAGTTTGCTGGTTTTTTGTATCAACTTTTCGTGATTTCGGAATTTTTCATTTTTTTCGGAACGTCTGTTCTCCTCGTTTCAAAGCTGTCTAACTCTATTCGTTTTGACGCGTAAACTACTATGGTTTACTTTTTTATACTTTATATATTTTTTATAATAAATTTTTGGTTTGTTTTTCGGATCCGATAATTCATTCTGTCGATACGATAATTCTGGCGATTCTATCGTGTTTTTTTTTATTAAATAAAGATCCTTTTTTTCTTATGAATATACATTTCACAACTTTATTTATTTAATCACATTAAAAAAATGGTATGAAAGCCAAGGAACAAAAAAAAAGAACAAAACTATTTAAAAAACGGTAAACTGACCCGAATGGTCTGACTTTAAAGATAAAAACCAGAACAAAAAGTTTTTAAAACGGAAAAAGTAGTTGATCAAAATGATCTGAAATTAAAAAAAAAATAAAATGATTTAAAGGTTTCAGACAAAAAAAAAATTAACCCTTTCGCTGCTGAGGCATTTCACGGCTTCCCTTCACGCCTGTGTGCGGCACTGCGGTCTGCTGCTGAGCTAATTTTTAACAGTTTCGCTCCTCTTGTTTAAACGCGTTTTGAAGCCTTCTTTTATAATATGACCCGACATGTTATATATCGTTCTTTCCGGCAGACTCGGCAGATGATTCATAATATATCATTATCATATGTATGCGTCATGTCCTGTCTGTATATTATAAAAAAAAATGCAATAAAATTAGAATTTTCAATGTTTGTTTTACAAGGTGTAAAGTGTTTTTTTCACATTTTATCATGCGAGTGTTTGCGGTTATATTTTATGAGTTGCGTTTGTTAAAAAAAAATTGAAAAGGGGACTTGTTATATTTTTTTGGGTGAAAATTACACAGTCACATTCATGGCCACAAATATGTTGACAAATTTATGACAAAGGGTCCATAGAAATGTCAATAAATTTATGTACATATGATTTTAACAGTGTGGACTGGAAACCAAGCAATACATAATTAACTTATTAACGTAAAGCAACGCACACAACAGGAAAATATATAAAAAAATAGAAAATTTATTTACATGGGGAAGGATGGCAAACTGCCCAACGGGGGCACAAACAACACAAACAAACATCTTCCAGTCTAAGCCAGGCGATAATAATTACTGGCATTTGAGGAGATGTTGGAGCTGGTCCGCATCTTCGATAACAAGGAATATGACTGCAGTAAGGGCCCTTACGCAGGAAGAGTAATTTGAGAAAGGATCGGAACAGAGAAGTTACGCGCACCACCATCCTAGAGTGTTTGGGAAGGACGGTACGAAGGACCAGATCAGAAAACGCTGGTCCGACCCAAAGCAGGCGAGCAGGAGCAGCTGAGGCACTTGTCGCTCTTCTTACTGCCGCTCAAGCATGTCCGCGGTGGTCACTAGCTGCTCACGGAGGACCTGCAGCAGTTCCTGGACGTTGTCCAGTGTCCGGACTGCCAGGCGAAGCTGCTGACCAATTGCCTCCGAGTCCCGAGGTCTGGCTTCTCCTTCTATATATCCAATAAATGAAAAAGAAAAATACAGTAAGTAAAGCAGGTTTCTATTTTTGACTGAAAGTCTTGAAAAAATATAACAGTAGTATATACCAGTGCTGGCAGCTTCCTGAGGCTCCTCCTCCTCCTCCGACTGATCCCCCACGACCACCGTCAGCATATCCAGGGCTATATGTAAGAAATTAAAGAAATAAAAAATACAGTAAACAACAAAACTGATTTATTTTTGAACAAAAGTCGATGCAAAATACAACAGTAAAAAAAAACAAACCTGGACTGGCGGCCTCTGGCTCCCTCTCTTCCTCTTCCTCCTCCTCCTCCTCTTCCTCCTCCTGCTCCTCTTGTGCTATACATAAAAAAATTTAATTAAAATACAGTAAACAAAAAATGTTTCTGTTTTTGACCAAAAGTCGTTGCAAAATAAAACAGTATATACCAGCGCTGGTGGATGCCCGTGGCTCCTCCTCCTCCTCCTCCTCCGGGGCACTGGTGCCCGCCGGGGCAGATTCGGCGGCCTTCTTCCTGTCTTCTGCCAGATTCAAAAAATAACACGTAAATAATGCAGACTGGAAAAAATGGTATATCTATACACTATATTGCCGAAAGTATTGCGACACCCCCTCCACTACCCCACTACCAGAGGCCTGTTCAGTACCTCAGCAGCTGCTGAATTGCTGCAGCAGTGTCGTTGAACCCTTTGGATGCGAATTTTGAATCCAAAATGGCCGATGATTTCTTAATGAAAAATTCAGATTGTTTTTCGGATCACTCGGACAAAATGTAATAAAGAGAAGCAGTCAGCACAATTCCGTTTTGTACGCACACACCACAAATGATCGTTTTTAATGAATAAACGTTATGTTTACTTCTGAAACAATATATAATTTGAACTGTAATATATGTCTATGTGCAGGGGGAAATAATAAATAAATATTTTGTGCTTTGGTTAACAGAAACCGCAAAATTAACATTGCTGTACGGAATTATTACTTGCTTGGAGGCGGCGGCCATCTTGCTGTACGGCATTGTTACTGCTTCATGGCGGCGGCCATCTTTAAAACGTCACACTCAGCATCTCCTCGGGTCGCTGCAAGTGCTAGGTTAGCATGCTGAGCGATTGAACGGCGTTCAATGGCAAGTTGCTAACTTAGCACTTGCAGCGGCTGAGGTATTGAACAGGCCTCAGCTTGACCCCCCCCCCACTACTCCCATCTCATACATATATTGCACACAGACATATATTACCGTTCATTTATATATTTTTTTCAGAAGTAAACATTACGTTTATTCAATAAAAACTATTATTTGTGTTGTGTGCGTACAAAGCGCATTGTGCGACTGCTTTTAGTTATTTTATAGATGGCCTCAGCCTCAGTTTCACTTTCAGTTTCTGCGAATAAAACTGGATATTGCAGAAACAACAGAAATCCACCATTTTGTTTTGAAATTTGCATCTAAAGCATTCAGTGACACTGCTGCAGCAGCTGCTGAGGCTGTATTGAACGCAGCTCTGTTTGGATGCACCTTCAGAAGAACTACATGTCCCATCCTATCACTTAGCAGAGACGCAGAGATTTTTATTGATGCGCAGGTGGGAACCAATATTGGGCAAGCTGCGGGTCATCTCGTATGCATCACTCAATCACAACTCCCCCCCCAGCACACTACAGACTACACACAGTGCCAAAAGAAATCCAGCATTGTAACTTCATCTACATACATCAAATATCACAATTTTCACGAATACGTAAAATCACAAAAAGGAAGAGCTATGGCAAAAATGCATGTATGACGAGTCGTGAAAACGCAAAGCTATACACAATCACATTGCATGAAAAAAGGACTAGATAAATCAACGTATTTCTGTGCACATTAGCACATGCAAGCACATTATTATTATACAGGATTTATATAGCGCCAACAGTTTGCGCAGCGCTTTACAATATAACTTGACACTTACGTTTCGCTATGATGCGCCGGATGCGCCTCAGCTGCTTCTGCTCTCGAACCTTCAAATCCGACCAGCGTTTCCTCAGCTGGTCCTTCGTGCGTTCCTTTCCAAACCTCTCCAAAATGGTGGAGCGTAGCTTCTGTAGGATTCGATCCTTCCTCGCATTACACTTCCTGCGGTAAGGGCCCTTACTGCAATCATAATCCTTGTAATCGAAGATGCGCACAAGCTCCAGCATCTCCTCAAATGCCATGTTTGTGGCTCGTTTCTTCTTGGGTGCTGCTGTGACGAATCTGCCGATGAGGTGCTACTGCTTGCAGCGGCCATTTTGATGAATAATAATAACAACAATATTTTGTTCAAAAAGTTGTCAATAAAAGTTTGCTCAATAAAGTTACGATCTCCGCGTGCGTTCGCGCGCATGCGCGACCCGCGGTCGAATCGGATCTGACCCAAATACGACAATTCCTATCGGATCAGTGAAAAAAATAAACGCATTTACATTTTACACATACAAACTTTACAGAATCAGCGATATAACAGATATAATAGTTAAATAATACGATTACGATGTCCAGACTGGAACCGAAATCCCGAATGGAACTGAAATCATGAATAGACTATAGAGGGAAAATAAATTTCGATTTGACACATTTCAACTTTTTCAAGTCCATTTGAAAATTCCGAAAATTTTTCGATTTGGCTCGGAAAACTTTTCGGATTTCGGAACTTTTCGGATTTCGGAACTTTTCGTTTTTCGGAAAGTCTGTTCTCGTTTCAAAGCAATAGATTTCGATGACATTTCAAGTTCATTCGAAAATTCCGAAAAAAATTCGTTTCGGCTCGGAAACCTTTTCGATTCGGCTGTTTTCGGGTCTAAATATTTTCGGAATTTCGGTCGAATCGAAAGACCCGAATCGGGAAATTTCGTGAAAATTCCGAAATTCCGAAACCCGAAACGCACATCCCTAATTTATACCTTTCTCTGTATAATGTATAGAACATCCTCCTGCATTAATTAATACCCCTCTCTGTATAGAACATCCTACTGCATTGGCATGTGGAGGGTGCAGAACTTCTGATGTTGCGCTCTTCATTGCTGGTCTCCTTCACTCAATGTAATATCACAAAAAGGACTGAAACTAAAATGTAGTGCATTTTATTTTAGTTTCTTTCGTTTTTTGTACTGAGCAGTTTCGTTTCTCTTGAGTCATACGAAAACTAAATTATCCCAAAATTCGGACTAAATCGTTTTAGTACTAAAACGAATGCACATGTCTAACGACATCACAAACAAACATGTGTTAGGTAAACCTGTTGCTAAAATTCATGTAATAGAGTTTCAAAAACGTGGATTACCTCATGCACATATTTTACTCATATTATCACCTCAAGATAAGCTTAAAGATGCTGACGCTATTGATAGGTTCATTTCAGCAGAAATCCCCGACATTCACGCACAACCCCGATTACATGCAATAGTCATCAAACACATGATACATGGACCATGTGGGCCTCATAACATTAATTCACCATGCATGGCTGATGGTGTTTGCTCAAAAAAATTCCCAAAACCATACCAAGACCAAACTTTGCCAAACATGGACGGCTATCCTTTGTACCGGAGAACAGAAACAGCTGCTTCAATTGAAGTAAATGGAAAAATAATCAATAACTCTTGGGTTGTGCCATACAACCCATTATTAGCTTTAAAATACAACTGCCATATAAACGTTGAGAGCTGCGCTTCTAAAAAGTGTAAATACTTATTCAAATACATCTATAAAGGACATGACTGCGCAAATATTGCCATCAAAGAACATGCAACGCTCCATCATGACGAGATCACCTCCTTCATGGATTCTAGATATGTGACAGCTCCAGAAGCAGCATGGCGCCTTCTTGGTTTTAAAATGCACCATCAAACACATACCATTGTGCGCTTACAAATCCATCTTCCTGGCGAACAGTCGGTATATTTTAATGAAGATAACATCAGGAATGCTATAGAAAGAACCCAATCAAGAGACACAACATTGACAGCTTGGTTTACCTTAAACAGAGAAGATGTGGCTGCCCGCGAATTCCTGTATACTGATATTCCACAACATTTTGTATTTCAACAGAAAAATACCACATGTCAAAGAAGATTGAGACATCGAGAAAATAACACTATTGGGCGAATGTACTCTGTAAACATAAATTCGGATGTGGAGAGATTTTGCTTGAGATTACTTTTACTCCATGTTAAAGGAGCCACCTCATTTGAACATATCCGAACAGTTGGTGGTGTGCAATTTCCAACATTCAAAGAAGCTGCTCAAAGACTCGGTCTTGTTCAGGATGAAGAATTATGGGACTTGACTCTTCACGAAGCTTCAAGTGAGATGATGCCTCAACTGCTTCGAGAGCTTTTTGCCAACATTTGTGCCCTTGCATCTCCACCAAATGCAAAACAACTATTTGAAAAATATAAACAACAACTCATTGAAGACTTATCAAGACACCCTGGCCACACACCAGACTGCCAACCATCTATCCTATAATAGAGTAAGGCTCTGCGCCACCCGCCGCAGCACGCCCAAAGCGTCTTACGGAGGTTGGATGCGCGCGCAGCCGGGTGCGTGCGCGCCTCCCGCCGCAGTACTCCCAAATCCTATTACGGAGGTTGCCACGCGCCTCCCGCCGCAGGACCACCAATGTTGGAATACGCCACAGAGTCCAGAGCCCAGCACCAGAGCCCAGCAACAGCACCGAGCACAGAGCCCAGCACCTGAGCCCAGCACCGAGCCCAGCAAAGAGCCCAGCATCTGAGCACAGAGCCGAACCCAGCGCAGAGCCGAGCGCAGAGCCCAGCACTGAGCCCAGCACAGAGCCGAGCACCTGAGCACAGAGCCGAGCGCAGAGCCGAGCGCAGAGCCCAGCACCTGAGCACAGAGCCGAGCGCAGAGCCCAGCACAGAGCCCAGCACAGAGCCGAGCCCAGCGCAGAGCTCAGAGCCAAGCCCAGCACAGAGCCCAGCACCTGAGCGCAGAGCCGAGCCCAGCGCAGAGCCCAGTACCTGAGCACAGAGCCGAACCCAGCGCAGAGCCGAGCGCAGAGCCCAGCACTGAGCCCAGCACAGAGCCGAGCACCTGAGCACAGAGCCGAGCGCAGAGCCGAGCGCAGAGCCCAGCGCAGAGCCCAGCGCAGAGCCCAGCACCTGAGCACAGAGCCGAGCGCAGAGCCCAGCACAGAGCCGAGCCCAGCGCAGAGCTCAGAGCCAAGCCCAGCACAGAGCCCAGCACCTGAGCGCAGAGCCGAGCCCAGCGCAGAGCCCAGTACCTGAGCACAGAGTCGAGCCCAGCGCAGAGCCCAGCACAGAGCCCAGCACAGAGCCCAGCACAGAGCAGAGCGCCAAGCACAGCACAATAGACGGCACAGAGCAGAGCACAATAGACGGCACAGAGCAGAGCACCAAGCAGAGCACAGAGCAGAGCACAACCCATTAAAGGCACAGAGCAGAGCACAATAAACGGCACAGAGCCAAGCACAATAAACGCCACAGAGCCAAGCACAGAGCCGAGCACAACAGAATAAACGCCACAGAGCCGAGCACAATAAACGCCACAGAGCCGAGCACAGCACAATAGACGGCACAGAGCCAAGCACAATAAACGTCACAGAGCCAAGCACAGAGCCGAGCACAATAAACGCCACAGAGCCGAGCACAGCACAATAGACGGCACAGAGCCGAGCACAATAAACGGCACAGAGCCGAGCACAGCACAATATACGGCACAGAGCACAGCACAATAAACGGCACAGAGCCAAGCACAGCACAATAAACGGCGCTGAGCACAGAACCAAGCACAACACAATAAACGGCGCAGAGCCCAATAAACGCGCAGAGCAGAGCACAATATATGGCACAGAGCCGAGCACAGAGCCCAGCGCAGAGCCAAGCACAGTGCCGAGCACAACAGAATAAACGGCACAGAGCCAAGCACAATAAATGCCACAGAGCCAAGCACAGAGCCGAGCACAACAGAATAAATGGTACAGAGCCAAGCACAATAAATGCCACAGAGCCAAGCACAGAGCCGAGCACAACAGAATAAACGCCACAGAGCCGAGCACAATAAAAGCCACAGAGCCGAGCACAATAAACGGCACAGAGCCGAGCACAGCACAATAAACGGCACAGAGCACAGCACAATAAATGGCACAGAGCCAAGCACAGCACAATAAACGGCGCCGAGCACAGAACCAAGCACAACACAATAAACGTTGCAGAGCACAATAAACGGCGCAGAGCAGAGCACAATATATGGCACAGAGCCGAGCACAGAGCCGAGCACAGAGCCCAGCGCAGAGCCAAGCACAGAGCCAAGCACAACAGAATAAACGGCACAGAGCCAAGCACAATAAACGCCACAGAGCCGAGCACAGCACAATAGACGGCACAGAGCCGGGCACAGCACAATAAACGGCACAGAGCTGAGCACAGCACAATAGACGGCACAGAGCCAAGCACAATAAACGTCACAGAGCCAAGCACAGAGCCGAGCACAACAGAATAAACGCCACAGAGCCGAGCACAATAAACGCCACAGAGCCGAGCACAGCGCAATAGACGGCACAGAGCCGAGCACAGCACAATATACGGCACCGAGCACAGAGCCAAGCACAGCACAATAAATGGCACAAAGCAGAGCACAATAAACGGCGCCGAGCACAGAACCAAGCACAACACAATAAACGGCGCAGAGCACAATAAACGGCACAGAGCAGAGCACAATATACGGCACGGAGCCCAGCACAGAGCCCAGCACAGAGCCAAGCACAGAGCCAAGCACAACAGAATAAACGGCACAGAGCCGAGCACAATAAACGCCACAGAGCCGTGCACAACAGAATAAACGGCACAGAGCCGAGCACAATAAACGCCACAGAGCCGAGCACAGCACAATAGACGCCACAGAGCCAAGCACAATAAACGTCACAGAGCCAAGCACAGAGCCAAGCACAACAGAATAAACGGCACAGAGCCGAGCACAATAAACACCACAGAGCCTAGCACAACAGAATAAACGGCACAGAGCCGAGCACAATAAACGCAACAGAGCCGAGCACAGCACAATAGACGGCACAGAGCCGAGCACAATAAACGGCACAGAGCCGAGCACAGCCCAATATACGGCACCGAGCACAGAGCCAAGCACAGCACAATAAACGGCGCAGAGCACAATAAACGGCACAGAGCAGAGCACAATAAACGGCACAGAGCCAAGCACAATAAACGCCACAGAGCCAAGCACAGAGCCGAGCACAACAGAATAAACGCCACAGAGCCGAGCACACTAAACGCCACAGAGCCGAGCACAGCACAATAGACGGCACAGAGCCAAGCACAATAAACGTCACAGAGCCAAGCACAGAGCCGAGCACAACAGAATAAACGCCACAGAGCCGAGCACAATAAAAGCCACAGAGCCGAGCACAGCACAATAGACGGCACAGAGCCGAGCACAACAAACGGCACAGAGCCGTGCACAGCACAATAAACGGCACAGAGCCGAGCACAGCACAATATACGGCACCGAGCACAGAGCCAAGCACAGCACAATAAACGGCACAGAGCAGAGCACAATAAACGGCGCCGAGCACAGAACGAAGCACAACACAATAAACGGCGCAGAGCACAATAAACGGCACAGAGCAGAGCACAATATACAGCACGGAGCCCAGCACAGAGCCCAGCGCAGAGCCAAGCACAGCACAATAGACGGCACAGAGCTCAGCACAATAAACGCCACAGAGCCGAGCACAGAGCCGAGCACAGCACAATAAACGGCACAGAGCCGAGCACAATAAACGCCACAGAGCCAAGCACAATAAACGGCACAGAGCCAAGCACAATAAACGGCACAGAGCTAAGCACAGAGCCGAGCACAACAGAATAAACGGCACAGAGACGAGCACAATAAACGCCACAGAGCCAAGCACAATAAACGCCACAGAGCCGAGCACAGCACAATAGACGGCACAGAGCCAAGCACAATAAACGTCACAGAGCCAAGCACAGAGCCGAGCACAACAGAATAAACGGCACAGAGCCGAGCACAGCACAATAGACGGCACAGAGCCGAGCACAATAAACGGCACAGAGCCGAGCACAGCACAATATACGGCACAGAGCACAGCACAATAAACGGCACTGAGCCGAGCACAGAGCCAAGCACAGCACAATAAACGGCACAGAGCAGAGAACAATAAACGCTGCCGAGCACAGAACCAAGCACAACACAATAAACGGCGCAGAGCAGAGCACAATATACGGCACAGAGCAGAGCACAATATACGGCACGGAGCCGAGCACAGAGCCCAGCGCAGACCCAAGCACAACAGAATAAACGGCACAGAGCCGAGCACAATAAACACCAGAGCCGAGCACAATAAACGCCACAGAGCCGAGCACAGCACAATAGATGGCACAGAGCCAAGCACAATAAACGTCACAGAGCCAAGCACAGAGCCGAGCACAACAGAATAAACGCCACAGAGCCGAGCACAGCACAATAGACGCCACAGAGCCAAGCACAATAAACGGCACAGAGCCAAGCACAGAGCCGAGCACAACAGAATAAACGCCACAGAGCCGAGCACAATAAACGCCACAGAGCCAAGCACAATAAACGCCACAGAGCCGAGCACAGCACAATAGACGGCACAGAGCCAAGCACAATAAACGTCACAGAGCCAAGCACAGAGCCGAGCACAACAGAATAAACGCCACAGACCCGAGCACAGCACAAAAGACGGCACAGAGCCAAGCACAATAAACGGCACAGAGCCGAGCACAGCACAATATACGGCACAGAGCACAGCACAATAAACGGCACAGAGCCGAGCACAGAGCCAAGCACAGCACAATAAACGGCACAGAGCAGAGAACAATAAACGGCGCCGAGCACAGAACCAAGCACAACACAATAAACGGCGCAGAGCTCAATAAACAGCACAGAGCAGAGCACAATATATGCACAGAGCAGAGCACAATATACGGCACGGAGCCGAGCACAGAGCCCAGCGCAGACCCAAGCACAACAGAATAAACGGCACAGAGCCGAGCACAATAAACACCACAGAGCTGAGCACAATAAACGCCACAGAGCCGAGCACAGCACAATAGACGGCACAGAGCCAAGCACAATAAACGTCACAGAGCCAAGCACAGAGCCGAGCACAACAGAATAAACGCCACAGAGCCGAGCACAGCACAATAGACGGCACAGAGCCAAGCACAATAAACGGCACAGAGCCGAGCACAGCACAATATACGGCACAGAGCCGAGCACAGCACAATAAATGGCACAGAGCAGAGCACAATAAACGGCGCCGAGCACAGAACCAAGCACAACACAATAAACGGTGCAGAGCACAATAAACGGCACAGAGCAGAGCACAATATACGGCACAGAAACGGCACAGAGCAGAGCACAATAAACGGCAAATAGCCGAACACAGCACAATAAACGGCACAGAGCCAAGCACAGCACCATAAACGGCAACGCGCAGAGCACAGAGCAGAGCACAATAAACGGCACAGAGCAGAGCACAATAGCACCGAGCAGAGCACAAGAGCACTGAGCAGAGCACAGAGCAGAGAACAATAATAAAAAAAAAAAACCTCAGCCACACTAACACAAAAAAAAAAAAAACTGAGGACCTACCAAAAACGGTGCCCCCTCCAAAGAGCCTCCACAACACTTTAACAAGAGAGCATACAAACAACCAGTGCCCCCACACAAATTGTGCAACCAAGAAAAAAAAAATTGTTTTAAAAAACCTCACAGCCACCCTAACAGGACGAAAAAACAAACAAAAACCTAACAAAGCAACCACCAAGAAAAAATAAAAAAAAATAGGTTTAAAAATACTCACAGCCGCACGAACACAACAAAAACTTTTAAAAAAAACAAAAAACTTGGAGGTCCAAACAAAAAAACAGTGCACCCCTCTGCAAACACCCCACAAACCACTTAACACTTTAAATATAAAACAAAGAAAACTTCACATAAACAAAATTTTTTAATAGTATTTACAAAAAAAAAATGCCACCCAAAAATGATGGATTTACAACTACAATCTGTCGCTAAAAGGAGAGAAAATCACACAGAATCTAGCACAAAAGACATGCCGAACGAGCAACTACAAAATTTCAGAAATAAAAAAAAAAAAACAGAAAAGAAAGGAAAGAGCTAATATGGATGAAAATGCATGAAGTCAAGAAAGAATCAAAAACACATTGGCACACAAAGTACGATGTGCACAAACAAAAATTTATAAAATCATTAACAATGAACAGGGTGATTCAGTTCAACAACATTATTGTGGAAAACTCGATGTTCTGCGCACCAACTGCAATGCACTGCATTTTAATACACACCAGCCATCCGACAGACTATCCACTCAATGCTGCAACAAAGGAAAAGTATACATGGAGCCCATTAAAGTTGCTCCTTTGATAGATAGTCTAATGACAGGCACTCATAAGCATTCCAAAAATTTCAAACAAAACATTCGATCTGTCAACAGTTCATTGGCATTTGCTTCCATGGGGGCAAACATTACTCCTCCTCCTGGTTATGGACCTTACTGCTTTAGAATTAATGGCCAGATTTACCAACGAACTGCATCTCTTCATCCACACAATGAGGATAACCGAAAGTTTGCACAACTATATATTCTTGACCCCGATGAGGCTGCTAAACAACGCCTCATGATTAATGAAAATTCAAAATGCAACCCTGAGCTCATGACAGAGTTAAGCACTTTTATGGATAAAAACAATCCATTTGCAGAAGCCTGCAAAATGTTATATGAGGTATTATTATTATTTATTTATAAAGCGCCAGCATATTCCGCAGCGCTGTACAATAAGCACAGTATAGACAGGGTTACAATACATTGAACAACATTTGACAAACAGTAGAGGAGGAGATGAGGGCCCTATTCCCGTAGGAACTCACAATCTGGGATGGTTGTGTCAGTGAGTTGGGTGGTAGGCTTCCCTAAATAGGAATGTTTTAAGGGAGCGTTTGAAGGAAGAGAAGTTAGGGGAAAGTCTGACAGTACGAGGGAGAGCGTTCCAGAGAGTGGGGGCTGCGCGTGAGAAATCCTGCAGTCTATCATGGGAAGAGGTGATGCGGGGAGAAGCTAGTCGCAGGTCACTGTTTGACCTTAGGGAGCGGGCCGGGGTGTATTTGGTGATAAGTGAGGACAGGTAGTGGGGAGCTGAGTTAGTGAGTGTTTTGTAGGTAAGGATAAGGATTTTGAACTTAATTCTGCAGTGGATGGGGAGCCAGTGAAGGGACTCGCAGAGGGGAGCGGCAGAGACAGAGCGGCGGGTGAGGTGAATTAGCCTGGCAGAGGCGTTCAGGATGGATTGTAGGGGGGAGAGGCGGGACAGAGGGAGGCCAGATAAGAGATTATTGCAATAGTCGAGTTGGGAGATTACCAGGGCGTGTAGGAGTTGTTTTTTGGTGACAGCGGTAAGAAATGGCCGAATTCTGGAAATATTACGCAGTTGGTATCGGCAGGAGGAGGAAAGAGACTTGATGTGGGGGATGAAGGAAAGAGCAGAGTCAAGTGTAACTCCAAGACAGCGAACTTGGTTTGATGGGGAGATGGTGATACCCTCCACCGTGATAGAGAAGTCAGGAGGTGGGGAGGCATTGGAGGGAGGAATAAGTAGGAGTTCAGTCTTTGACATGTTGATCTTTAGGTGGTGGGAGGCCATCCAGGAGGATATGCAGATAAACAGTCACTGACTTTTGAGAGGACAGGGGGAGAGAGATCAGGGGTAGAGAGGTAGATCTGAGTGTCATCAGCGTAGAGGTGGTAATTGAAGCCAAAGCTGTTGATGATTTTGCCCAGGGAGGAGGTGTAGATGGAAAAGAGCAGAGGACCAAGGACAGAGCCTTGAGGTACACCTACAGATAGAGGCAATGAGGAGGAGGAGTTTCCAGCAAAGGACACACAGAAGGACCTGTTGGATAAATAGGATTCGACCCAAGCGAGTGCAGTGTCACCGAGACCCAGAGAGTTGAGGGTCTGTAGAAGGAGGGGGTGGTCAACAGTGTCAAAAGCAGCCGAGAGGTCGAGCAGGATGAGAATAGAATAGTGGCCGTGTTTTTTAGCAGTTAGGAGGTCGTTGGTGACTTTGGTGAGTGCAGTTTCAGTTGAGTGTAGGGGACGGAAGCCAGATTGCAGGGGGTCAAGTAGGGAATTGGAGGACAGGAAGAGGGAGAGGCGGTTGAAGACTAGTTTTTCTAAGAGCTTTGATGTGAAGGGAAGCAGGGATACAGGGCGGTAGTTGGATGGAGAGTTGGGATCGAGGGATGGTTTCTTTAGTAAAGGGGTAACTAGCGCGTGTTTGAAGGCGGATGGAAAGGAGCCAGTGGAGAGAGATAGGTTGAAGATGTGTGCGAGAGCAGGGGTGAGGGAGGAGGAGAGGGGAGGAATTAGATGTGAGGGAATGGGGTCGAGCGGGCATGTGGTGAGATGTGAGGAGGACAATAAGGAATTGACTTCCTCCTCAGTGGCTGGGAGGAAGCGACAGAGGGTGGCAGAGGGGACCTCTGGGAGTGGAGGTGGCAGATAACTATCTTGTGTTGGGATGTTGCTTCTGATATTTAGAGTTTTACTGAGGAAGTAGTCTGCCAGGGCTTGAGCACTGAAGGCAGCTGTGGGGGGAGGTGCAGGTGGGTAGAGGAGGGTGTTGAAGGTGGACCAGAGCCGTTTAGGGTTGGAGGACAGCGTAGATATAAGAGATGAGAAGAAGGATTGTTTGGCCAAGTGGAGGGCAGAGGTGTATGACCGGAGAATAAACTTGAAGTGAACAAAATCAGCTTCAGAGCGGGATTTCCTCCAGGCACGCTCTGCAGTGCGGGAGCATCTTTGTAGGTAGCGTGTCTGGAGGGTGTGCCAGGGCTGAACAAGTACCCTGGCCAGGGTAGAACAAGAATCCTTACAGGAGGCTATACAAAATGGCACTATACCACCAACTGTCACCATGGCGATAGTACAAGATCGCACGGACGATCAACGCAGATACAATGCACCTCGCAGTAATGAAGTAGCTATTATTTTTCAAAATGATGGAGAACCTCCTCTCGAAAGAGATCTTATCATTCATTGCCGAACGCAAAACACAGACAGAAAAACAGAAAGGATAAGCATTTTAGATCCAAACTTAGAGCCGATGCTCTATCCACTTTTATTTCCATTTGGGGACCAAAGTTGGTCACCTCGCATTAAACTTAACTACACCCATACTACTGTAAAAACCATATGCAGTCATTCCTCTGCTAAGCCAAGAGAAAGAGTCACTCAAATGCAATTTTATACCTACATGCTTTCCATCCGAAAAGATTTCAACCCATTTTTAAATGCAGGCAAATTAACTCAACAGTACTTTGTAGACGCATATGTTAAGACCGAAGGTAACCGTCTAAACTATGTACGACAAAATCAGTCCAAATTACGAGTTGAAAAATACACAGGTCTCATGGACCATCTACAAAACGCTGCCAAAGAACAGGGCTTGATACCAGGAAAAGCAGTAATACTTCCATCAACATTCCAGGGTAGTCCCAGAAACATGCTGCAAAACTACCAAGACGCCATGGCTATTGTGTGAAAACATGGTAAGCCTGACTTCTTCATAACAATGACATGCAACCCAAAATGGCCAGAAATTTTAGAAAATATTACAGTAGGTCAAGCAGTGGAATACCGCCCTGATTTGGTTGCCAAAGTTTTCAACTTAAAGCTAAAAGAACTACTGGTCCTCTGGTTTGAGCCAGTATTTTATGTTTTAATAAATTATTTTAAATATTTTAAAACAACTTTCCCCTGGTGTTCTGGATTTTAAGAGTTTTTTTTGGGCTTTACCTTAAATAAACCCTGAAGCGCACACACCAAGAGCTTGGTCTATAGTTCCTACAAATGTGAGTTGAACAACCATATTCTACTTATATCATTTGGGTTCTAAAAGATCTGCACATAGAAGTCTTTCTGCTGTCTTTTCATGTCCATTTTCCATGAGCTTACTCCAATCAATATAAGGTGTGGGTCACCTTAAGAAACGGAGAAGTTAAGACACCCAAGAGCCTTGACCCACTTAGAGCCAGTGTTTGGGCTCTCAAATTTGTGAGTGAATACAACACACCCCAGTATTCAGTTGTTGTGTCAGTACCATCTGCACTATATATTGTTTTGTTTCTTTCTTTCCATATGCTCCATGTGAACTAAGGGAACCACCACCTACCATTCAGCGGCTACCATCGCGCCACCTGATACGTACTATTGTCTTGTCATTTTTACTGGTTTGGGGGAAACCACAAAAAATCTGGTTGGCATTGGTTTGTTGGTGGCGGTACAAGTTTTTGGCGCCTGTCCATTTCTTCTTTAAAAGAACTACTACACGACATCACAAACAAACATGTGTTAGGTAAACCTGTTGCTAAAATTCATGTAATAGAGTTTCAAAACCGTGGATTACCTCATGCACATATTTTACTCATATTATCACCTCAAGATAAGCTTAAAGATGCTGATGCTGTTGATGGGGATTTCTGCTGAAATGAACCTGACATTCATGCACAACCCCGATTACATGCAATAGTCATCAAACACATGATACATGGACCATGTGGGCCTCAGAATATTAATTCGCCATGCATGGCTGATGGTGTTTGCTCAAAAAACTTCCCAAAACCATACCAAGACCAAACTTTGTCAAACATGGACGGCTATCCACTGTACCGGAGAACACAAACAGCTGCTTCTATTGAAGTAAATGGAAAAAAAATCAATAACTCTTGGGTTGTGCCATACAACCCATTATTAGCTTTAAAATACAACTGCCATATAAACGTTGAGAGCTGCGCTTCTATAAAAAGTGTAAAGTACTTATTCAAATACATCTATAAAGGACATGACTGCGCAAATATTGCCATCAAAGAACATGCAACGCTCCATCATGACGAGATCACCTCCTTCATGGATTCTAGATATGTGACAGCTCCAGAAGCGGCATGGTGTCTTCTTGGTTTCAAAATGCACCATCAAACACATACCATCGTGCGTTTACAAATCCATCTTCCTGGCGAACAGTCGGTATACTTTAATGAAGATAACATTAGGAACGCTATAGAAAGAACACAATCAAGAGACACAACATTGACAGCTTGGTTTACCTTAAACAGAGTAGATGTGGCTGCCCGCGAATTCCTGTATACTGATATTCCACAACATTTTGTATTTCAACAGAAAAATACCACATGGGAAAGGAGATTGAGACATCGAGAAAATAACACTATTGGGCGAATGTACTCTGTTAACATAAATTCAGATGTTGAGAGATTTTGCTTGAGATTACTTTTACTCCATGTTAAAGGAGCCACCTCATTTGAACATATCCGAACAGTTGGTGGTGTGCATTTTCCAACATTCAAAGAAGCTGCTCAAAGACTCGGTCTTTTTCAGGATGATGAATTATGGGACTTGACTCTTCACGAAGCTTCAAGTGAGATGATGCCTCAACTGCTTCGAGAGCTTTTTGCCAACATTTGTGCCCTTGCATCTCCACCAAATGCTAAACTACTGTTTGAAAAATATAAACAACAACTCATTGAAGACTTATCAAGACACCCTGGCCACACACCAGACTGCCAACCATGTCTCAATAATGCACTATTAGACATTCAAGACATTTTAATTGTTAACGGGAAAAAATGTCAGGATTTCGGTTTACCAACGCCTACCGACTATTCAACCGTCAAAACAACAGACATCTATGATGCAGTTCTTGAAAGTCACATAGGAGTACAAATGCAGGCGGCTTTAAATGATCTACAAAGAGAAACTTTTGAAGACATTCTTTCTGCCACCCAAAACGATACATTACCCCAAAGGTGTTACTTTCTCGATGGTCCTGGAGGTAGTGGCAAAACATACCTATACCAAACGTTATTGCATTCATTTAGAGGAAACAAAGAGGTAGCATTAGCTGTTGCTTCTACTGGAATTGCTGCTAATGAGGGTGGACGCACATATCACTCACAATTTAAACTGCCTGTTCCTTTGTTGGACACTTCAACATCTTCCATGAGGCAAACATCTAATGATGCCACAATCCTTAGAAAAACAAAAATTATAATTTGGGATGAATCAACCATGGCTCCAAGTGATGCTCTCAGATGTGTTGACAAACTACTGCAAGAGCTCATGAAAAACAAACCTTTTGGCGGTAAAACAATTATCCTCGGAGGCGATTTCCGACAAACTCTACCTGTTGTGGCACATGGCAGTCGATCAGCAATCGTTGAATCCAGCATTAAATTCAATACACTATGGGATAAATTTAAGATCATAAAGCTGCAAACAAATGTAAGATCTGTGGATCCAGAGTTCAGCTCTTGGCTAATAAAACTTGGCGATGGAAAACTCACTAACGAACATGGCTTCCATCAAGATATTTTTCAGATACCACCTAAAATGATCTGCAAAAACTCCATTGTCAAGGAAATTTATGGTGACCATTTACACCCTGATGATATTTCAACGTTTGAGAAAACTGCAATTTTATGCCCCAAAAATTGTGATGTGGACAACATCAATGAAGAAGTGCTTAGTTTGTTAGAAGGTGAGAGCTACACTTATTTAAGCACTGATTCTATTGATGATGAATCCCAGGAAGACAAGGAAAATTACCCCATTGAGTTCTTAAATGAATTGGCTCCTTCTGGGATGCCAGTTCATAAACTGAAACTCAAAATTGGCTGTATTATTATGCTCCTGCGTAACCTGAATACAAAGAGAGGCCTGTGTAATGGAACAAGACTGATTGTGACAGCTATGCGACAAAATTTGATCATTGCGGGGGGCGTGGTCTGACGCCGTACAGGGAAGACGTGCCTCGAGGTAGCTCCTGCAGAAATCCCCTAATTTTCGATTTTATCCGCAAAATCCTTAACGCAGACGACATTATTTACGAGCACTGTGCCCTCCTGGATCGCGGAGGTCCTACGGCAAGTCCTTCTCACCCCCAGAGGTGCTTATATTCCCGCCGGACACCCGCGGGCCTCCAGCACGAGGGAAGCCTGGGACGCGATTTGGACACTGCCGCGCAGGCATCCACTTCCGGGGACGTAGCTGCCGGCCCCTTCGGACGGAGAAGCGAAGCGCTCACCATCTGCAGCTGCCCGGAGTGAGCTGACTGACGGCCACCCACCTGCGCCGCAAAGCAACCCTCCCTCGCCGACCGGGACACCTACTTGACGGCACCTCACACGGCACCTCACACGGCGATCTAAGGTAGCCTCCCGCCGGGAGAGCACTGGGCCACCCCTTCCCCCCTCTTTTCACACCATCCACCGAGAGCCTACGGTGGGAACGAGTGGAGGCCACGATTCACATCAATAAGGCCCCCGAGCATAGAACCCACCCGTCTCTGGACACCTCGATCGGGAGGGAACTGACACCGGCCTGCATATATCCCCCCACCTTGAGCTCTGGAGCTATACCTCCTCAAGACCCTGCTGACTGTCTCCTAATAACAGGAATTTTTCTCGGCGACCCACTGCGGCCTACCTGCCCACCTTTCTTGGAAAGGGAAAATAATATTAATTTTTTGGTTCACATGTATATAATTTTTCCGGTGGGCCTCAAGGGGTCCACTACACCTACACTTTGATTCTCATAATTTTTCCGGCGGGCCTCGAGGGGTCCACTACACCTACACTTTGCATCTTTTAATTTTTCTGGGGAACCTTAACCTTGCAATTTGCTGACCGATATGGCTACATAGAGATTCCCGCTTGCCTCCAATTTCTCTCCAGCACCGAGCGCTTAGGAGGTGGCCATGGGCCGCGGTAAGAAGACCTCCAAGCACCGGAGACCCCCGGGCCCAGCGGGGACCCCTCCACCCCGGGCATCCGGCAGTTTTTCGCCCCGTCGACGGGACAACCAGAGGCCCCGACCTCTCCCAACATGGCACCGGACTCACCATATGGCTCCGCATCGCCCCTAAACCCCGCGGCCGACGCTTGGGATGCCCCAACGGACGTTCTCCAACTTTTACGCTCACTCCCGACAAAGGCGGACCTGACGGTGGCGACCACTGCCCTCCGTCAATCGCTAGCAGCGGATATTCAGATGCTGCGCGACGACATAGGGGGCCTCCAGGGCCGCTTGGATCGGGTGGAGACTGGACAAAGGGACCAGGCCACGTTTATCACGGAAACATCAACGCGTGTGGATGCACACCATCACTTACTGATCACACTGACACGCCACGTGGAAGACCTCGAAAACCGTGGACGCAGACAAAACATCAGAATTAGGGGCCTCCCGGAAGGAGAGACGTCGCCCGCGGAGCTAGGTAGGATCCTGCTACGTCTCTTTAACTCCATTTTGGGCCGCGACCACACCTCACATATTGATATTGAACGCTACCACAGAGCATTACGTCCAAAAGGGCCAGCGGATGCCCCGCCGAGGGATATTATTTGTTTTTTCCTTCGCTTTGGCATTAAGGAAGAGATAATGCGCCGAGCACGCGAACGACCGCACATCAAATTTGAGGGGGCTACTATTGCCTTGTTTCACGATGTCTCACCTATCACGCTGCACACCCGTAAAGCCTTACGGCCACTCACGATGGCGCTGCAAAAGGAAAATATACAGTACCGCTGGCTACACCCCTTTGGGATTCAGGTGCGTACTCCACAAGGCCCGGTCACGGCCCGCAACGAATCCGAGCTGGAGGGCTTTTTGCAGGCCCTGCATCTTCCACCCACCACTTTGACTTCGTGGCCGGATCCGACGGCTGCCTATGCGCCCGACCCTCTTCCGCAACGTAACCCAAGACCGGGAAGGCCGCGAAGGGCTTCACTCCGCTCGCCAACCTTTACCTCCTCTGGCTCTCAAGATGGCTGACTGCAGAGGCCACTGGCGCCTCGCCCTGGAGCTGCTCTCTCTCTTTCTTTGTCCACCGCACTTGGAGGTAGCGGGAACTTTGACTTGTCACTCCCTTTTGTCTCCTAGATTCGAAGTTAGTGAGACATTTATCCACGTACCCCACCGAGCTGCAACCCACCCCGGTATTGGTGGTAAGTGTGGTCTCTCCAGACACCTCGTTAGGTGCCACGGGTTTGTATACTACACAAGTTGCACCAGCTCTTTTGACTTTTTTCTGATTGTTCTACGTATTATTGTTGCTTTTGGTTTTACCGGTTGGTAAACTTTATTACATATTCATAGTTAACTTTATCTTTAGCTGATGGCGTTCACCCCAGGCACCCTTAAGGTGCTGACCTTAAATGGGGGTGGCTTGAATATACCCACGAAACGACATATTGCCCTCCGGGAACTTTTTAAATTGCGTGTCTCTGTGGCCTTGATACAGGAGACACATTTTGCTTCCGACAGGGCACCTAGCTTTCGTAATCAACACTTCCCCACAGGCTATTTCGGGAATTGTAAGGAAGGCAAAGTCCGTGGTACCGCTATCCTGTTTTCCAGACATGTCCCCTTTACGCTCCTGGAAGCCAAATATGACGAAGGAGGTAGATATACCCTGGTTAAAGGTACCATAGGCACTCAGACATATACCTTCGCGTCGATCTACCTACCAAACAAGGGTCAACATCATGCACTTAGGGACATACTCCGCATAGTCATGTCATTTACAGAGGGGATACTTCTCATGGGAGGCGACCTTAATCTGGCACTTGACCCCCGAGTAGATACCTGCCGAGGCACATCCAGTGTGGCATCCTCAGTACACCGACAGGCTCGACTTCACCTACACGACAACAGACTGATAGACTGCTGGCGGGCTTTGCACCCAACAGTTAAGGACTACACGTACTACAGCAACATACACGACCGATATTCCCGAATCGACTATCTGTTCCTGCCATCCAACTTTGCGCACCTCATGCAGTTGATCACCATAGGCGCCACGGCCTGAGCGGACCACTGCCCGGTCCTCCTGACCCTAGCAACCTCACTTTACCACCCCAAATCTGCGCATTGGCGATTAAATGAAACACTCTTGAATGACCCTGAGATATTAGCGGGACTACGCGACACGCTCCGACACTACTTCATAGAGAACATCACCCCTGACTCCTCGCCTCCGATAGTCTGGGAAGCGCATAAGACGGTTGCAAGGGGTTACTTGATCTCTCAAGGCGCGCGCCTTAAGCGGGAACGGACCCAACGCGAAACTGAACTAAACGCCCTTATTCGTGACCTTGAATTGACGCACAAGACTACGCTCTCTGATCAGACTTACGCGGAACTTACGAGACACAAGGCAGAACTACATTCCCTACTCAATGTCAGTGCCTTAAGCACCATGAAACGCACCAAACAACTTTTTTATGACCAAGGGAACAAATGCGGCAGGCTCCTGGCCCACGCTTGTGCAAACGCAATCGTGCCATGTACATCCCTAAGCTGCGCACGTCAACTAACTCGGTACTCACACACCCGCGGGATCTGATGGACTTTTTACTCACCCACTTCACAGACGCATACAATATTCCCGCCCCCCCTGCCCCTCAGATACAACCCGCTATTGACACTTACTTACGGACCCACCTCGACAAATCCCTTCCCCTTGAGACTATAAGACTGCTGGAACAGCCGATTACGGAGACAGAGCTATCTGATGCCATTAAACAAACACCGGCGGGAAAGGCTCCCGGACCTGACGGATTACCCCTCCTGTATTATAAAACTCTTCGGGAAATACTTGACCCTCAATGGCTTGTGACCTTTAATTCCATATCGGACGGGGACCCACTAACCGCCCAAACCTTGATGGCAACAGTAACCCTTATCCCTAAACCGGGAAAGGACATGGAGCTTTGTGGCAACTATAGGCGCATATCCCTGCTAAACCAAGATGTGAAATTCTTTGCTAAAATACTTGCTGCTCGCCTCAACCCGTACATTCCGCAGCTTATCCACAATGATCAATCAGGCTTTATCCCGGGGAGGGAGGGCAGGGCGAACACGGTGCGGCACTTAACCTGATTCATTTAGCGTCTAAGACTAAAAATGAACCCATGCTGCTCTTATCCACTGACGCGGAGAAGGCCTTCGATCGCGTCAGTTGGCGTTTTCTCTTCAGCACACTAGGCCACATATAGGTCTGGGCCGTAACATGTTGGGCGTGGATAGGGGCGTTGTACACTAATCCTCTGCCAGACTTAATGTAAACGGGGCCCTCTCACCCCCCTTTCGCATCAACAACGGCACGAGACAAGGCTGCCCCCTTTCCCCACTACTGTTTGCCCTCACCCTTGAGCCCTTCCTGCAGGTGATCCGCTCGCACCCACAACTGCACAGAGTGGCGGCGGCGGGAGTGGAGCACCGTGTGGCAGCGTACGCCGACGACATGCTGTTCTTCGTCCGTAAACCGGCGGAGTCACTGCAGCACTTAACTAAACTTTTCCAGGATTATGGCTCCATTAGCAACCTCCGTATTAATATGGAAAAATCGGAAATCCTACCCATATATGTCCCTGCTGACCAACAGGTAACCCTTAAGCGCATGTTCCCTTTCAGATGGTGCACCAATGGCCTTAAATACCTGGGGATCACCCTCACAGCGGCCTGTAAAGACTTATACAACGCAAACTACAAACCTTTGCTTGCCGCCCTATTGGTAGATTTACAAAACTGGTCCTTCCCACATATTTCATGGTTCAGACGAGTCAATGTAGTTAAGATGAACATCTTACCCCGAATCCTTTATCTCTTTCAGACACTCCCTATCTTCTTGCCGGCCGCCTTTTTTGCGCAGCTCCGCACAATGATCTCCACTTATGTTTGGAATTCTAAGAAACCGCGCATCAGCTTGGCCTTGTTGATGGCTCCTAAACAGCTAGGGGGCGTTGCACACCCACACTTCCGGCACTACTATGTGGCCTCACACTTGCAACGCATAGTGGAATGGTCCACCAGCTCGCTAACTAGGTCCTGGGTTACAATAGAACAGGAGGCGGCGCGGTGTCCCCTGCCCTGCCTCCCCTGGTTGCCAATTTTCACACAAAAGACCATGGTAGAACCACATCCCCTAATACACGCCACCCTGAAAGCCTGGCGCTCCTTGCAGCGCGCTACCGACATTGCCCCCTTTCCTTCACCCCTCCTGCCCCTACAGTGGTTGCCGGCTTTCTCAAGGTCCCTCTCCCCAACGACCACGGACGGCCAACCTGCCCCTCCACGACCTAGCCACTTCCTGAACGAGTCGGGCCCAATCCCTTATGACCAATTGCCCATACCGAATGCGGACTCCTTCCTAACACGGTTCCATCATCACCGACTCATTCAATCGTTGCGATCCATTGCCCCACTTCCAGAGTACAACAGACCACTAACGCAATATGAGATGCTGATAGAAAGGGGCAGATACCCGCCGCACTGCCTCTCTTTATTGTACGATATGCTCCAGGCCGCATCTTCTCAGAACAGTCCTGCCCGCGCTAGCTGGGAACGTGAATTAAATTTTGCTTTTGAAGACCATCAATGGCGTGCAATATGCCAACTAGCGCATTCTAGTTCCACAGCAGTGAGGGTTCAGAAAGCCAACTATAAAGTGCTCATGAGGTGGCACAAGACACCCCAAGTTCTGGGCCATTACACTGATAGGGAAGCTAGCAAATGCTGGAGATGTGACATACCTGATGCATCCACACTCCATATATGGTGGGACGGCCCGGCTCTTTCTGAGTTTTGGCGCTCCGTCCATAACTGTCTTTGCGACGTCACGGAACCACCGCCTCCATTTACACCTGAATACTGCCTACTCAATCACACTGAAGCCCCACCCGAAGTATTTCGGAAATCGATAGCCATCAGACTTTTGCACGCCGCACGCCTGGTTATACCTATGTTCTGGCGTAAACCCAATGCTCACCCCTCACTGTATGGCTACACGAAGTGGAGAGTATCCGATTGGCGGAGGAAAGGGTCGCCCTGTCCCTAGGTAGGGCCCCTGAGCATTACCGCTCCTGGTACTACTGGTTGCACTCAAGCTTGCCCCGTATAGGAAGGATCACCGCCCGACCCTGTTAGGGCTCCTACACATGGGAAGTACTCTTCGTACGGTCCCCGGCCCCTGTCGGGATTCCGTGCAGTTCCTGCCACCCACACACGGAAGTTTGCCGGCAGCTCACGCCCCGAGTACTGTATTGTATTGTATTCATTGCAATTGTCGTATTTTATGCTATGTTTTATGCTTTCTGCCTTCTTTATTGATATATTATGTCCTGAGGATACTGCTTCTGTATAACTTTTTCATTTTTTCAATAAAGCACAATATGTTAAAAAAAATTTGATCATTGCTCAAGTATTGACACCTACCTCTGAACGAAAAAACGTTTTCATTCCTAGAATTGATTTAGCCCCAAGTAACACCGAACTTCCATTTGTTTTACGAAGGAGACAATTTCCTGTTAAATTGGCATTTGCAATGACTATTAACAAATCCCAAGGACAAACCTTGGACAGAGTTGGCATCTATTTACCAGAACCCGTCTTCAGCCATGGACAACTATATGTTGCATTCTCTCGAGTCAAGAGCTCTGCAGACGTTAAAATCAAAGTCATCGATGGACATGAACAAGGCTACCTATTACCAGGGCGTTGTCTACATACCTATTACCAGGGACTGATGCATGTTTCACTAAAAATGTTGTATTCAAAGAAATTTATTCAAAATAGTCACTAAAAATATTTAACTTTTCTTGATGCTGCTGTGTTTTCCTTTCCACCAACATTCATGCGCACCACACTTATCAATAGACTGCCCTCTGGGCAGGCTTTCCACCTAGTCTTTTATAAGATACCAAGATTATCTATTATAACTGACCACATAGATTAAATATTCAAATACCATATAGTGTTAGATCATATTGCCTATAATATAGCATTACAAACTGGTTATTCGGGTAATATAGCAATGTTGAAAACAGAAAATCATTTAACCTTTTCTGATTTTTTTTATTCTACAGGTTATGCAATCCATTGTCCAAGGTTTATATGGCTCCAGAGCTTAGATCTGAGCAAATAAACACAATGCCCTGGAATACATACACTAGGTTAAACTCAGCTGCCCGTTGTGTTCCTTTACTTCAAAGTAATGTGATCTAACATCTGTTTTTTTTACAACCAGAATCAATTAGGACCGTTTCTGAATAATGGATGTTTCTTCCCTTGTTTGCTGAAAGATAGCGAATTTAGCTTGTCCATTGTCTAAAAAGACATACAGTTGTGTTCAAAATTATTCAACCCCCAATGCTGTAAAGGGTTTTAGGGAATTTAGTGTACATTTGTAATTGTATTCAGAATGAAATCCTACAAGGACTTTTTAAAGAACCATATGCAACTAAAATGACATCAATTGGTTTTGTAATACAGTAGTAAATGTTTCTTTTGTGAATTCTTCATTGACACAATTATTCAACCCCTTAAAGACTACCACTCTGAAGAACAGAGGTTCATTCAAGTGTTTTCAATCAGGTATTGAAAACACCTGTGGATGTCACAGACCAGCAATAAAGCATAATAAGCACCAATTAGGCAGCTTTAAAATGACTGTGATACTCAGCTCCTTCTAGACATTTACTGGTGTGGTTACAAACATGGTGAAGTCAAGAGAATGGTCCAGGAAGACAAGAGAAGAGGTGATTACTCTTCACAGGAAGGGCAATGGCTATAAGAAGATTGCAAAGATGTTAAACATACCAAGAGAGACCATAGGAAGCATCATTCGCAAATTCAAGGCAAAGGACACTGTTGAAACGCTACCTGGTCGTGGCAGAAAGAAGATGCTGACTTCGACTGCTGTGCGCTACCTGAAGCGTAGAGTGAAGAAAAGTCCCCGTGTGACTGCTGAGGAACTGAGAAAAGATTTGTCAGATGTGGGTACTGAAGTTTCAGCTCAGACAATACGGCGCACACTGCGTAATGAAGGCCTCCATGCCAGAACTCCCAGGCGCACCCCCTTGCTGTCTCCAAAGAATAAGAAGAGTCGACTGCAGTATGCCAAAAGTCATGTGGACAAACCACAGAAGTTTTGGGATAGTGTTCTGTGAACTGATGAAACAAAATTAGAACTGTTTGGGCCCATGGATCAACGCTATGTTTGGAGGAGGAAGAACAAGGCCTATGAAGAAAAGAACACCTTGCCTACTGTGAAGCATGGCGGGGGGGGGGGTCAATCATGCTTTGGGGCTGTTTTGCTTCTGCAGGTACAGGGAAGCTTCAGCGTGTGCAAGGTACTATGAATTCTCTTCAGTACCAGGAGATATTGGATGACAATGTGATGCAGTCCATCACAAACCTGAGGCTTGGGAGACGTTGGACCTTTCAACAGGACAATGATCCCAAGCATACCTCCAAGTCCACTAGAGCATGGTTGCAGATTAAAGGCTGGAACATTTTGGAGTGGCCATCGCAGTCACCTGACTTAAATCCGATTGAGAACCTCTGGTGGGACTTAAAGAAAGCAGTTGCAGTGCGCAAGCCTAAGAATGTGACTGAACTTGAGGCTTTTGCCCATGACGAATGGGCGAAGATACCCGTAGATCGCTGCAAGACACTTGTGTCAAGCTATGCTTCACGTTTAAAAGCTGTTATAACTGTAAAAGGATGTTGTACTAAGTGCTAAGATTGAATGTCACTTGGGGGTTGAATAAAACTGATAATGATGTGAGCACAGAAAAGACATTTGTGGTTATTTCATTATAAATGTTATGTTATATTTGTCTGACCTACACGTGCCTCTTTGATTTAATTGTAAGCAAGATGACTGAATGATCAAAATCAATGTCAAACTGTCCAAAACACTCAATTTCAGTGGGGGTTGAATAATTTTGAACACAACTGTAGTCTGGTTACATTTTAACCACGCAGACAAATTGCCTGTGTGAAGCAATTCCTGGCCGTCATGTATACAGTCCTTCGAAATATAGAAATTTCATATCTGAACTGGTCTAACAGGTGACTGGCTGGGGTTTCAAACCCACCTTCTTTCAAACCCATTGAACAGGAGGGACAGGCTTAAAGCATTTTCATTACGTGCTGATGGGGGGGGGGGAGAGTCACTAAAACATTACTTTAAACATTAAAACAAACAGACAAATAGCTTATGTGAGGGGAATAGTGGAGGAGTGAGGTTTTAGTACAGTCCACAGTCTCTGAGCAAGGGGTTCCGTGACAGGTTCCAAGAAACTTTTCCAACAAAATATTGCAGATGTGTGTGTAGAGGATTTGAAATGTGAAACATTATAAACAGGCGTTATCCAAAGAGATCCGAATTGCTTGAGAAAGGTAATCGAACGCTGAAAATCAGCGTTCGGTTACCTTTCTTGGCCATTCGGCTATCCAGAGAGCAGGCAATTCGCCAAATCCTGGCGAATTACCTGCACATACGGTGCCTGTTCGGTGCCTGTTCGAGGGCAGTGAAATCCCCATGAAAAAGCACTGCTTCGGCTATTCAGAGAGCACAAACCAGCAGTGAAAGGTTCCCGATATGCCCTGCCATTCGGTGGTTTAATTCGGCATGTTAATTCAGGAGAATCCCATAGGCTTCAATGTTAAAAATATTCCCGTTTTAATTCAATATCTAATAAACCGTTCATTATAAAAATTCTGCAGTAAAGAGTCTCTTTATTTATAGATTTTTTAGGATACTTTAAGCATTTTTCATAATTTTTTTTTTTAAAGTTTATTTATTTTTTCTGTAACAGCCCTTTTTATTATCATTCCCTGGACCTCATATGCAAATTTCAGACATTTTCGCTCAGTAGTTTCTTTGCAAACAGCTTTTCACTTTCACATTCATACAAACTGTTTTGCTAATTTATTCACCTCCCTGTGTCTGTGGTCTCGGCTTTTTCTCGGCTTTTTCCGGCGGCTTCGCTGCGTATGATCGGCTCCTGCTCGGGTTTTTTTGGCGTCTTCGACGGGTTAATCCAGATGTTTTTGAGGGTTTTCGGCGTGCATTCGGCAGGTTTTGCGGTTAGTTTTCGTCAGTTTTGCGGCAGCTTTTCCCTGCAATTCGGGGGGGGGACCCTGTGGTGCTTGCTGAATACACCGCAGGGTCACCGAAATGGGATCGGCAAAAGGAACCGAATTGAGAACGAAAAGTCACCGAACGTGCGGTGACTTTTCCAATCTCTTTGGATAACCCTGATAGTGTCAATTGAAATTGAATTGCTGCACATGAAGCTTGGGGATCATTATTAGTCTTATGAAGATACCTTCGTTTTTAAAAGACCAAAGCCATACCTGCGTATTAAGATTTACTGAATAATCTTTTTTAAAAGAGGACTTTGTGGCCCCGGGGGTTAACATTTGTGAAGCATTGCTGTTTTGAGGCAACTTTTTCTTCTCCTTGGATACCCAAACAGTGTATATAATTTATATTGCAATCATGAGAAAATAATAATGGTATCCATTGTCTTTTTTAAGTGAGCACTGGGTTTTGTTATGTTTTCGGGTCATGGATTAGTTCTTTTTATAATAATAATATGTATTGTGGTAGGGCCGCTCAGAAAGGCACAGTAGTTGGAGGGTGTACCTCTTTTTTATTTAGCTCAGCAAAAACAGTCTCTTTAGCAATGGGTACACTTTTCCCTTTAAGTAATATGCCTTGCATTACCAAAACAAAAAAAAATTGGTCTACTCCTTCCTTGGGAGGCTAACTAAACAAAATGATCCCCTTACTAAAGGCAACTGGGGCAGCTATTCTGTCCCCCAGTGTAAAAAAAAACAAAACCAAACTTATACACGCGCGTTGTCAGCAAACTTTTATCTGCAGTTCTGTGCTCTCCTCAGCCTTGCACATGCAATCTTTGTCGGTCTTCCCCTGTTCTGTGAACTACTATATGAGATCCATACTGAGACGCAGCTGTACTTGCTGCCATGGAAGATTGAACCCTTACTGCCCTGAAAAAATTGCATCAATTTGCCTCCTGCTAACATAGGGTTCCACACTCTGTCACAGTATTCAATAAAGGTTTGGTTTCAATAAGGATTATTCCTACCCTTAGCCTCTTTGAGGCTTCTTGTGTGGGTATAGGAAGTGTGGGTCATGCTCCGGTTTGTGGTACGGGTGATGTATAAATTAAGAAGAGGTTGAGTTATTTCATCCCCTCCAGTCTTTCAAAATCCTTTTTTTCTCTATATAAAGGAGATTCCATTTTGTTAATAGGATTATTATACGTTATACAGTACCAGATTTCACACTGCTGTATAGGACATATGGGCAAACCGATAATACATTTGAACATGATTACATTTGGACAACACAAGACAAGAAAGAGGATACCGTAGTATTAGAAGACCCTGTTCCAAAAGGAACATACTATCTATAAAAATCCACTCCAATTTCCATATAAACGGTTTTATAAGAATGATGGTATCGAACTGTAAATAGTAGAGACCTGGTACAAAGTAAGGAATTGGATACAAAAGAGGACAGTGTTCACAGTTCAATTTTCTCCACAGAGAGGTTGTAGATCCATAATCCAAATAAAGTGATTTTTTTTCAGAAAAATTGTCTAACAGTCTTTCAACCTGGTTTCAGGGCCGGTGCTTCCACTAGGCAAGCTAGGCAACCGCCTAGGGCGCACTGCCATGAAGGGGTGCAGCCGGCCTCAACCTGGGTTCCATTATTGTACCCCTTCCTCACTGCTTGCTTGTGTAGCCGACAGTGGCGGCTTGCAAAGTGGACCCCCACTAGCAGCGCAGAAGGCGGGCGTCTTATGGTGACATGCAAGCACCACCAGATTACGTGGAGGCGCCACAAGAGGCAGATAAAAGAAAAAAGGCAGAAGAAAGAAAGGCACAGAAGAACGAAAGGAAAAAGAATGTCACGAAAGAAAGAAAAGGCGCGTCAGAAAGAAGAAAAAGAAAGGCACAGAAGAAAGAGGCACAGGTGAAAGAAAGAGGCAGATGAAAGAAAAGGGGCAGATGAAAAAAAGAAAGGCAGAGGAAAGAGGCAGATGAAAGAAAAAGGCCGATGAAAGAAATGAAAGAGGCAGAGGAAAGAACGAAAGGCAGGGGAAAGAAAGAGGCGGCTGAAAGAAAGAGGCAGATGAAAGAAAGAGGCAGATGAAAAAGAAAGGCAGATGTAAGAAAATGCAAAAGAGGCACGAAAGAAAGAAAGAAGAAAGAAAGAAAGAAAGAAAGGCACAGAGGGCAGAGGAAAGAAAAAAAACGGCAGAGGAAAGAAAGAGGCACAGACCGAACCTGGGCCCGACCAGCGGAGGGGTAAGATGGGCACCGAATGACCGTGTGTGGCCCCGTTCACAGTGTGTGTTGACCACCCGCACGCAGTGTGTGTGTGTCCGTGCAAAGTGTGTGTGTGTTCCCCCCTGCACTGACAGTGTGTGTGTGTGTGTGTGTGTGTTACCCCCCGCACTTCAACAGTTGACAATTTTTTCTGGGGGGAGAGCACAAGTAGCACCGGCCCTGCCTAGTTTGCAAACTCTTCAAACAAATGTACATTTTACAACTGCAAAGACTTCCTAGCTCTGTTGAGTATAACAGAGCAAGGGATTTGTTAATACAATTTATACTCGCATTTGTGAAAAAAGTACTTACCCCTTTCTCAATAGTATTTGTCTGACACATGGTCCCCTCAGCTGCTGGAATACTGTTAGTGATACATCGACCAGATTTGCTCAAGCACCATAATTCACTGCACACCTCCTGTAAACGTGAAATAGAATGTATCATGACTATGTAAGTGTACAAATACTAAAGTAACATGAAAACTGTACTATGAAATAAGTACCCTAGGTTTTTAGTCAGTGTTTATTAAATAAAAAATATTTTTCTTTTTATATGGTCATGTAAATATATTAATTGAAAATCAATCCTTTTCGAAGGATACCAAAGTTTGTAGCCCTCACGGATTAGGAATTGGAGTCTAAATTACCTCACCTATTCCCTCTCCTTTACAGATAAATTCCCAGCACTGCTGGGCTACTGAATTCGAAATATTACTGTGCAAAGGCATAATGATGTCATAGTACAAGGGGCAACCCGACAGTGAGGTCTGACTACTAGAAAGTCAGATAGCTCTGGAAGATGGAGTGTCAGAGACGGAGGCTCCAGAGATCAGTCCAAACGGATATGTTGACTGCATTACAGAAGGACACCAGGCGACATTTCCCTCACAACCTCCAGAGCCAAAGGTTAAAGGTATACTCCAGACACAATGACCGTTTAATGTAGTTTATATGGACATTGCCATTCCGGTGGTTACCACAGACTCATTCACCCTTCTGAACTGCTACAGGAAGCAGCAGAGAAGAAGCTGCAAGCGGGAAAAGCATGTTTTGGATTCAAGATTAGGGATGGGCTGGCGGTTCGATGCGAACATGAGTTTGCATTGAACATTGGCCATTCGACCGTTCGTCGAACAGCGAACATTTCCGCGTGTTCGGTTCGTGTTCGCCCACAAGGCACCACAATGGACCACAATGCACTTTTTCCACTGGCCTGAAGCTTGTAATTGGCTACAGCCTTGCACCTGACCACAGGTCAGGTGCAAGACTATGCCAATCAGGGCTCAGAGACCTGATTGGGCAAATTTTTCCCAGTCATGGGCTCACAGAGCTAAGTCCCGCAGCACACTATATAAGGCTTCCCCGCAGCCCCAGCGTGTGTTTGTTGCAAGAGTGAATCAGAGAGGAGAGGATTGTTGCATATCAGGGTGTATCACTGAGTTATACCAGAGTTCTGGGAATTTGAATCTGTATCTTGGCACTGCCAGCTATCAGGGTGTTGCAGCCTGCAGGAGAGGAAGTGAATCAGAGAGAGAGTAGAGGACATTGGCAGCCTTGCAGGGAAAATATCAGTGAAATCGCTGACTTATCTAGATTAAAGATATTCAGAACTCTGCTATAACACAGTTGAATCAGAGTTCTGCATATCTCTGATCTTTATAGCGGAGTTGAATCAGAGTTCTGCATATCTCCAATCTTTATACCAGAGTTGAATCAGAGTTCTGCATATCTTTAATCTATATATCACCTGATGTTGATGTAACTGAATAGATCGGGGATCTCTTCTGCATTCACAAAACCTCCACCACTGCACTCTTCCACAATACCTCAGAGGGGTTACGGTGTGAAAGCACTAGCTGGCACCAATGGCCCAATAATTGGGTGCACTGACGCGTGTACCAGATTCATATCATTTTAATATTTGACGGCAGGGTCCACCCCTGCACTCTTCCACAATACCTCAGAGGGGTTATGGTGTGAAGGCACTAGCTGGCACCAAAGGTCCAATTTTAATGCACCTGTTGTTACTTTCATCCAAAGCCTGCATAAGTTTAACCATAATTTAGCCCAAAAAAATCACTAAACTTGTTCTGCATGTCCTAAAATGTCTCCTCTTTTCATACAGGCTGCCGCCCCAAGCAGTTGTTTATGAATAGATTAAAGGAAAACCATTTACCATCACTTGAAAGGTCTTTTTTTTCTTTTTAACCACTTGGCTGCGGCGGACGCCCTGAGCGCGTCCTGCCAAGTGCTTCTCCTGTGCTATGGACGCGGCTGATTGCTGGCCCCCCGGTGCGGACTGACATCTTGGATGTCAGCCCAGCACTCGGGGACCCCGGCGGGACTAATAGATGTCATTGCGCTGGCGCAATGACATTAATTTCAGGCGCCCCCCCGGGGGCGGAGGAGGTGCCTGAAAGGGGGGGGGAGGTCCTTCGGACCTCTCTCCCTTCGGATCGCCGGGGGAGTCTGTCCTTCCAAACGATGCCTGGCTTTAACCCCTTGGGGGCCGGATCATGATTCGGCGCTTAAAAGCGCCGGATCGTGATCCTCTCCCGGAGCTGGCCGACAGCTTGGATGTCGGCCAAACTTCCAGGATCTCCCCCTGACGACTGGCATCATTGTGAATGAACCCCCTATCTCCCGATCCGTGGCAGCTAGGGGTTAGTATTTGGTATCGTTGGATTGGCCTGAGCAACGATACCAAACATGACCATGTAAAAATTAGTAGAAAAAATTAAATAAACAATTTTTGTTGGTTAATGCAGCAATATTGTTCCCATTTCAATTATAATGTGAACAATGATGCTGGTCTATTCAAAGAAAGGTGAAACTCAGGAGAATGACTGGAGAAGTGAAAATTCTAGGTCAAAATAGCCAAGCCAGAATACTATCCCCAAGGCCAGCCCAAGACACTGTGCTGCCTGGAGCGACGGATGAAATGCTGCCCCCCCAAAAAAAGTGGCATGTAAAAGCATATCCAGAGCTCCACAGCATTACAACTCCACAGTAATGTGTGCTTTGTATCAGCGTGAGTATTATTGCTGTGGAGGTCTGTGATATGCTCATATGCACATTATTGTGAGTTTTAATGCTGTGGAGCTTTGTGATACAGTAATGTGTGGTGTGCATCAGTGTATCACAGAGCTCCACACCAATAAAACATACAGTAATGTGCAGTGTGTATCTGCATGAGTATTATTGCTGTGGAGCCCTGTGATACCACACATTACTGTATGTATAAGAGTATCCCAGAGCCAGGGGCGGACTGACAACCAATGGGCCCCCCAGGCAATAGGAGGTCATGGGGCCCCCTTGTTCCGCACCCACAGGAGGCCACACCCATTAAAAAACCACCCCTACAACGCAACACCCACATGTACATTATTGAACTAAAGAATTTATTTCTGAACTCCTACAAATAACCTTTTTGAAAATCCACTTGGACCCAGCAGCGAATTGGGGGATCCATTGTGCCCCCTCCATACTTACAGATGGCCACCGCACTGCTGCAGCAGCCATCACCCACTCATTGCAGCTAAGGCTACGCCACGGCACAGAAAGTCCCTGTGGAAGATGTGGGAAACTGACGATCACTTTAAAATATACTGCACAATCCTGACACACTGCACATTACAGAGCTGCACAGCAATAAACCTCACAGTAATGTGCTGTGTGTATGAGCGTATCACAGAATCCACAGCAATAAAACCCACAGTAATGTGCAGCTCACACAGGGATATATATTTCCCCCCCAGCAGCTCACATATGGATATATATTGCCCCCAGCAGCTCACACATGGATATATTGCCCCCAGCAGCTCACACATGGAAATATAGATTGCCCCCAGCAGCTCACCCATGGATATATATTGCCCCCAGCAGCTCACACATGGATATATATTGCCCCCAGCAGCTCACACATGGATATATATTGCCCCCAGAAGCTCACACATGGATATATATTGCCCCCAGAAGCTCACACATGGATATATAGATTGCCCCAGCAGCTCACACATGGATATATATTGCCCCCAGCAGCTCACACATGGATATATATTGCCCCAGAAGTTCAAACATGGATATATATTGCCCCAGCAGCCCACACATGGAAATATATTGCCCCAGCAGCCCACACATGGATATATATTGCCCCAGCAGTTTACACATGGATATATATTGCCCCAGAAGCTCAAACAGATATATATGGACCCCAGCAGCTCACACAGGGATATAAATTGTAAGGCACCCCATATATATAAATTGTAAGGCATCCCCCTATATATAAATTGTAAGGCACCCCTCTAATATATAAATTGTAAGGCACCCCTCTAATATATAAATTGTAAGGCACCCCCTGGGTTGCTCAGTGGCACTGTGAGGCCCGCAGGTCGGTAGGGGGCAGGGCCCTGTTTGGGCAGACACAGTGGGCCCCAGACGGTTTCCCGCTGATGAGCATTGAACTTAACAGGCAGCCAGCGGCGCACTCTGAAAATGCCACGGTGGTATTAAATACAAGAAAAAACGTGGCCACCACCATACAATGAATAAAATATACGTATCCTGCGTCTTGCAAAGCACTGTCCCCCTAGTGCTAGAACGATAAAGGGTATCACAGGAAGGTATCTGTAAAATAAATTACAGGACCATAGTGCAGACCGCAGATACAAGCATAGTATTAATACACAATGGAGAATTCCCGTTAGAATCACACTCACAAGATGTGAAACCAAGATGTACACGTAACGAGTACCTGATTACCCCTCCTGGACAGAGTAGATGCTTCTACGTCATTAGGGAAGCTCTCAGCAAGAAGGCTCTTCGTAGCCTCCTTCTCTCCAGGGCTCCACAAGCAGATTCCGGGGTTAATCTTAAATTCGTTAGTTTCAAAAATAGTAATAAAACAGGAATTCCATTTGGATTTCGATTTAATAAATCTTCATAAAATTAACATAAAATTGGAATAGTTCCAACGCGTTTCGTCTCTCAAACAGAACGAGACTTCATTAGGGAAAAAATATATATCATGGTGCCTGCGCTGCCCCCTCATGTGACGTGTCACGTGAGGGGCGGCGCTAGTGCAACGTGCCTGCTCCAGTTTTAGACTGGGATGCAGGCACGCTGCAGGCGTCACCGTGGCATTTTCAGAGTGTGCTGCTGGCTTCCTGTTAAGTTCAATGCTCATCAGAAGGAAACCGGTGGGGGCCCACTGTCTGCCCAAACCACCGGGCCCCTACCGACCCGCAGGCCCTTGGGCAGTGCCCGATGGGTCAGTCCGTCCCTGCCCAGAGCTCCACAGCAATAAAACTCACAGTAATTTACAGTGTGTATCAGTGTGAGTATTATTGCTGTGGAGCTCTGTGATACAGTAAGGTGTGGTGTGTATGAGTGTATTACTGAGCTCCATAGCATTAAAACTCACAATAATGCGTGGTGTGTATGAGAGTATCACTGAGCTCCACAGCAATAATACTCACTCTGATACACACTGTACATTACTGTGAGTTTTATTGCTGTGGAGCTCTGTGATACTCTCATACACACCACGCATTATTGTAAGGTGCTATCTACCGGATTCTCCCCTCTTCGGGGAAGCTACAGCCGAGGGTGGATAAAGCTGTATCTGTGGTAACGCTGTAGGCCAAGGTGCGCCTCGTGCTCCTGCGAGATGGCGTCTTCTTACCAGCAGCAGCTATCTGCTCAAGTCACGGGCCCCAGAGAAATAAGCGGGACCCAAAGGGTGCCGTGAAGCGGATCCAAAGCTGCTGAGGGAGAAAGGAGATGCCGAGAAGGGTACTTGGGTTCCAGCAGCCCAGTCCGAAGTGGACCAAGGGAGGGGGGGAAATCGGCCACTATCTGGGCCTAGAGGATTCCGGGGGGAGTAAAAGCTGCGTCTCTGGAACCAGCCAGTAAACAGGTAGTAAAGTGCAAAGGGTGCCTGAGAGCTCTTCCGCACCAGTCAGGGCACCAAGTTGCGTCCGAATCCACCTTGCATAGAAACTTTAGCGGTAGCTTGGGGAGGAGCTCCTGTTAAAAGCGGCCATACTCTCAGCCCGCCTCCCGGAAGAAGGCAGAAATTTTTAATGATTATTTTTCTTCAGTATTTATCAAAAGAGAAACCTATAACAGGAGCTATACAAATCAATGACAATTTCTTACAAATAAAATGTGCTTGGTTGACTCAAGAAAAGGTGTTGCAGAAACTAAACAAAATGAATGTGAACAAAGCTACAGGGTCGGATGGCGATCACCCACGATTGCTAAGGGAGCCACGTGTTGAAATATGTAAACCTCGGTTTTTAAGCTTTCAAAATTATTTTCTTTCAGGAATCGTACCAGAGGATTGGAGAAAAGCTGTTATAGTCCCTATATTCAAAAAAGGTTCAAAATGTCTGCTTGTGAGCTTAACATCTGTGGCTGGGAAAGTATTGGAGGAGTTACGTAGTGATAATATTCAGGAATATATTTAGCAAAAATCAGCATGGTTTTATGAAACATAGATCATGTTAGACTAGCAAGTAGTAAGTAGAAGTATAGATCAGGGAGTCGCATTGGATGTGATTACTTGGATTTTTCCAAAGGTTTCGACACCGTTCCATACAAGAGGTTTTTATTTAAATTAAGAAATATTGGTCTAGATGAAAAGGTAATATTATTATTATTATTCTTTATTTATAAAGCGCCAGCATATTCCGCAGCGCTGTACAATAAGCACAGTATAGACAGGGTTACAATACATTGAACAACATTTGACAAACAGTACAGGAGGAGATGAGGGCCCTATTCCCATAGGAACTCACAATCTGGGAGGGTTGGGGTTGGAAACAGGAGGAGAGGACTGTAAGGTGAGAGTGATTGATGGTTGCGTCAGTGAGTTGGGTGGTAGGCTTCCCTAAATAGGAACGTTTTAAGGGAGCGTTTGAAGGAAGAGAAGTTAGGGGGAAGTCTGACAGTACGAGGGAGAGTGTTCCAGAGAGTGGGGGCTGCGCGTGTGAAGTCCTGCAGTCTATCATGGGAAGAGGTGATGCGGGGAGAAGCTAGGCGCAGGTCACTGTTTGACCTTAGGGAGCGGGCTGGGGTGTATTTGGTGATTAGTGAGGACAGGTAGTGGAGAGCTGAGTTAGTGAGGGTTTTGTAGGTAAGGATAAGGATTTTGAACTTAATTCTGCAGTGGATGGGGAGCCAGTGAAGGTACTCGCAGAGGGGAGCGGCAGAGACAGAGCGGCGGGTGAGGTGAATTAGCCTGGCGGAGGCGTTCAGGATGGATTGTAGGGGGGAGAGGCGGGACAGAGGGAGGCCAGATAAGAGATTATTGCAATAGTCGAGTCGGGAGATTACCAGGGCGTGTATGAGTTGTTTTGTGGTGACAGCGGTAAGAAATGGCCGAATTCTGGAAATATTACGCAGTTGGTATCGGCAGGAGGAGGAAAGAGACTGGATGTGGGGGATGTGTGTAATACAATGTGAGCAGGATATTTCTACACTGCATAGGAATTTACATAGATTGGGGGATTGGGCACTTAAATGGCAGAGGAAATTTAATGAGATAAATGCAACGTTATGCACTTTGGAGTAAAGAACACACAAGCAACTTATACCCTATATGGTACAAAGTTTGGGAAATCAAAGCATGAGAAGGATTTGGGAATAATCATACAGGGTTATTCAGAGAAAGGTGAAAACCAGGACAACTGGCAGGAGAAGAGAACAAGCCAGACCAAATAGCCGATTTGGAAAGTGAGATAAATGGGGAGAATTTTTCTGTTTTTGCTATTTTGACCCAGAATTTTCACTTCTCCAGTCATTCTCCTGATGTTCACCTTTCTTTGAATAGACCGGATACACTTTAAACTAAGTAACAATGGCCAGTGTCAAACAGCAGTCACCTAAGTATTGGTATGCATTAAAAGGATAATTCACTCTCGGGATGAAAACAGAATTTTGTCTCTTTAGAAATCAATGGTAAGACCGCACCTTGAATATGCCATGCAATTTTGGGCACCTGTTTTAAGAAAGGATATTATGGTGCTAGAAAAAGTGCAGAGACGGGCAACTAAATTAATAAGGGGAATAGAAGATTTAAGTTATGAAGAAAGGCTTAGAGACTTAAACCTGTTTAGTTTAGAGCATTGGTACTCTTTGCACGGCTCGTGGAGCCGGCAGTGGTAACTCCCGGACTGCGAAGCCGACAATGGCGGCTCTCGGTCGACCGCCGAATCATATACCGGACGATATCAGATGACGCGGGCATGGTGGCATCTGACGGCGCGCGGTCCAGCGGCACAAGACAACGAGTGCCCCGGCGGCTTCATAAAAAGTGCAAGCTGTCAGGCAGCGTATGCGGTTCAGAGGTAAGCCCAGCAGGCGGCGACACAGAAGGGAGGTCAGACAGGATATCAAGCAAATTAGATGTTTAATGAAAAACACAAATGGGACTTGGCGGCAGGCACTGGAATAAAATAGAAGATGCCAATACTGGACAGCACAGGCAAAGTCTATTAACAAAGAGGATTGTGAGCAATGTAATCCAGACGGCACACAGGGTCCACCAAGTAAGAATCAGGATGGCTAGCAATGGTACCTTGATTGAAGGTCAGGGAAGGTGGTGAAAGCTGTGTAAGTCACAGGTAGGTATCCAGACACAGGGGATAGTGGGCTATGTAGTTGAGAGAACCCATTTGTGCAGCGACCAGGAAGTCTTGACCAAGGAATGTAGATACAGTGCAGGTGGAGATCGCAGGAAGTCCCAGACAATGAAGGAGGGTGTATGGTGATATATCCAGGAATAGCAGAACAGAGTAATGGCAGGAATCAGGATGAAGACTGGTCTGAGATGATGGATACTGGAGACACTGGATACACTTGGAGACACTGGATACACTTGGAGACACTGGATACACTTGGAGACACTGGATACACTTGGAGACACTGGATACACTTCAGCAACAGGAAATCATCTTAGCAGGAATGCACACCAACTAGTAACCTAGGTCAGGGAACTACAATGCAGAACCACTGCTTGTTGGGTCTCTCTGCTATTTAAGGAGGCTTGATAGCAGATGGGCCTCAGCTGGAACTCCAAGGCTGGTCAGGAAAACCAAGGCTGAATCTCCAGGAGCCTGGACATGGCACTGAGCTGAGGTAAAACCCGGATGGGAACCCAATAGAAAAGCGTTCCAGGACAAAGGCTGTTCAATACAGGCAATCAGCAGTCTCCCATAGGTTGTGCATGACACACGCGCCCTTTTCCTGCGCAGTTGATAGGTGGCAGTTTGCAAAGAAAGAGGCAGAGAGAGCAGAGTTTGCAAAGAAAGTGCACAGACAGCACAATTTGCAAAGAACGAACAGAGTTTGCAAAGAAAGAGCAGGGTTTGCAAAGCAAGAAAGAGCACAGTTTGCAAAGAAAGAAGAGGCGCAGAGAGAAGAATTTGAAAATAAAGAGCAGAATTTGCAAAGAAAGAGCACAGAGAGCAGAGTTTTCAGACAAGGGCAAAGACAGAAAGTAGAAGGGGCATCCTAAAACATTTAATGTGAAAATGGCTTAATGTAGCTTAATGTACCACAATGTACAATCAAATGCCTCAATCAAATGCCTTGAAACTTTGCACAACCCAAGTTCTCAGCTTTCCAAACCAATCCTGGAAGTTTCATGGATTTTGCTTTCCCACAGGGCAAATGAGTGACATTAAGCTTGTTTTTTGGGGAGCTTAATGTGGCTTAACATACAAAAAAAAAAACTTAGATGTTAACCGATTTCCCCCAAACTTCCCATAATATAAGACTCTATGCCAACATACAGTGGGGCAAAAAAGTATTTATTCAGCCACCAATTGTGCAGGTTCTCCCACTTAATAAGATGAGAGAGGCCTGTAATTGTGTCATGCCCCCCTCTGCGGCCCACTCCCGGTCCGGACCGCCATGTTGGGAAAGACCCGATACTCATCTGAGGTCCCTCGTGGCACGCTGCTCCAAGATCCCGGGACACAGAGTGGAGAGAGGAGCCCAGGAGACGCCCCACGCTGCCGACCAGATTCAGACGCTGAAAGAGAAAGCGTGCATGCGAGAGCACCAACTCCTTTAAGTAATGTTAAGCCTGGTACTCTGGCGCCCTCGGCTGGCCGATTAGAGGTACTGCTTGACACCTGTTTTGGAGATCCTCGAATTCCTCCCATTGACCTACCAAAAGCTCAGGTACCTCAACTCCACCTCCGATACCCAGGTGAAAGGTATTCCCATGATCCTTTGAACCCTATTTAAATCTGCCGCCCTTCTCAACACATTAACCAGGTTCTACTGTTGCCTTCCACCTCAGTTTTCCTAGTGTTCCCCGTATTCCTGAACCCGTTGCCTGTCTCTGATCTTCGACCCGGATTGCCATATCGACCACGCTGCCTTCTTCTACCCATCGACCCGCATTGCCATATCGACCACGCTGCCTTCTTCTACCCATCGACCCGCATTGCCATATCGACCACGCTGCCTTCTTCTACCCAATCGACCCGCATTGCCATATCGACCACGCTGCCTTCTTCTACCCATCGACCCGGATTGCCATATCGACCACGCTGCCTTCTTCTACCCACCGACCCGGATTGCCATATCGACCACGCTGCCTTCTTCTACCCATCGACCCGGATTGCCATATCGACCATGCTGCCTTCTTCTACCCACCAACCCGGATTGCCATATCGACCACGCTGCCTTCTTCTACCCACCGACCCGGATTGCCATATCGACCACGCTGCCTTCTTCTACCCATCGACCCGGATTGCCATATCGACCATGCTGCCTTCTTCTACCCACCAACCCGGATTGCCATATCGACCACGCTGCCTTCTTCTACCCACCGACCCGGATTGCCATATCGACCACACTACCATCTTCGTTACTATTGTTATTTCTCTGGACTTTTTACTTTTTCCTATGTGCTACTAATCCCTACTTCTCAAGAAGATCATCTCAGTTGTATCATTGTACTGGACTTAAGTTGCCCCTCTCGTTTCACTAAAGATTGTTTAAATCCTACTTGGTTTCCTGCATTCCTTACTCCTCTGGCTTGTTATTGGGTTCCATACTCATACTACACAGGGGCCTCAAAACCCTGCATAACAAATTGTCATCATAGGTACACTTCAACTATGAGAGACAAAATGAGAAAAATAAAATCCAGAAAATCACATTGTCTGATTTTTTAAAAATTTATTTGCAAATTATGGTGGAAAATAAGTATTTGGTCACCTACAGTACAGTACAAAGAAGCAAGATTTCTGGCTTTCACAGACCTGTAACGTCTTCTTTAACCCTTTCGCTGCTGAGGCGTTTCACGCCTCTGTGCTGAGCTCATTTTTACCTGTTTCGCTCATCTTGATTAAACGTGTTTTGAAGGCTTATATGACCCAGACATATTCTATATCGTTATTTCCGTCAGACTCGGCAGATTCATAATATGTCATTATTATATGTATACGTCATTTCCTGTCTGTATATTATAACAAATAAATAAAATATAAATTTTCAATAATTTACAATGTGTAAAGTGTTTTTTTTCACATTTTAACATGCAAGCAATTGCGGTTATAATTTGTATGGGGTGCGCTTGTTAAAAAAATTAGAAATGGGGTCTCGTTACATTTTTTTTGGGAAAAATTACGCGATTTTTAACAAACGCACCACATACAAAAATCGTTAGTGCAGCATCATTGTTCACATTATAATTGAAATGGGAACAATATTGCTGCATTAACAAACAAAAAAAGAAAAATAATTATAATTTTTTTTTAAAATTATTTTATTTTTAATTTTTATTTTTTTAAAAAACTTTGTTCGTGGTCATGTTTGGTATCGTTGGAACGGCCATGCTCTGGCCGATCCAACAGTACCAAACATTAACTCCTAGCTGCCACGGATCGGGAGATAGGGGGTTCATTGGAACCCCCTATCTCCACCATTGGTGGCAGTTAGGGGTTAACTCCAGGACTGGCGTCATCGTGCTATGCACGATGACGCCAGTCCTCAGGGGGCATTCCCGGAAGCTTGGCCGACATCAAAGATGTCGGCCAGCTCCGGGAAAGGATCACGAACCGGCGCATTTCGGCGCCGATTCGTGATCCAGCCCCCATGGGGTTAATGCCAGGTACCGTTTGGAAGGGTACAGCCTGCCCTTCCTAATGGTGCCTGGATTAACCCTCTGCACCTCGGCGATCGGGAGGGAGAGAGGTCCGAAGGACCTCCCCCCTCCCTTTCAGGCGCCTCCTCCGCACACCCGGGGGGGCGCCTGAATTAGATGTCATCGCACGGCCGCGATTACATCTAATTGTGCCGGCAGCAGTTCCGGGTGCTGGGCTGACATCGAGGATGTCAGCCCGCACCGGGGGGCACAGCGATCGGGCCCCAAAGGGAGGACGCGCTGAGCGCGTCCTCCGCATGGAACCCTACCTGCGGGTGGACACGCTGAGCGCGTCCTCCGCAGCGAAAGGGTTAAGAGGCTCCTCTGTCCTCCACTCGTTACCTGTATGAATGGCACCTGTTTGAACTTGTTATCAGTATAAAAGACACCTGTCCACAACCTCAAACAGACACACTCCAAACTCCACTATAGTCAAGACCAAAGAGCTCTCGAAGAACACCAGAAACAAAATTGTAGACCTGCACCAGGCTGGGAAGACTGAATCTGCAATAGGCAAGCAGCTTGGTGTGAAGAAATCAACTGTGGGAGCGGAGCAGTCATTAGAAAATGGAAGACATACAAGACAACTGATAATCTCCATCGATCTGGGGCTCCACGCAAGATCTCCCCCTGTGGGGTCAAAATGATCACAAGGACGGTGAGCAAAAATCCCAGAACCACACGGGGGGACCTAGTGAATGACATGCAGAGAGCCGGGACCAAAGTAACAAAGGCTACCATCAGTAACACACTACGCCGCCAGGGACTCAAATCCTGCAGTGCCAGACGTGTCCCCCTGCTTAAGCCAGTACATGTCCGGGCCCGTCTGAAGTCTGCTAGAGAGCATTTGGATGATCCAGAAGAGGATTGGGAGAATGTCATATGGTCAGATGAAACCAAAGTAGAACTTTTTGGTAAAAACTCAACTCGTCGTGTTTGGAGGAGAGAGAATGCTGTGTTGCATCCAAAGAACACCATACCTACTGTGAAGCATGGTGGCGGAAACATCATGCTTTGGGGCTGTTTTTCTGCAAAGGGACCAGGACGACTGATCCGTGTAAAGGGAAGAATGAATGGGGCCATGTATCGTGAGATTTTGAGTGAAAACCTCCTATCAGCAAGGGCATTGAAGATGAAACGTGACTGGGTCTTTCAGCAGGACAATGATCCCAAACACACCGCCCAGGCAACGAAGGAGTGGCTTTGTAAGAAGCATATCAAGGTCCTGGAGTGGCCTAGCCAGTCTCCAGATCTCAACCCCATAGAAAACCTTTGGATGGAGTTGAAGGTCCGTGTTGCCCAGCGACAGCCCCAAAACATCACTGCTCTAGAGGAGATCTGCATGGAGGAATGGGCAAAAATACCAGCAACAGTGTGTGAAAACCTTGTGAAGACTTACAGAAAACGTTTGACCTCTGTCATTGCCAACAAAGGATATATAACAAAGTATTGAGATGGACTTTTGATATTGACCAAATACTTATTTTCCACCATAATTTGCAAATTCTTTAAAAATCAGACAATGTGATTTTCGGGATTTTTTTTCTCATTTTGTCTCTCATAGTTGAAGTGTACCCATGATGACAATTACAGGCCTCTCTCATCTTTTTAAGTGGGAGAACCTGCACAATTGGTGGCTGACTAAATACTTTTTTGCCCCACTGTATTCTGAAGATTTGGGGGCATTTGATAAAACATACTAATAGTCATTCCCATTAAGCTATTTTATTCCTTTTGGAAAGCATTTAGCTTAATGTAAAAAGAGCTTAATGTACCATAATGTCCCTAAACCTCAATCAAATGCCTTGAAACCTTGCACAACCTACGTTCTCAGCTTCCCAAACCAATCCTGGAAGTTTCATGGATTTTGGTTTCCCACAGGGCAAATAAGTGACATTAAGTTGTTTTTTTGGGAGCTTAATGTGTCTTAACGTACTAAAAACAACTTGGATGTCAACCAACATAAAACATACCAAAAGTTATTCACATTAAACTATTTTATTACAATCCTAAAACATTTAACATGAACAGCTTAATGTAAAAAGAGCTTAATGTGTAAAAAAGGATCTTGTATTATCTTGAGCATTATGTGAATTTGGGGGGAAATTTGTTAAAATCCAAGTTCTTTTTTGTACGTTACAGGAGAACTATGGGGTCAGGGCTTTTCCCCATAGTTCTCCTAAGGGTAACGGGAGGACACGAACTAGCATCCTCCAGTCACCCAAAACTAAGTATATCACGGGCAACAGCTCGTAGTATACAGAGATGCCACAGATGGGACGATCCCGACATTACTGTCGAGATCCACCCAGCTGTATCTTGACAGCTGGCTCTGCCTATCTAGAGGCAGAGCCAGCTCTTGACAGCTGGCTCTGCCTATCTAGAGGCAGAGCCAGCTGTACCAACCCCCTCTCCCATCCGTTCCACCAGTCTGCCTGTTCATAGTCTGCCCGACGTAAAGCAAGTCGCAATGACTGCAGTGCAGCCGGGCAGTCATCGCGATTTGCATAGGATGCCTGCCAAGCAAGGATGGTTTGGTAACAGGCTGCCGTAGGAGCTCCTCAGACCACCCTCTGCTGCTGACTGATCGCGGAGGTGCAGGCGCACATGTGATGTAGCATCACATGACTTCTGAGCACACGTCATCGTGTGCACCTGCACGTGGCATCTGGCACCAGGATAGGAGTCTGTGAAGAGCCTAAAGGTGTGGCTGCTTGCTGCATTTCAGCCACCATCTGTGCATGGGGCCCTTCCTACTCCTCCTGCCTCAAGCACAATGCTGAATGGGACAACTCAGAGCTGCTGCTGCAGACACGGAGAGAGAAGCCCCTCACCCACATGGCTGCAGATCTGAAACCTACCCACCCAGTAAGAAGAAAGCAGCGGCTAAAGCAGAGTGGTGAGTCAAGGGGGGGTGGTTGTGTGTGTGCGTGTCAGTCATTAAGTGTCTGGGGAGGAAGTAAAAAAGTGTGTGAGGGGTTAAGACAGTGCCTGGGATGGAGAGGAGCGTGTGTGTGGTGAAAACTGCATGAGGGGTTAAGGGAGTGTGTATATTATATTAAAATATAAATTTTATATATTTTAAAATAATGAATATAATTAAAATATTTTATTAATATGTAATTATAATTTATATTCACTTTAGTAATTATTTTAAAATAACATTATGTTGCAGACCCCGTTCAGAGGGCCAGCAGACAGATGTAAATACCTGTAAAAACAGGAAAGAATCAGGAGACACACAGATTGGCTGCTTGTTCCACAGTATCCTCGTGGTTATCTCTTTATTAAATGCATATTTTCCAAATGCTTTTAAAACAATAACATTTTCATTCTAAATGACCTATTAGCATGTCATCTTCATTTTCGCAAAATATCTAACTTTCCCTGTGGAAAGTTGTGAATCCGTCTCACAGACTATACATCCTATTATATACAGTGTGCAGCGTGCTACAGCTATTCCTTTTCCTTCTGCACATAAGGGGATGTCATATCTGCCAAGACATAGAACAATTCCTTTCTAATAACAAATAATAATGCATCTAAGATTTCTGCATATTGAGTACATTTAAATGTACATAACTGACTCTGCATCAGGAAATACAGCTTTTACTATTATTGCAGAGTAACTGGAGCCTTCACCCTCCTAGTGTTTACATTAAGGATATCTCTCATTGTCTCCTATCTGACTCTCTGCACAGTTAATACAGCTGTATATAACATGGATTCTTTATTTTAAGTGTTTGGGAGTTACTTCCTGCTTTAGGCTTACCTGTAAAAACAGGAAAGAATCAGGAGACACACAGATTGGCTGCTTGTTCCACAGTATCCTCGTGGTTATGAGGGTAAGCAGGAACACATCACCAGTGCCACACCTATAATCTTCCCCCAATCCTTCCTGAACATAAGACCCTGTGCGTCATAATAACAGTCCCCTGCTGCTGCTGCAGAGAGCTGCATTCTCATAGTGACTTGTTATAGGCACCATATACCACATAGAAAACATAAACACATACCTTTCAATGTCACCACTATACATGACAATTACTTACTTTATACAATTGTGCACATACCTCGTATGTGTCACATCCTCCCCGACAAAATAAAATGGGCACCAGCTACAAAAAAATATATACACTCAGGCGCAAGATTACTATGTCCAGAACACCACTTTCTTAACTTAATATGCTGCCCCTGTGGGAATGCATGGTACCATATTGTATGAGTCGTGAAACGGGTAGTATGAGAGTGGTGGCATATAATATGGTGTAGCCAATACAGGTAAGTGAGGAAAGGTATATGCTGCTACACTGTGGAGCATAGTCTGTGGTTGTAGCGATGGTTGACCCAGTGTTTCGTACGTAAACACTTGTCTTGGCTTACTCCCTCTCACTGACCGTCTTGGTTCGATACAGCTTTCTGATGTCAGACTTTCTGCTTCATCAGGCAGGGCACATTCACTATCACTATCTCCACTGACTTCAGGTGGAAATGTTGAATTCAGGATCAATTCTTCTGGTGATTGAGTCTCGATCAAACTGTGTCTCTGTTCCTGTGGGACTTGGACTTGATCTCTTTCTCGCACGGTTCTCTCAGGTGATGGTGACGTCATTTCGACAAGAGAGTTCTCATGGTTCAGTTTTGAACCTTGCCGGTAAGTATGCTGTCTCTTATGCTCTGTCCAACTCTCAGGAATTCTCAACCAGTATCTTTCAGAGCTTTCCTCATCTGAATCGGTGATGTCACTGTGGTAGGTAGGTTCTCTTGTCTTCTCCCTGTTACCTTGTCTGCTTTGTTTCTGGTTCCCGTGTTTCAGTGGGTGTGATGGTGTCTCCACAGGCAAGTCATTCACCAACAGTAATAGGTTTCGGTGCAGGGTTCTAGTTCCACTTTTGTTCCCATTCTCAGGACTCACCACATAAACCGGATTGTCTGCTACTTGCTCTTTCACCACATAGATGATCTTCTCCCAGTATGATCTTAGTTTCCCTGGGCCTCCTCGCTCTCTCAAATTTCTAACAAGAACTCTGTCTCCAGGCTTCAGAATAACACCTTTGACCTTCAAGTCATATTGAGCTTTGCCCCGCGCACTTGATTGCCTACTGTTTTCATTTGCTATTTGATATGCTTCAGCCATCTTTCCAGCCCAATGATCAGCAAATCCCTTATGAGTTAATCCCTCATCCTCTTCAACGAGCCCAAATATCAAGTCAACAGGAAGGCGAGGGTGGCGTCCAAACAGTAAATAGAATGGGGAATACCCAGTTGACTCGTGACGTGTACAATTATATGCATGGACGATCTGGGGAAGGTGATCTTTCCAACGTATCTTTTCCTTATCAGCCAAGGTCCGGAGCATTTGGAGGAGAGTCCGGTTGAATCTCTCAGCTGGGTTACTTTGAGGGTGATACGGAGAGGTCCTCGAATGGCGTACTCCAGCAAGTTCCCGAAGGTTCCTGAAAAGCTCATTTTCAAATTCCCTGCCCTGGTCATGGTGTAGCTTTCCAGGGTAACCAAACCGAGGGATATAATCATTGAAAAGACGCTCAGCTGCTGTACGGCCAGACTTGTTTTTAGTAGGATAAGCTTGCGCAAACCTAGTAAAGTGATCTACGACCACTAGTATATACTCATACCCACCCCGGCTTGGCTCTAAGTGCAGGTAGTCGATGCAAACAAGTTCTAGAGGTGAGCTGGATGTTATACTCCCCATGGGTGCTCGGACATGGGTCGTTGGTTTCTTTTGCTTAATACAGGGACACTTCTTTGTGATATACTCCTCTACTTCCTTCTTCATATATGGCCAGTAGAATCTTTGTCTCATCAGATGAAGAACCCGTTCTGTGCCCAGATGTCCCATGTTGTCATGTAAGTGCTCCAAAGAAAGTTGCTTATACTGGGTTGGGAGAACAAGTTGTTTGTTTTGAGCTGTTTGCCTATAGAGACATCCATCCTCTATAATTAGTTTGTTCCATTCATACAAAAGTTTCTTGGCCGCTCCAGTCACGGTTTTCTTTAGACTTTCATCTGGCACCTTGATTTCCTCTTTCATCTTCAATATCTTGGCTATCACTGGATCCTCCCGTTGAGCTTTGGAGAGTTCATCTTTATTTATTCTTGGCAACAATGAACCTTGGGATGTTGGGTCAGTTTCCATAGACGACATACTGAGTGCTGCAACCCAAGCCACATCTTTCTTTTTGGCTGCGCGAGCTCCATCCCAGACTGCTCGCACCACTTCAGATGACAATTGCTCAGTGCACTCAGTGGTATACTTTTCGATGTCAAGGGGGATACGCGACAGTGTGTCAGCATCAATATTTATTTTACCAGGCCTATATTTCACATCAAAGTGGTAGTCGGACAATTCTCCCACCCAGCGATGGCCAACCCCATTCAGCTTCGCAGTGCTCATTATGTAGGTCAGGGGATTGTTGTCTGTGTAAATGGTAAAATGTGGAGCATAGAACAGGTAGTCTCTGAATTTTTCACACACTGCCCATTTAAGTGCAAGAAACTCAAGTTTACCACTATGTAGGCAGTAATTTCTTTCGGCCTGGGACAGTGTCCGGGAGCCATACGCAATGACTCTTAATTTTCCATCCTGACTCTGGTAGAGTATAGCCCCAAGGCCCCTTTCAGATGCATCGGTGTGCAGCGAGAATGGTAAATTGAAGTCTGGATAGGCAAGAATTGGTGGCTTTATCAACATGTCAATCAAGGTTTCAAGAGATTTCTGATGCTCACTTGTCCACTCCACAGGAGTTCTGGAAGGCATTTGGGGGCCTTTGGTCTTTCTCCTACTGGACTCAACTGGTGCCACCCCAGGCTTTGCTTGTAGGAGCTCATACATAGGCTTAGCTACACCTGAAAAATCTTGGATAAACGAGCGATAGTAGCTTAGGAAGCCGAGAAGCCTTCTTACCTCACCGACGGTATGTGGAGTATGACTTTTGAGTGACATAACTGCTTGAAGATCTTTGGGATCGATCCGCACACCTTCGGCAGACACAAGACGACCCACGTATCGGACTTCACCTCGGAAGAGCTCACATTTTTCAGGCCGAAGCTTGACTCCATGATGTTGGAGAGCTTGAAGAACTTTGCGAAGTCCTTCCACGTGTTCCTCAAAAGACTTGGCATAACATAACACGTCATCAAGGTACGGTATACAACATTCATCTCTGAGAGAATCTAGCATTTCTTCCATACTGCGCTGGAACGCTGCAGGTGCATTGGACAGGCCGAAGGGAATTCTTATCCACTCATAAAGTCCCCAGGGAGTTATGAAAGCTGTCATGTGCCTAGAACCTTCGGCTATGAAGCCCTGATGGTAGGCTTTTCCTTGGTCGAGAATACTGAACCATGCATAACCCCCCAATGTGTCAAGCAAGTCTTGAATTCTTGGCAGAGGGTGCCTATCTGGTACAGTCTTTTTATTGAGGAGGCGATAATCTATACACAGGCGAAGTGAGCCATCCTTCTTTCGGACGCAGACCACTGGTGCAGAATAGGGGGACTTGGACTTCACAATCCACCCTTTTGCCAGGAGATCTTGTATATAATCTTTCACTTCTTGGAATAAAGGTTTAGGTACCGATGAATATGACCGCTGCACTGGTATGTCGTCTTTGAGATTTATTGACATTTGTAGGCTCGGAATGCAACCCATGTCACTCTTATCTTGAGAAAATGCCACAGACTCTTCATACAGCATTTTTCTTACCACCTGCTGCTGTTCCTCACTCAAGTGGCTTAGATCTACAGGTGGGTGCCACCGTTTCAAGGTTTCTTCAGTACCTGAGGTAGTCACACCCTCGACCGATACCTTAGACTTCAGTTCTTCTGATCGCTCTGCCTCCAGTACTTTTTCAATTGGCTGAATATAACCGAGGATTGTGTTACCAGGCAGTGTTATTTCACATGTGGAGTTGTTACCAATTGGAACAGAGACATAAGGCCTTTCCTGGTTCTGTACTTCTAGGAGCCCCCCTCCTATATCCAGCTTTTCCAACTGCACATTGTTCTCCTCTGGTTCAAACAGTATGACTGGGTCGGGCTGATCCATGTTAGGTGGTATTTTACACTTTACCCACATCACTTGACCTGCTGGAATGACAACGCCACCACTCTTTACCTTCAAACGTCCCCACTGTTCATTCAGCTCAGGGGTTTGGACACAGCTTACCAGAGTTTGAGCTTTCTCGTTTGACATAGAGATGGCTCCTGATAGTAGAGAGACTAAAGCCTGCACAAGGCGCTTGGGTTGTCTCTGAATTAATTCTTCCACTACGTTAAACCAAGTAGTGGCCTTTCAATTGGCAGATGACTTACTAAAAAGGGAACACTGATAGAGAGGTTAGGGTCATTGTTTCCTTCTAAATTAACAGTAATAACAGCCCAGCCATCGAATGGAATGACATCCCCAGTCACAGAATACACTTCCAGCTTCCCATAGTTCCCATAAGTTCAGAAAGAGGTCTCAAGTCCACAGCTGGCAAATATTTATCTTTCCAAGCACGATCAATGATACTGACTTGAGCTCCAGTGTCAAGCAAAGCACTTACTGCTAGGCCATTGAGGTTGCACTGTGTCAAAGCCTTCCTTCCTATTAGATTGACAATGGCCTCATTCTTTTTCCTAGGGACAGAGAAAGTAGAAGTCTGATTAAGCCATTCCTTGTCCTTGGAAGTTTTGAATGTCGTATAATGAAATGGTTTCGTTTTGCTTTTTGTAGGACCAGGTTCATCCTCTGATCTGTCATCATTTGTGCCATGGGACAGGGAGGACTTGGTCACTGGTTGCCCCGTTGCAGTGACCGCTTCCCGTTTCCCTGCGGGTTACGTTTCCGGAGGCATCCCCTGGACAGGTGCCCCTCTTCCCCACACTGAAAACAGTGAGTACAGTTTTGCAGACCAGCTTCCACACACTTTAAACAACCATGACGTTTAGCCCCTTTCTGTAGAGGTGGTCGACTCATAGTATACTGAAAGGTAGGATCAGGCTGTGTTGGATTTCTCATGGAGTCTACCATACTGCTAAGTGCTTCGACACGTGCTGTCAGTTGTTTAATTGGATCATCCACATTTTTCTGCTCATGAATTTCTCTCACAGGTTCACTTTCTAGCAGGGTACAACTTGCAATGCTCTGCTTATTACGTGTTACAGGACCCAGCCTTCGGGCCCTCTCATTCTCATCGCTGGTGATTCTTGTTACATTTCTTAGTATTTCCTCATCTGCGACGTTGCGGTTGGAAAGCAGGGGTTTTAACTCCCTACGAATGTCTGTATATTTGTGCCCTAAACCCTGGTAGACCGTGTGAAGGTATACATCCTGAATAGTTTCTGTGCTGTATCTCACTTCAGTGTCAGCCTGTTTTGCAGCAAAGATGATTTTCTGTTTAAGACCCATTACTCGATACAAGAACTGTTGAGGCGTCTCATTCTCATTTTGTTTTGCACACATTAATTCCTGGAACAATTCTGTGCTATTTTTGTCTCCTAAATGCGACCGAAGAAACCCTTTGAGTTCCTCAACCGTTATGTCTTCTTTATTCATCAACATGTCCTTGAAACTGCCTGCTTTTATTATCCGTAGTGTCCCCTGACTATGTCAGCATCACTGTAATTTTCTTTGATTCCATCTTCAATTTGTCTGCATACACTTGTGTATGTGATGTCAGATGTGTAATCACAAATTTGTCCTCCTTGTATCTTAAATTCGCGACGCTGGAGGTAGGAGAGGTCCCTGAGGGAGACAACCTTCTCTGTCAGTAACTGCATGGACCGTTCAGGGTTGTTGCTAAACTGTGCATTATCACTGCTGCGTGTTTGTTGTGATAGTCTGGTCAAAGGTTGTTGCAACGTCGAATTTTGTGTAGATGCTACACTAGACCCTTGTCAGCAACAGCTGTAGACGATGCGGTAGGAGCAGTGTCATCATTCTGTTGATGAACAGGTGTAGACGTAGTTTGAACATGCTCAACAGAGTCAACGATGTCTCTCAAGTTCAACAGTTCAGCCATACCTCTATCCTCTGAGTCTAGTAAGTCTGCACTGTACATGAACGCATTAATGTATTCAAAGCAGCCTTCTTGGTCTCCAGCATCTAGTTCAGTAATGTTCCCGTCTGGTACCGTAACAATGCTCTGGGCGATCTGAAATAGTTCACCAGCGGACAAGGTGAGAAGTTTTTTTCTGATGTTCCACACCACGCTCTTCCGTACTTTATCCGCCATGATGACCCTTTTCACGATCCCTCACGTCACCGTCACCAGCCAGCCAGGACGCGCTTCTCACAACCGACTTTTCTGGATCACAGCCGCTGTATCCATACTCTGTTGGTCCCGAAGATCATAAGTTTACGGACGAGCCCCCAAGAATCTGTTGCAGACCCCGTTCAGAGGGCCAGCAGACAGATGTAAATACCTGTAAAAACAGGAAAGAATCAGGAGACACACAGATTGGCTGCTTGTTCCACAGTATCCTCGTGGTTATCTCTTTATTAAATGCATATTTTCCAAATGCTTTTAAAACAATAACATTTTCATTCTAAATGACCTATTAGCATGTCATCTTCATTTTCGCAAAATATCTAACTTTCCCTGTGGAAAGTTGTGAATCCGTCTCACAGACTATACATCCTATTATATACAGTGTGCAGCGTGCTACAGCTATTCTTTTCCTTCTGCACATAAGGGGATGTCATATCTGCCAAGACATAGAACAATTCCTTTCTAATAACAAATAATAATGCATCTAAGATTTCTGCATATTGAGTACATTTAAATGTACATAACTGACTCTGCATCAGGAAATACTGCTTTTACTATTATTGCAGAGTAACTGGAGCTTCACCCTCCTAGTGTTTACATTAAGGATATCTCTCATTGTCTCTCCATCTGACTCTCTGCACAGTTAATACAGCTGTATATAACATGGATTCTTTATTTTAAGTGTTTGGGAGTTACTTCCTGCTTTAGGCTTACCTGTAAAAACAGGAAAGAATCAGGAGACACACAGATTGGCTGCTTGTTCCACAGTATCCTCGTGGTTATGAGGGTAAGCAGGAACACATCACCAGTGCCACACCTATAATCTTCCCCCAATCCTTCCTGAACATAAGATCCTGTGTGTCATAATAACAGTCCCCTGCTGCTGCAGCAGAGAGCTGCATTCTCATAGTGACTTGTTATAGGCACCATATACCACATAGAAAACATAAACACATACCTTTCAATGTCACCACTATACATGACAATTACTTACTTTATACAATTGTGCACATACCTCGTATGTGTCACAATTAATATATTTGAGTTGCTATTTTTGTGGATCTGTGATATACAGTAATGTGCCTGTGTGGTATGAGCATCACAGTAATACAATCACCAGTAATTGTGTGCTTTTTGTGAGCAGGAGTTTTTATTGCTGGATGTCTCTGTGATAGCGTTCATACACAACGTATATACTGTATCACAAGCATCACAGTATGACACTCTCCATCATCACAGCGCCATTTTCTGAAGGTGTCATACTGTGATGCTCTATAAAGTAATGTGCGGTGTGTATGAGCGTATCCACAGAGCTCCACAAGCAATAAAACTCATGCACAGCTCGCGGCTGGGATGCGCAAGGCTCCATAGGTGGAGTCTGGTGGGGGGCCCATGCTTTATTTGGTCCGGGGGTACTGAGTGTTAGAATGTCCCAAGTAGAAGCTTAGACAGAAGAGAAGAAAAACTGTGAAATCCTGGACGTTCAAGAGGAGAAAAAAAGTAAAATCTGTGGCAATCAAAAACTGAGAAAAATACAATCTGAGACAGTAGATCAGAGAAAAAAAAAGTATTATCTGGGTCAAAAGTGGAGAAAAAAACAATAGACTCTTAGACACACAATATTTGAGAGAGACCTATCGCAAAGGTCCTTACTTATTATATTGATTAGGCGAGCACCAGTGGCGTAACTAGAAACCTGAGGGCCCCAGTGCAAGAATCCATGAAGGCCCCCCCTCATGTATTTTTACATTTTTTTCCTGCAATATAAAAAAGATAGTATTGCCCCCAGCTCACATGAATATATATTGCCCCCGTTCACGTTGATATATATATTGCCCCCAGCTCACATGGATATATATATATTGCCCCAGCTCACATGGATAAATATATTGCCCCCAGCTCACATGGATATATAGGAAAGGAAATTGGGAGACCTCAGCGTCTGGAATGGATCTCCGTAGGTCTATTCAACAATTTATTTTTATTTTTTTTATTATTTTGCTTTTTATATTTTATTTTTTATATTTATATTTTTATATATATATATATATATATATATATATATTTTTATATATATATTTTTATATACCTTTTACATATATATATATTTGTTACTGTTTTACTATTATAATTTTATATTTATATTCCATGATCCATTGAGGAAGAAAACCTGCAGCCAGAACATTTCGGGATACATATATGAGTGGAAAGCGAAAGTGAAAGTGTCACGGATGGGCCCGAGCGATGGAAGAGATGGGATTGTAAAGTCCCGGCAGCACCAGCATGGACGGAAGTGGAGGAGGAGACCATGTGAGACTCCGGATCCGAAATTAATCTGGAGGTCACGGCGTGAGGAGTACTGGACGCACGAGTGAGGGCAGAGACCAGAGGGGACGTTGTGGATGACGTTGCGGTTATAGGAGGATTTCCGGTAGGATCGAAACCGGAAATGACATCACGGACGATACCGGAAGTCGCGTTGAGTTACGGCGAAAACGATACTAAAGGAACAGGAAGGTCGGAAGATATTAAAATGAGATCGGACTGAATGGAGGGGATTGGAGCATGGAATGGAGGCTTATGGGAATAAGAAATGAAGCCTGTGACTCCCCTACCATATAAGGAAAACGCCATAGCTAATAGGCTGACCAATGAAATCCCTATAAGGGTAATAAAAGGAATGATGGGTATTCTATAGGTTATATTATTTTGTTTTATAATTTCATGTATCTTTATTGCCCTTGAGAAAGTCTATTTTCATAGACGAAACGCGTTGAGCCTTGTATATGTAAACTATATTTTTATTTTTATTTGGAATAAAAAGTTTTTATTCTATACCCATCTTTATGCGAAAACTTAGGCGTTTTGGCGTTTCCAGTATCCGTGGTTTGTTGAATAGACCTACAGAGATCCATTCCAGAAGCTGAGGTCTCCCAATTTCCTTTCCTATCTTTGTGTGGAGTATTGGACCATCTCCAGGGTACGTCCTCAGCATTTCATTTTGAAAGATAAGTAACAATTTTCTCCATATCACCAGCTGCTTGTTGTCACATGGATATATATATTGCCCCCAGCTCACATGGATATATTTGCCCCAGCTCACCTCACATGGATATATTTGCCCCCAGCTCTCACCTCCTCTGTCTGTGTGGCCGTTCTTCTCCCTACAAGTGGCCACCAGCATGCAGCTTGGCCGCTCGCCGGGAACCACCTGACAGGCGCAGCCTCGTTCTCCCGGCGGCCGCTTGTAGGGAGAAGAACGGCCGGCGGCACGGCTGCCTGAGCCCCCCTCCAGTGGCAGAATGCCAGGGCCCAGTCGCAAGTGCGACCGCTGCGACCCTGGTACTTCTGCCACTGGCGAGCAACAATGAAACATGGATAATTTCCCAATTAAAAGAAATCATGAAGCAAGAGGGAAAGGCAATTATGTAGTTGTAGTCAGTGAGACTAATAATGTCCCACATGCTTAATCCAACTTAAACTCAGAATGCTGAAGATGATGGTAAGAGTCAGCATTAACATTGATATACAGTTAGTTCCATATATATTTGGACACAGGCACAATTTTTTTCTGGTATTTACCAAAACATATTAAAGCTATAGTTATAGAATGGATATGGGCTGAAAGTGCATGAGGGTATGTGCATCCATATAGGAGGAAGGGTTTAGGAATTACAGCTCTTTAGAGTAGCTTTCACTCCTTTTTCAAGGGACCAAAAGTAATTGGACTATTGAATCAAATGCTGTTTCATGGCCAGGTATGGGCTACTCCTACGTTATTTCTTTATCAATTAAGCAGGTAAAATGTCTGTATTGTGCAAAAAACAGTGTAAAAAAAGTGCACTTTTTTTACACTGTTTTTTGCACAAATTGACTTAATTTTTTTAAAAAAAGGATTTTTTCGTACTCTTTTACCTCATCTGTTTGGTATTTTAAAGGACATTTTTTGCATTTTAAAGGACACTTTTTATACCTTAAAGGACACCTTTCACATTTTACTTCTATTTAATCAGTTGTTCATTTAACCAACTGCTCACTGTTTTATGCGCCGTATGGTCTTGTTTATCCTTTTGTCTTAATCTTGGCACGTATTTTGGTTGTTTTTTATGTGCTTTTTACCATACTTAGGCAGCAATTAATTATTTATTCACACAGCACTTTAATTAACTTAAATTAACAAGCGCCCACACTGTATAGTGTATACTCGTATACACACTTTTTAATCAAAATGTCTGTATTGACTAATTAGCAATTAATGCAATATTTAATCAAATGGACATGAGACCGGCTGGTAAAAAGTAAACATGTACACTAAATTGCCAAAAGTATTCGCTCACCCATCCAAATAATCTGAATCAGGTGTTCCAATCACTTCCATGGCCACAGGTGTATAAAATCAAGCACCTAGGCATGCAGACTGTTTTTACAAACATTTGTGAAAGAACGGGTCACTCTCAGGAGCTCAGTGAATTCCAGCATGGAACTGTGATAGGATGCCACCTGTGCAACAAATCCAGTCGTGAAATTTCCACACTCCGAAATATTCCACAGTCAACTGTCAGCTGTATTATAAGAACGTGGAAGTGTTAGGGAACGACAGCAACTCAGCCACAAAGTGGTAGGCCACGTAAACTGACGGAGCGGGGTCAGCGGATGCTGAGGCGCATAGTGCGAAGAGGTCGTCAACTTTCTGCAGAGTCAATCGCTACAGACCTCCAAACTCCATGTGGCCTTCAGATTAGCTCAAGAACAGTGCGCAGAGAGCTTCATGGAATGGGCTTCCATGGCCGAGCAGCTGCATCCAAGCCATACATCACCAAGTGCAATGCAAAGCGTCGGATGCAGTGGTGTAAAGCACACCGCCACTGGACCCTAGAGCAGTGGAGACGCGTTCTCTGGAATGACGAATCGTGCTTCTCCATCTGGCAATCTGATGGACGAGTCTGGGTTTGGCGGTTGCCAGGAGAACGGTACTTGTCTGACTGCATTGTGCTAAGTGTAAAGTTTGGTGGAGGGGGGATTATGGTGTGGGGTTGTTTTTAAGGAGCTGGGATTGGCCCGTTAGTTCCAGTGAAAGGAACGCTGAATGCTTCAGGATACAAAGACATTTTGGACAATTCCATGCTCCCAACTTTGTGGGAACAGTTTGGAGCTGGCCCCTCCCTCTTCTAACATGACTGTGCACCAGTGCACAAAGCAAGGTCCATAAAGACATGGATGACAGAGTCTGGTGTGGATGAACTTGACTGGCCTGCACAGAGTCCTGACCTCAACCCGATAGAACACCTTTGGAATGAATTAGAGCGGAGACTGAGAGCCAGGCCTTCTCGTCCATCATCAGTGTGTGACCTCACAAATGCGCTTCTGGAAGAATGGTCAAAAATTCCCATAAACACACTCCTAAACCTTGTGGACAACCTTGCCAGAAGAGTTGAAGCTGTTATAGCTGCAAAAGGTGGACCGACGTCATATTGAACCCTATGGATTAGGAATGAGATGTCACTCAACTACATATGCGAGTCAAGGCAGGTGAACGAATACTTTTGGCAATATAGTGTATATATATATATATATATATATAGAATTTATTCTTAGGTGTTAAGTCTGCCTGGAGGGCAGTCTATTATTGTAGAGAATCTGGCTGCCCAGAGCTCCCAATGACGTGGCTGCTTGTCGCACCCAGGATCTGGCTGCAAAGTGCTCCCAATGATGTGGCTGCTTGTCGCACCCAGGATCTGGCTGCTCAGATGCTCCCCAGGATCTGGCTGCTCAGGTGCTCCCCAGGATGTGGCTGCTTGGTGCTCCCCAGAATCTGACTGTTTGGCGCTCCCAATGATGTGGCTGCTTGGCGCACCCAGGATCTGGCTGCTCAGTGCTCCCCAGGATATGGCTGCATGGTGCTTCCAAGAATCTGGCTGCTTGGTGTTCCCAAGGATCTGGCTGCTTGGTGCTCCCAAGGATCTGGCTGCTTGGTGCTCCCAAGGATCTGGCTGCTTGGTGCTCCCAAGGATCTGGCTGCTCCGTAACTTCCCAGGATCTGGCTGCTCCGTAACTTCCCAGGATCTGGCTGTTTGGCGCTCCCAATGATGTGGCTGCTTGGCCCATCCAGGATCTGGCTGCTCGGTGCTCCCAATGAAGTGGCTGCTCAGTGCTACCAGGATCTGGCTGCTCAGTGCTACCAGGATCTGGCTGCTCAGTGCTCCCCAGGATCTGGCTGCTCAGTACTCCTCAGGATCTGGCTACTTGGCGCACCCAGGAACTGGTTGCTCGGTGTTCCACAGAATCTGGCTGCTCAGGTGCCCCCAGTATCAGGCTGCTTGGTGCACCCCAGGATTTGGCTGCAGAATCGGGCTGCTCGGTACTCCCAATGTCTTGGCTGCTTGTTGCACCCAGGATCTGGCTGCACAATGCTCCCAATTATGTGGGCTGCCATGTCACACCAAGGATCTGGCTGCTCAGTTGCTCCCAGGATCTGGCTGCTCGGTGCTGCCCAGGATATGGTTGTTTGGTGCTCCCAATGATGTGGTTGTATGGTGCTCCCAATGATGTGGCTGCTCAGCGCACCCAGGATCTGACTGCTTGGTGCATCCAGTATATGGCTGCTCGGTACTCCCAATGATGTGGCTGCTCGGCGCACCCAGGATCTGGCTGCTCAGTGCTACCCAGGCTCTGGCTGCTCAGTGCTACCCAGGCTCTGGCTGCTCAGTGCTACCCGGGATCTGGCTAATCGGTGCACCCAGCAACTGTCTGGTCAGTGCTCCCCAGGAACGGGCTGATCAGTGCTCCCCAGGATCTGGCTGCTCTGTGCACCCAGGATCTGGCTACTCGATGCTCCCAATGATGTGGCTGCTCGGTGCACCCCAGATCTGGCTGCCTGGTGCTCCCCAGGATCTGGCTGCTCAGGTGCAGCCCAGGATCTGGCCAGGTATGTGCTACTTCTACATTATTTCTTCATCAATTAAGCAGGTAAAAGGTCTGTATTATAATAGGCAATTGTCAAACACTCAAAACTGTATAATATGCAAGAATATCACAATAATATTGCAATACGTATCTTTTTCAGTGCGTCTTCAGGTGGTTCCTCCTTTCCACCCAAACAACAGAAATTTCATAAAGTGATGGAAGTGCACTGAAAATAAAGGGCAAACAATACCAACACTACAACATTACAAATTTGCGCTTACAAGGTTAGAATGAAAATTGTGCCTATCAAAAGATACTCAGCCACACTGGTCATCAGCCGTGAATTCAATAGATGTTCTTATGTGGGAATTCTAGATGTCTACCGATCAGGTTCTCAGCCATATATACTCGAAGGGTACAAAATAAAAGCTTGAAGGGTATAAAATTATTTTATACCCTTCGAGCTTTTATTTTATACCCTTCGAGTATATATGGCTGAGAACCTGATCGGTAGACATCTGGAATTTCCACGGCTGATGACCTTTTGATATGCACAATTTTCATTCTAAGCTTGTAAGCGCAAATTTGTAGCAGGGGCAATTATACCCAGTCTGCTTCAGTATAACGCTATGTTGGTATTGTTTGCCCTTTATTTTCAGTGCACTTCCATCACTTTATGAAATTTCAAAAGGTCTGTATTGCCTAATAAGCAATTAATGTAATATTTAATCAACAGGACATGTGACCGACTGGTTAAAATATAGAGGAAAAAACATTATTAAACAGTTAGTGGAAACAACATATGTGATATATATATATATATATAAGGTGTTAAGTCTGCCCGGAGGGCAGTCTATTGTTGTAGAGGATCTGGCTGCCCAGTGCTCCCAATGACGTGGCTGCTTGTCGCACCCAGGATCTGGCTGCGTAGTACTGCTCAACACCTCCCGCAAAGTGTCTGTTGGACGCGTTCTCCACTGAGGACAGGGTGACAAGATGGTTGGACGGGTACTGGGCTCCTCTTGTTACCCCGGTTTCCTTGCCCACCCTCGCCCACACCTCTTATCCACCGGCCAGGGGATCCTTTCCTTCCCCCTTTTTGGGTTTGCCACTCCCTCCAACCCCCTCCATACTGTGTTGGTCCCCCCATCCCGTCCTTGTGACCCCTTCCTCTGGGACCGCAGTTGTAGTGTAGCTACCATCTCCCAAGCTCCTGCATGACAGTATGGCATCTGTGAAGCCGGGCCACCTCATATTACTCTCAATTAACGCCCCAGGCCTTAATACCCCCAAGTAGAGGTCTTTTGCTCTTCGTGACTTCCGTAGGGTACTTGCCTCTGTGGTGTATATTCAAGAGACCCACTTTTGTGATGGCTTCGCCCCTAAACTTGCTGATGATTCTCGATTTCCCCAGATTATTTTAGCCATAATGCCACGGCTAAATCTAAAGGGACGTGTCGGGTATATTAGAAGCAGGAAAAATTAAAATGGATGCCTGTAGCCATCTTGTTTTAATGGAAAGTCTTTTCTTTTTCAATTTTCCCTAGTTTTAGAAATGAACAGAGATTTTTTTTTAAATAGTTCACGGCTAGGGGAAACCTTAAGAGTTATGTTTTTTATAAGTGCCAGAGAAAGGAATTCAACTGATAAAAGAGACTCAGTAAAAACTTTGAGAGGAGTGGAAATATAAATTTAATTTTGGCAGGAGAGACATAAAGTCTAATGACTGAAAATAGGGTCTTTGTTAAGACAGATTGACCTTTGATCTGAGATAAGAGATATTAAAATTAAAATGTGGAAATAATCTGAAGAGCAACACTGCCCTCTAGAGGTATAGTAAATATCATACTAATATATTAATATAAAGAATATAATATTTAGATGGAAAGAGCTAGATTGTCAGTGACGTCAAATTGACTATAATTGGAGCCGCACTGTTCACTGCGAATTCATTCACGCAAGCAGACCATCGCTATCAGACCATCCCAGGACACAATTCACTCAAGATTTCACACCACATCTCTAACTCACATGCATTGATTATCTGATATTGATAATTTTCACATATTCCAAAACAATCAAAGAATATTCCAAGGCTGTAACTCATTGAATCCAGATTGGAGGTAACGTATGAGAGAGCAAATTTAAGGTTAATAAATTATATATATTTGGAGTATTTCTTGCAGCAGAAAGATCTAGAGTCTTCAAAATATTTCTATATCTGCAGATAGAGATATGAAAAAGAATCGGATATAAAGATTTATCCTAAAGAAACTGTCGCAAGATTGATCTACCGATATACATATATTGAATTTGGAAATTACTGTGATTAAAATTAATAAGCAAGGAATTATATAACTACAATATAAAAAGCAGAAGATTAGAAGCTTAATTCTCGATATTAGGGGAGGATTCACTAAATAAGTTTTTATTACTTATTCTAAAAAAATAGAATAAGTGATAGGTTATTTTTTGTTGATCCACGTAGCATAGAGAGATACATATATCTCTACAAGATCTAGCTTGTTAAACATTGGTTTGCTGGGAAATATATGTTTCGTTAAGCAGAAATGTTTATTAACCATTCGTGTATAGTTACTAACTGATAAGGTAAATGTTATTAATCATATATGCAGTTACTAACACGAGATACATATATTGGGAAGCTAGTGTCTGTATTTGCTGGTGGGTGACTTGTGGGGTTTATAAATCTTTGTTTATGAGATTTGAAACTTTTTTGTATACGTAATAAATATATATAGATTTTTATCCAATTATTGATTAGTGTATTCTTCAAAGCAAAACACAGACAATTAAAAGAATTTAGGAGAATTTCTAGGAAATATAAACGATTGATATTTGTGTCTCATATAAGTTTCTTATTGAATATAATAATCTATACATGTTGTAGACACGTGCAGAGATAAATCCCAACATATTTAGGCACTGAACCGAGATTGTAGTTTTTGTTTGGAATACAACTGTCAGTATTGTCTGATATGACAGAGGTAGAATCTTATATATATAAACGCGAAAGTCCTGACTGACTGACTCATCAACGCCCAGCTGAAACCGTGTAACCTAGGAACGTGAAATTTTGAAGGTGCACTGTTTTTATGATGTAGGCACCCACTAAGGAAGGATTTTGGAAACTCCACCCCTAAGGGGGTGAAAAAGGGGGTTGAATATTTTAAACAGGATACCTATAGCTCAAAAAAAGAATATGCTACAGATGTGAAAATCGGTATTTAGATTCTTCTTGAAAAATAAAAAAACACGTATTTTATCGTTTTTCAAAAATTCGACTGAGGGAAAAGGGGTTGAATACTTTTATCATAAACGCGAAAGTCCTGACTGACTGACTCACTCATCAATGCTCAGCTGAAACCGTTTAACGTAAGAACGTGAAATTTTGAAGGTGCACTGTTTTTATGATGTGGGCACCCACTAAGCAAGGATTTTTTGGAAACTCCGACCCTAAGGGGGTGAAAAAGGGGGTTGACTATTTTAAATATTTTAAACAGGATACCTATAGCTCAAAATCAGAAGATGTTACAGACGTGAAAATCGGTATTTAGATTCGTATTGAAAAATAAAAAAAACACGTATTTTAGCATTTTCTTAAAATGGGGGGCCAAAATGGGGGGTTAAATACATCTTTATATATAAACGCGAAAGTCCTGACTGACTCATCAACGCCCAGCTGAAACCGTTTAACCTAGGAATGTAAAATTTTGAAGGTGCACAGTTTTTATGATGTAGGCGCCCACTAAGGAAGGATTTTTGGAAAATCCACCCATAAGGGGGTGAAAAAGGGGGTTGAATATTTTAAACAGGATGCCTATAGCTCAAAGACAGAAGATGCTACAGATCGGTATTTACAGTTGTGTTCAAAATTATTCAACCCCCACTGAAATTGAGTGTTTTGGCCAGTTTGACATTGATTTTGATCATTCAGTCATCTTGCTTACAATTAAATCAAAGAGGCACGTGTAGGTCAGACAAATATAACATAACATTTATAATGAAATAACCACAAATGTCTTTTCTGTGCTCATATCATTATCAGTTTTATTCAACCCCCAAGTGACATTCAATCTTAGTACTTAGTACAACATCCTTTTACAGTTATAACAGCTTTTAATCGTGAAGCATAGCTTGACACAAGTGTCTTGCAGCGATCTACGGGTATCTTCGCCCATTCGTCATGGCAAAAGCCTCCAGTTCAGTCACATTCTTAGGCTTGCGCACTGCAACTGCTTTCTTTAAGTCCCACCAGAGGTTCTCAATCGGATTTAAGTCAGGTGACTGCGATGGCCACTCCAAAATGTTCCAGCCTTTAATCTGCAACCATGCTCTAGTGGACTTGGAGGTATGCTTGGGATCATTGTCCTGTTGAAAGGTCCAACGTCTCCCAAGCCTCAGGTTTGTGACGGACTGCATCACGTTGTCATCCAATATCTCCTGGTACTGAAGAGAATTCATGGTACCTTGCACACGCTGAAGCTTCCCTGTACCTGCAGAAGCAAAACAGCCCCAAAACATGATTGACCCCCGCCATGCTTCACAGTAGGCAAGGTGTTCTTTTCTTCATAGGCCTTGTTCTTCCTCCTCCAAACATAGCGTTGATCCATGGGCCCAAACAGTTCTAATTTTGTTTCATCAGTCCACAGAACACTATCCCAAAACTTCTGTGGTTTGTCCACATGACTTTTGGCATACTGCAGTCGACTCTTCTTATTCTTTGGAGACAGCAAGGGGGTGCGCCTGGGAGTTCTGGCATGGAGGCCTTCATTACGCAGTGTGCACCGTATTGTCTGAGCTGAAACTTCAGTACCCACATCTGACAAATCTTTTCTCAGTTCCTCAGCAGTCACACGGGGACTTTTCTCCACTCTACGCTTCAGGTAGCGCACAGCAGTCGAAGTCAGCATCTTCTTTCTGCCACGACCAGGTAGCGTTTCAACAGTGACCTTTGCCTTGAATTTGCGAATGATGCTTCCTATGGTCTCTCTTGGTATGTTTAACATCTTTGCAATCTTCTTATAGCCATTGCCCTTCCTGTGAAGAGTAATCACCTCTTCGCTGGTCTTCCTGGACCATTCTCTTGACTTCACCATCTTTGTAACCACACCAGTAAATGTCTAGAAGGAGCTGAGTATCACAGTCATTTTAAAGCTGCCTAATTGGTGCTTATTATGCTTTATTGCTGCTCCGTGACATCCACAGGTGTTTTCAATACCTGATTGAAAACACTTGAATGAACCTCTGTTCTTCAGAGTGGTAGTCTTTAAGGGGTTGAATAATTGTGTCAATGAAGAATTCACAAAAGAAACATTTACTACTGTATTACAAAACCAATTGATGTCATTTTAGTTGCATATGGTTCTTTAAAAAGTCCTTGTAGGATTTCATTCTGAATACAATTACAAATGTACACTAAATTCCCTAAAACCCTTTACAGCATTGGGGGTTGAATAATTTTGAACACAACTGTAGATTCGTCTTGAAAAATAAAAAAACACGTATTTTACCGTTTTTCAAAAATCCAAGTGGGGGGGCGAAAAAAGAGGGTTGAATATTTTAAATATTTTAAACGGGAAACCTGTATCTCCAAAACAGACGATGTTACAGTCCTGAAAATTGGTATTTAGATTAGTCTTGAAAAATAAAACAACACTTATTTTACCATGTTCTGAAAATTCCTTGGGGAGGCAAAAAGGGGGGTTGAATACTTTTATCAGTATACCTATATTTCAAAAACCGAAGATGTTACGGGTGTGAAATTTGGTATTTACAATTTTCATGAAAAAAACAAACATGTTTTTTGCCATTTTCCACATATACAATTGGGGGGGGTCAGGGGAAAGGGGTCTGAGTATTTTTATCATTATACCTATATTTCAAAAACCAAAGATGTTACAGACGTGAAATTTGGTATTTACAATCTTCTTGAAAAATAAAAACAGGTGTTTTACCATTTTCCAAAAATCCCAAGTGGTGGGGGGGTGAAAAAAGGGGGCTGAATACTTTTAATCAGGATACCTATATCTCAAAAACAGAAGATGTTACATGTGAAAATTGGTATTTAGATTCGTCTTGAGAAAGAAACACACACACCTATTTTACCATTTTCCAAAAATTCAGTGGGAGGGGGCAAAAAGGGGGGTTGAATACTTTTATCAGTATACCTAGATTTCAAAAACCGAAGATATTACAGGTGTGAAATTTGGTGTTTACAATCTTCGTGAAAAAAACCAAACATGTGTTTTGCCATTTTCCCAAATCCAAATAAGGGGGGGGGTTGAGGGAAAGGGGTCTGAATACTTTTATCAGTATATCCAAGATGTTACAGGTGTGAAGTTTGGTAATTACAATCTTTTGAAAATAAAGAAACACGTGCTTTACCATTTTCCAAAAATCCAAGTGGGGGGTAAAAAAAGGGGGTGAATACTTTTAAACAGGATACCTACATCTCAAAAACAGAAGATGTTACAGATGTGAAAATTGGTATTTAGATTTGTCTTGAAAATAAAACCACACGTATTTTACCATTTTACAAAAATCCAGTGGGGGCCAAAAAGGGGGATGAATACCTTTATCACTATACCTATATTTCAAAAAACAATGATGTTACAGGTGTGAAATTCAATATTTACAATCTTCGTGCAAAAAAACCCCATGTTTTACCATTTTCTGAAAATCCAGTTAAGGGGGGTGGGGGAAAGGGATGTGAATACTTTTATCAGTATACCTATATTTCAAAAACCAAAGAGGTTACAGGTGTGAAATTTGTCACTTACATTCTTCTTGAAAAATAAAAAAACATGTGTTTTACAATTTTCCAAAAATCCCAAGTGGGGGGAAAGGGGGGTTCCATCAAAAAAACCTCAAGTTTCATTTAAAAAACAATTTTAACAAATCCTAAAATCCACGCGAGTGAAGCCGCGGGCAAAAGCTAGTATATATATATTCTGATTTTTGTTGTTGTATATGGATTGTGGTTTTAGGATTGTTTAGTAAACAATGTCTGAATCAGAATCTGTGATTTGTGACAACACTAATGAAGATGATGTACGTGCAACTCAAATAATTTTGATAGATGTGATGTCTTATTTAAAAGACAAGTTACACGTCACAGATGAACTATTTGATTGGATAAAAGTATTACAATCAAGTGTTTCTAAATATGCTGACACAATCTGGTCTGATCATTCAATGTTTCTTGATTATTTGCGACAAATCCGTACCGCAAAGACAAAAAGAGACAAGGAAATTTTGACTTGTCAATTTTTGCCTGAATGTATATATTTGATTGTAGAATTAAACAAAAGATGGAATGATACAAATGAGACTATGCAAAGTGTAGAGAAAAGAAACCGCGAATTGTATGTTACTGTAAATCAATTAAGTTGTGATTCGGAAGGTATGATCAAAGAATTGACTGTTTATAAAAAAATAAAAACTCAATTGCAAGATGAGATTAATCAGTTATCAAATTCAAATAAGGAACGGAGTGCACAATTAGCGAGATTGAAACGCGAATATGAAAAATTCACTGATGAGTTATGTCAGGGTGAAGCTGATGCTCAAAGGGTTAAAACTCCTTCCTTAGAGAAGTTCCCTTTGAAAGCTGGGAGCTATAAATTAAAGCCTGGTCACAGATCGCTGCAGAGTGAAGATAGTGAAAGCGAAAGTGAAAGTAAATCTCATGATGAAAAAAGAGCGAAGCCTCTTACACAGGAGTATTTCAAATCACATCACTCTAGCCAGCCACAGCCTATTAAGAAATCTCATAAAGTGCAGGATTTAACTAGAATTGTCCACTTATTAAAAAATTCAGTGGGGATATGGGACCATAGGAACTCTCCAAAGATCATAAACCATTTAGAGGTGTTTGAAGAAGCATTATCAGTCCTAGGTACCACTTCAGATGCTCAGAAAATTGAGTTTATCCCATGGGTCTTTGAAGGCAAACCTAGGTATTTTTTTCAGTCTTTGAAAGAATCTGGTATACGCAACTGGAGTAAAGTAGTCTCCAAGGTCAAATCTGAATTTGAGCCTCACCGTACCAGCCTAGCTGCGAAAAGAGCAATTTTAACTCTAAAATGCAGACCTAATCAAAGCCTGTGAATTTCTTTCAGTCCTTAAAAATGCGTACAGCTTGGCTGAAAGAAACTCAAATTTTGAAAACCCTGAATTTATCCAATTATTTTATGATGCATTGCCAAATAAAATAAAGGTTTACTTTGGCAAGAGATTATGACTCGAGAAATGGTTTGGATTGGGTACTAAAAGAGAGTATGACCCTATTTACTGTATTTGAATATAGTGAAGAAACTCAGGGGAAAAGAGTGAAAAACTCACCTGAGGAAATAGCGGAAATTCACGTTAAAAAGGGTGATATTAAATTTGAATCCCAGAAAAAGAGCTATGCAGAAATTGTGCGTGACTCCATACCTAAAAGGGAGAAATCCAAGCCAGATCAGGAAAGAGGGTTTGCCAGAGAAAATTCAGGAAGTAAATTTCAATCTAGGAAGCAATGGGTACCTAGAAGTCAGTGGGTTAAATCAAGGGAAAATGTGCCTAGACAGGAAGCGACCAGAGGTAAAACTGATTCTGAGGAGTCTGATAATGCGCAAGCTTCGTCCCCAAGGACGAATAGAAAGTGGAGATATAATGTACGCCAGCGTATTGGCCAAATGCACGAAAATTTCCGTGTGCCGACAGAAAAACTGGATCAGATCACTCAGTTAATGACTGGAAATAACCCTGGTCAGGTTGTAAGCGATGCAACACCTGCAGCCCCACCCAACCAGTGACTGGATGATGATTCTGATGAAGTAACCAGTGTCCCTGACAATTTACCAGAAAGTGATGATGAAATGGTTAATACAAATGTTTGTATGGTTGATGATTTAACCCCTTCCCTGCTAAGAGAAGGAAAATGTATTTTTATCTCTCCAGTCTAAGTGCAAGCAAGCTGAGAAGACTGAATCCGAGAAGGACAGCACAGTTGCCAAGAACATGCCTGAGAGAGGAAATTCTGTCTGTAAAATCTGTACAAAACCTAATTTCATATCTCACTCTAAGTTTCTCTGTAAATTGCATAGCATTGAAGACCGATATTATGTAAATGTAGAATTACAAGATAATTTACCACATACAGTGGTGTTCAAAATTATTCAACCCCCAATGCTGTAAAGGGTTTTAGGGAATTTAGTGTACATTTGTAATTGTATTCAGAATGAAATCCTACAAGGACTTTTTAAAGAACCATATGCAACTAAAATGACATCAATTGGTTTTGTAATACAGTAGTAAATGTTTCTTTTGTGAATGCTTCATTGACACAATTATTCAACCCCTTAAAGACTACCACTCTGAAGAACAGAGGTTCAATCAAGTGTTTTCAATCAGGTATTGAAAACACCTGTGGATGTCACGGAGCAGCAATAAAGCATAATAAGCACCAATTAGGCAGCTTTAAAATGACTGTGATACTCAGCTCCTTCTAGACATTTACTGGTGTGGTTACAAACATGGTGAAGTCAAGAGAATGGTCCAGGAAGACAAGAGAAGAGGTGATTACTCTTCACTAGAAGGGCAATGGCTATAAGAAGATTGCAAAGATGTTAAAAATACCAAGAGAGACCATAGGAAGCATCATTCGCAAATTCAAGGCAAAGGGCACTGTTGAAACGCTACCTGGTCGTGGCAGAAAGAAGATGCTGACTTCGACTGCTGTGCGCTACCTGAAGCGTAGAGTGGAGAAAAGTCCCCGTGTGACTGCTGAGGAACTGAGAAAAGATTTGTCAGATGTGGGTACTGAAGTTTCAGCTCAGACAATACGGTGCACACTGCGTAATGAAGGCCTCCATGCCAGAACTCCCAGGCGCACCCCCTTGCTGTCTCCAAAGAATAAGAAGAGTCGACTGCAGTATGCCAAAAGTCATGTGGACAAACCACAGAAGTTTTGGGATAGTGTTCTGTGGACTGATGAAACAAAATTAGAACTGTTTGGGCCATGGATCAACGCTATGTTTGGAGGAGGAAGAACAAGGCCTATGAAGAAAAGAACACCTTGCCTACTGTGAAACATGGCGGGGGGTCAATCATGTTTTGGGGCTGTTTTGCTTCTGCAGGTACAGGGAAGCTTCAGCGTGTGCAAGGTACCATGAATGCTCTTCAGTACCAGGAGATATTGGATGACAATGTGATGCAGTCCGTCACAAACCTGAGGCTTGGGAGACGTTGGACCTTTCAACAGGACAATGATCCCAAGCATACCTCCAAGTCCACTAGAGCATGGTTGCAGATTAAAGGCTGGAACATTTTGGAGTGGCCATCGCAGTCACCTGACTTAAATCCGATTGAGAACCTCTGGTGGGACTTAAAGAAAGCAGTTGCAGTGCGCAAGCCTAAGAATGTGACTGAACTGGAGGCTTTTGCCCATGACGAATGGGCGAAGATACCCGTAGATCGCTGCAAGACACTTGTGTCAAGCTATGCTTCACGTTTAAAAGCTGTTATAACTGTAAAAGGATGTTGTACTAAGTACTAAGATTGAATGTCACTTGGGGGTTGAATAAAACTGATAATGATGTGAGCACAGAAAAGACATTTGTGGTTATTTCATTATAAATGTTATGTTATATTTGTCTGACCTACACGTGCCTCTTTGATTTAATTGTAAGCAAGATGACTGAATGATCAAAATCAATGTCAAACTGGCCAAAACACTCAATTTCAGTGGGGGTTGAATAATTTTGAACACAACTGTATTATATCTTTGCTAGACACTGGAAGCCAGGTTACATTAATATCAGCTACTGTAGATACTCGAATATACCGCTAGATTTTGGTGACAAAAATGTACCTTAAAATTGGAGGGGTCGCGTTATATTCGAGACATCTGCAACACGTATAAAAAAAAACTTGCCTTGCTCTGAATCCCAAGTCTCCCAGAAATTCCAGTAGTTTCGCTGAAGTGAATGCGGGCTCCCTGATGGTTCAGGAACTCCCCGATTCGGGAAGAGGTGGGATCCATCCTGGCCAGAGGGCACGTTCGGTTTAACCAATCATTCACCTCGCTCGCCTCCGCCGGCCATCTAATCGCTAGTAAAGAAGACGGGTGGCCAGCGGCTTCATACTTAGTAACAACTGCAATCATTCTAGAGCAGAGCACCCCGGCCTGAGGGGGAGCCTGACTGTGTAAGAGAACCTGGAAGGATTTTAATTGTTTACCGGTACAGTAAAATTTTGCTACTCGCGTTATATTCGAGTCTTGAGTATTCTCTCATTTCCATAATAAATCTCTAGCCATCGCGTTATATTCGGGTCGCGCTATACTCGAGTATCTACGGTAATTATTTTGATCAGGTTCAAGAACTGTCCACCAGGAAGCCTAGATTAGATAAATCTAATGCTAATCTAGTGAGTGTGAGTGGCACATCTCTGAAAGTTTTGGGCACAGCTAAATTGGATTTTAAATTGGGGAATAAAGTAATTCGGCATCCAACACTTATCGTGGATCTGCCCCAAAATCGCCTAATTATTGGAATGAACCTTCTCAAAAGGTTAAATCCAATCATTGTTTTTATCAATGAGGTTATTTGGTCCCAAGTAAATGTTCCAATTAGCTACGATAGATCCCAATCCCATCACGCTAAGCGTAACTGCCACGTGATTGAGGAAAGGCCGGATTCTATTGAAGTCCACTTCAGAAATAGCCAGACACCTGATATCTCTTTCTTAAGGCCAAAGCCCCTGACTCCAGGAGAGCAGGAGGATAACACCATGTGTGTTCCACCTGAGAGAATTCGAGATCTATGTCTGGAGAATGACGTGCTAATTATTCACCTCCACAAGAGGGAGACAGAACCAAATGGGTATAGTGACCATTCTCAGTTCTTAACTGAAATAGAGAAGATAAATGAAGAGGTATATTTCCCTATACGTGTAAATAGTTTATCTAGAGAAAAAATGGCTAAACTAGATTTGCGCCAGGAAAATAGCTACATTAGCAGGGATCTGTTGAATAAGATGACTAACCTTAAAGTGATCAGATACCCTAATCCCCAAGATGAGTGGATAACAGATCTAGATAATGACGGAGACAGTCATAATGTTATTGGAAAATGTATGTTATGTATTTCTAGAAGAAATAAAACTGCCAAGCTCGATTGCATGATTGTCATCCTAGATCACCTCAGAATGTGAAAGTGGACCAACAGAAGACACTTAACTGGTATCATGTGAAGTGATTGTTTTGATTAACATGTGATTATTTTTCCCAGCATTCAGATGTTTAACTCAAGTTAGTAGATAGACTAGATCCGTACGGTTAATTAAAATTAATCAGAGATCAGAATCTCTATAGGGAATTTGAGTGAAATCGCTAGTTGTGTTTAAGGAAAACTGAGGGTGTATAGATTGAAATCTAAGAATGGTTATTTATACTCTTTCGTTCAACAGAAATAGAGAAAAGTAGTTAATCCGAACTGGGAGGCTAATCCGCAAAGAGGAGTCGGACCACCAAGGAGATTGCGATTATCTGGAAATTCTACGGTTTTCCGCACAATTCCGAGCAGATCCAATGCTAAAGTCTCATGTGAATCAAGCTCATGCAAGCGTGAAAGACATGCTGGATAAAGCCAGGAAACCGTTAATTGCTATGTACAAGAACCACCGGAAGAAGAGATTTGCTGCATTTTTATTGCAACCGCTGTTTTACACAGAAAGAGAAGCAAATGTTTACCGGAAGGATCTGGTACAAAACAAGAAAGTGTTGATACCTACACCAGTGATTCTCGTGAAAGTTTCTAAAGAATCTAGAGTTGTTATCGGAGACGTTACTCTTTATCCGGTAGGAAATGAAGTCTGGTACGACGAGATACAAATTGTCGACGCATTCCAAGGGCGAGAGATACCTATGAATCCGGATTTGAAATTTCTGCTAGAGAACAAGCCTGACCATACCATTGAACTTCTAATAAAGAAAGATAATCGAACGATTTATGCTCCAATGTATTCACAGCTGGATCATCAATTGTTATCTGCTTATAACGGGCCAAAAATTACAGAGATTGTGATTTGTATAGTAATTATGTTTCTAACTGTCTGGATGATTGTACTAACCAAGAAAGTACATACATTGAAGTTTAAAAACACTGCATCTTCAATTATTAAATGGATGAAAGAAGAAAAACATGTTGCGAAAGGTAGGCTTGTGCACCGATTTTTTTTTCGGTTCGATTTGTTCGGATGTTTAAACTTTTCGATTCGGCTCGTTTCGACCGATTTCTGTTTCGATTCGGTTCGTTTTTCGTGTACATTGTTTTTCGGAATATCAACCATTTTTCGTATTTTCGGGTCACTTTGCTCTTTTTTTGTATCGACTTTTCGTGATTTCGGAAATTTTCCTTTTTTTCGGAACGTCTGTTCTCCTCGTTTCAAAGTGTCTAACTCTATTCGTTTTGACGTAAACTACTATGGTTTACTTTTTTATACTTTATATATTTTTTTATAATAAATTTTTGGTTTGTTTTTTGGATCCGATAATTCATTCTGTCGATACGATAATTCTGGGGATTCTATCGTGTTTTTTTTTATTAAATAAAGATCCTTTTTTTCTTATGAATATACATTTCACAACTTTATTTAATCACATTAAAAAAATGGTATGAAAGCCAAGGAACAAAAAAAAAAGAACAAAACGATTTAAAAAAAGCTAAACTGACCCGAATGGTCTGACTTTAAAAATAAAAACCAGAACAAAAAGGTTTTAAAACGGAAAAATAGTTGATCAAAATGATCTGAAACGAAAAAAAAACCAAATAAAATGATTTAAAACAGACAAAAAAAAAATTAACCCTTTCGCTGCTGAGGCATTTCACGGCTTCCCTTCACGCATGTGTGCGGTCTGCTGCTGAGCTAATTTTTAACAGTTTCGCTCCTTTTGTTTAAACGCGTTTTTTTGAAGCCTTATTTTATAATATGACCCAGACATGTTATATATCGTTCTTTCCGGCAGACTCGGCAGATGATTCATAATATATCATTATCATATGTATGCGTCATGTCCTGTCTGTATATTATAACAAAAAATGCAATAAAATTAGAATTTTCAATGTTTGTTTTACAAGGTGTAAAGTGTTTTTTCACATTTTAACATGCGAGTGTTTGCGGTTATATTTTATGAGTTGCGTTTGTTAAAAAAAATTGAGATGGGGACTTGTTATATTTTTTTGGGTGAAAATTACACTATTTTTAACAAACGCACCCCATACAAAAATCCTTAGTGCAGCATCATTGTTCACATTATAATTGAAATGGGAACAATATTGCTGCATTAACAAAACAAAACAAAAAACCTGTTTATTTTTTTTTATATTTTAATTTTTTATAATTTTTAACATTGTCATGTTTGGTATTGTTGGAAAGGCCATGCTCTGGTCGATCCAAAGATACCAAACATTAACCAACCGATAGCTGCCGCGGATCGGGAGATAGGGGTTCCAATGAACCCCCTATCTCCACCATTGGTCGCAGTTAGGGGTTAACTCCAGAACTGACGTCATTGTGACGAGGTCTTGGGACTGTCGGCAGCTGCCGTTCCCCCACGCTGTTGTCTTCCTGCAAAGACGTGACCATGTTGGCGGGCAGCGTCTTAGCGGGCAGCGGTGGGAGTCGGGAGAGAGAGAGCTCATAGCTGGGAGGAGGTGTTGCGTGAAGCTGCAAACAGGGACAAATAAACTAGACCTGAGCCGCACTGAGGATCTTTGGGTTGTGTCGGAGAAGACTTCACTCAGTGCTGCCATCAATATTTTTTGATAAATTCTTGGTTATACAATGAATGTGACTGTGGACAAAAATCCATGTTGTTGTGACATCGCCTAAGCTTAACAAAACCATGCCACGTCGGTAATCAAATCTCAAGGCAGTACAACAAGGTTGTGTTAGTGTGTGACATTTTTTGGCCAGGCAGTCACATTCATGGCCACAAATATGTTGACAAATTTATGACAAAGGGTCCATAGAAATGTCAATAAATTTATGTACATATAATTTTAACAGTGTGGAAACCAAGCAATACATATTAACTTATTAAGTAAGGAAAAGCAACGCACACAAACAGGAAAATATAGAAAAAATATAAATTTTATTTACAACATGGGGAACATGCCAAGGATGGCAAACTGCCCAATAGGGGCACAAACAAACATAGGGGAGGAGGCTGGTCTCACTGCCGCTCCAGGATGTCAGCGGCATTGCTAATATGCTCCCACAACTCCTGGAGCAATTCCTGGATGGAATCTATGGTGGTGACAGCCAGGCGTAGCTCTCCGATCGCCATCCTATTTATCATCCTAATGCTGGACGTGTCCGGTCTGGCTTCTCCTTCTATATATCCAATAAATGAAAGAAGGAAAATACAGTAAGTAAAGCAGGTTTCTATTTTTGACTGAAAGTCTTGAAAAAATATAACAGTAGTATATACCAGTGCTGGCGGCCTCCTGAGGCTCTGACTCCTCCTCCGACTCCTCCACCACCACCGTCAGCATCTCTTTTGGTGCTATATCTAAGAAATTAAAGAAATAAAAAATACAGTAAACAACAAAACTGATTTATTTTTGAACAAAAGTCGATGCAAAATACAACAGTAAAAAAAAAAACCTGGACTCGCGGCCTCCTGCTGCGGCTCCGGCTCCCTCTCTCCATCGCCCTGCTCCTCCTCTTCCTCCTCCTGCTCCTCTTGTGCTATACATAAAAAAATTAAATTAAAATACAGTAAACAAAAAATGTTTCTGTTTTTGACCAAAAGTCGATGCAAAATAAAACAGTATATACCAGCGCTGGTGGTCGCCCGTGGCTCCTCCTCCTCCTCCACTGGGGAACTGGTGCCCGCCGGGGCAGATGCTGCCTTCTTCCTGTCTTCTGCCAAATCCAAAAAATAACACATAAATAATGCAGACTGGAAAAAATGATATATCTATACAATATATTGCCGAAAGTATTGCGACACGGCCTCCACTACCCACTAGCACTACCAGCTTGACCCACCACTACTCCCATCTCATAGTTCTAAAGTCACAAAATATTTATTTATTTCCCCTGCACATAGACATATATTACCGTTCAATTATATATTTTTTTCAGAAGTAAACATTACGTTTATTCAATAAAAACGATTATTTGTGTTGTGTGCGTACAAAATGCATTGTGCGACTGCTTTTAGTTATTTTATAGATGCCTCAGCCTCAGTTTCACTTTCAGTTTCTGCTAATAAAACTGTGGATATAGCAGAAACAACAGAAATCCGCCATTTTGTTTTGAAATTTGCATCTAAAGCGTTCAATAATGACACTGCTGCAGCAAACTGAATTGCTGCGCTGCAACAATTCAGCAGCTGCTGAGGATGTATTGAACGCGGCTCTGTTTGGATGCACTTTCAGAAGAACTACATGTCCCATCCTACCACTTAGCAGAGACGCAGAGATTTTTGTTGATGCGCAGGTGGGAGCCAATATTGGCCAAGCTGCGGGTCTTCTCGTATGCATCACTCAATCACAACAACCTCCCCCCCAGCACACTACAGTACACACAGTGCCAAAAGAAATCCAGCATTGTAACTTCATCTACATACATCAAATGTCACAATTTTCACGAATACGTAAAATCACAAAAAGGAAGAGCTATGGCAAAAATGCATGTATGACGAGTCGTGAAAACGCAAAGCTATACACAATCACATTGCATGAAAAAAGGACTAGATAAATCAACGTATTTCTGTGCACATTAACACATGCAAGCACATTATTATTATTATACAGGATTTATATAGCGCCAACAGTTTGTGCAGCGCTTTACAATATAACATGACACTTACGTTTGGCTATGACACGCCGGATGTGCCTCAGCTGCTCCTCCTCGCGTACCTTGAGGTCGGACCAGCGTTTTCGGAGCTGGTCCTTCGTCCGGTCCTTCCCGAACAGCTCCAGGATGGTGGTTCGGAGTTTGTCAAGGATACGATCCTTTCGTGAATTATTCTTTCTGCCGTAAGGGCCCTTACGGCAGTCGTAATCTTTACGATCAAAGATGCGGACCAGCTCCAACATCTCCTCAAATGCCATGTTGCTGGCCCGCTTCTTCCTGGATGGTGTCTCATGGGTGGAAGAAGATGAGGAGGTGTCCGAATGGCACTCGTCTCTTGCAGCCATGATAAATAATAAAATCAATATTATTTTTTGGCCTGTCAAAAAAGTTGTCAAAAAACTGGCTCAATAAAGTTACGACATCCGCGCGCGCGCATGCGCGACCCGCAGACGAATCGGATCCGACCCGATTACGAAGGAATTATCGTATCGACAGAATTATCGGATCATTGGAAACAAAAACAAGTGATACGCATTTACAAATACAAAATTTACAGAATCAGCGATATAACCGATAATAGTTAAATATACGAAGTCCAGAATTACCGAAATGGAACCGAAATCACGAATGGAACCGAAATCATGAATAGAGCGAAAATAAATTTCGATTTGACACATTTCAAGTCCATTCGAAAATTCCGAAAATATTTCATTTCGGCTCGGAAAACTTTTCGGATCTGTCGGTTTTCGGGTCCGATCCGATTCGGAAATTCAGCCGAATCTGAAGACACGAATCGGGAAATTTCGTGGAAATTCCAAAATTCCGAAACCCGAAACGCACATCCCTAGCGAAAGGTGGAAACCTAGCCTGATTAGTTAAAGGTGGAAATATTGCATGCTTCCATCGAGTTCTCTTTTGAACAAGGAACAGATGAAACCAAAGGGGGCTTATGTCGCGTATATTAGAAGGAGGAAAAATTAAAATAGATGCCTGTAGCCATCTTGTTTTAATGGAAAGTCTTTTCTTTTTCAATTTTCCCTAGTTTTAGAAATGAACAGAGATTTTTTTTTAAATAGTTCTCGGCTAGGTGAAACCTTAAGAGTTATGTTTTTTATAAGTGCCAGAGAAAGGAATTCAACTGATAAAAGAGACTCAGTAAAAACTTTGAGAGGAGTGGAAATATAAATTTAATTTTGGCAGGAGAGACATAAAGTCTAACGACTGAAAATAGGGTCTATGTTAAGACAGATTGACCTTTGATCTGAGATAAGAGATATTAAAATTAAAATGTGGAAACAATCTGAAGAGCAACACTGCCCTCTAGAGGTATAGTAAATATCATATTAATATAAAGAATATAATATTTAGATGGAAAGAGCTAGATTGTCAGTGACGTCAAATTGACTATAATTGGAGCCGCACTATTCGTTGTAAATTCATTCACGCAAGCAGACCATCCCAGGACACAATGCACTCAAGATTTCACACCACATCTCTAACTCACATGCATTGATTATCTGATATTGATAATTTTCACATATTCCAAAACAATCAAAGAATATTCCAAGGCTGTAACTCATTGAATCCAGATTGGAGGTAACGTATGAGAGAGCAAATTTAAGGTTAATAAATTATATATATTTGGAGTATTTCTTGCAACAGATAGATCTAGAGTCTTTAAAATATTTCTATATCTGCAGATAGAGATAGGAAGAAGAATCGGATATAAGGATTTATCCTAAAGAAAACGTTGCAAGATTGATATACCGATATATATATATATTGAATTTGGAAATTACTGTGATTGAAATTAATAAGCAAGGAATTATATAACTACAATATAAAAAGCAGAAGATTAGAAGCTTAATTCTCGATATTATGGGAGGATTCACTAAATAAGTTTTTATTACTTATCATTCTAAAAAAAATAGAATAAGTGATAGCCTATCTTTTGTTGATCCACGTAGCATAATGAGATACATATATCTCAACAAGATGTAGCTTGTTAAACGTTGGTTTGCTGGGAAATATATGTTTCGTTAAGCAGAAATGTTTATTAACCATTTGTGTATAGTTACTAACTGATAAGGTAAATGATATTAATCATATATGCAGTTACTAACACGAGATACATATATTGGGAAGCTAGTGTCTATTTGCTGGTGGATGAATTGTGGTGTTTATAAATCTTTGTTTAGGATGTGAGATTTGAAACTTTTTTGTATACGTAATAAATATATTTTTATCCGATTATTGATTAGTGTATTCTTCAAAGCAAAACACAGACAATTAAAAGAATTTAGGAGAATTTCTAGGAAATATAAACGATTGATATTTGTGTCTCGTATAAGTTTCTTATTGAATATAATAATCTCTATATGTTGTAGACACGTGCAGAGATAAATCCCAACAGACGGCAATACTATTTGCTAAATCTGTTACTTTCGTTCATGCTGCCACCTTGACTGATGGGTACGGGCGTTATGTTGTATTAAAAGGCACGATCTCAGACCGCTTGTATACCTTTGCCAATATTTATGCTCCCAACAAAGGTCAACACATATATTTGGCAAAATTCTTCGTTGTAATCACTGCCTTCTCAGAGGGTTGCCTGGTTCTGGATGGGGATTTAAACTTTCCGCTGGGCCCCCTCCTCGATACATCCTCCGGACGCTCCGCTATCCCTGCCCACATCCTATGCCAGGTTGGCTTGCTGCTCCATTCTCACTGGCTGGTGGATTGCTGGAGAGCGCTCCACCCCATGGACAAGGACTACACCTTTTTCTCCCACCCAGCCCAAGCTTATTCCATAGTGGACTACTTTTTTCTGTCCCATTATCACTAGACCTCCACTCTGCATGGATAGGTAGTATGACCTGGTCTGACCATGCTCCGGTCATGATGTGCCTCACTTCCCTCCTCTACCGACCCACCATCCCTGCCTGGCGCCTTAATGATTACCTTCTTTCTGACCCGCCTATTGCCCCGGACTGCGCCCATGCCCTGTAACTCTAGTGATAATGTGACCCACGACCTACTTCCGCTGACAATATGGGAAGCGCACAAATGTGTAGTGCGGGGCTTTTATATCCAGAAAGCCTTTGAGTATAAATGGCAGAAAGCTGCGCTCTCTCTAATGTGCTGGCCCGCATCGCGACGCTGTAGGCCCTACATAAGGACTCGCTTGACCCCGGCCATCTGACAGGGTTAACCTCCGCACGATGGGAACTGACGGTCCTTTTAAACTCCTACTACCACCGACAATGCCAATGCTTTAAACGTTTTTTTTTTGCTCAGGGAGATAAAAGTGGGTGCTTATTTGCGCGCATGCTGCACAAACGCAGGGGCCCCATTTTACATTGCCAAGATCAGAGATGCCCGACACCGACTGCATCACCTCCCTGACCGTATTCAATCCGCTATCTGGGCCTACTATGAGTCGCTTTATAATTTGCCAGACCCAATCCCTGGCTGAGATAGTCGCAAATATCACCCCGAGCATTGCCCTACTTGTCAGCTCCCTTGAAATATAAGTTCTCACCATCCACCGCGCTGCTCCTGGAGTCCCCGCTCTTGGCTGAGGAGTTGGCTGAGGCATTGAAATCAAAGACTGGCAAGTGTCCAGGCCCTGACGGCCTCCTCTTACCTTATTATAAGCGCTTTCTTGAGATCTTGTCCCCTCACTTTCTATCGGCCTAGTAACACCATCCCAGAGGGGCACCTCATCCCGTCTCAAACCATGGCTACAAACATCGCTTTGATACCTAAGGGGAGTAAGGAAGCGAAGAGATGCGAAAACTACCGCCCCAGTTCATTGCTTAATTGTGACCTTAAACGGTTTGCCAAAATTCTTGCATCCGGTCTGTTGCCCCATATCCCTGACCTTGTCCACCTGGACCAGGCAGGTTCATTCTGGGCCGTGAGGCAAGGGATAACACCATCAGGATCCTGACACATCGGGCCAGATGTAGGGGTGAGAAGATACTGCTGTCGTCCACTGATGCCGAGAAGACTTTCGACCAAGTTAACTGGGACTTCCTTTTTACCACTTGGGTATCGGCCCACATTTGTGTGCCTGGATTCTGGCCCTGTATGTCAACCCCATAGCCTGCATCTGTGTTAATGACATGTACACCGCCCCATTCCAAATCTGTAATTGGACTCGTCAGGGCTGCCCCCTCTCCCCTCTACTGTTCACGCTAGCCCTGGAACCCTTCTTAAATGCTGTGCGAACATCCCCAGACATCCAGGGTTTAAGGGTGAGCCTCACCAAACACAAGCTGGCAGCTTACGCCGATGACCTTCTGTTCTTTGTCACTCACCCTGAGACCACTCTGCCTAACATCCTGCAGGCTTTCCGCCTTTATGGTTCCCTCTCCAGTTTATAGATTAATTTCACACATCCTTAACCTCCCTGGCGGTCTAATTATTTCTAAATTTTGTGTCTAAAGGCGTTTAAATTTTTTGGAAAGGAAATGTGTTGTTTTATATAGTAAGCCTGTAATCCATAGGAATAAATCACTGAAATCCGTGCAAACAAGAGTCAAGTAAACACACTGAGTCAGAGAAGGTTTGAAACACGAAATAATAATTTATTATCCCAAAAATAATTATGCAAAATAATGTAAATAAATTATATTCAATATAATCAAACCAAAAACATGCCTCTTTCCTCTGGGTGCTGGGATTCCTGTTTTGGATGTGGACTCCTTTGCCAATGAAATACAGGACACGGGGGTACCAAAAAAATTAGAGGATTTATTCTCAAAGCAGCTTTACAGAAATAAAAGGCAAATAAAAATAGTTTGTAAAATGTAACAAGACTTTTACAAATTATTTTTATTTGCCTTTGCAACGTGGGGGTTTCCGTCCACGTGCAGAATGCTCCCCTTGAAGTCAGTATTCCGCAGAAGTACCACTTTTGGCCCAGAACGCAGTGAAACTCAGGCAATAACACGAGATCCTTTCTCTTTCAACCCAAAATGAAGACTGCTTTATTTTTCACAAAAACACACAAACAGTTGAGACACAACCCCCTCCCTTACAGAATATATTACAAATAAGATCAAGAGTCTCCAGTCAGAGAACAATAGAAAGAGCCATCCAACACAATTGATTGTTAACACATGCATTCTCATCTTAAAGGAATCTTCTTGCAGCAGGGAGTTGTTGGACTTATCTCTGCACGTGTCTACAACATGTCGAGATTTATATTCGATAAGAAACTTTTACGAGACACAAATATCAATCGTTTATATTTTTCTAGAAATTCTCCTAAATTCTTTTAATTGTCTGTGTTTTGCTTTGAAGAATACACTAATCGGATAAAAATATATATATTTATTACATATACAAAAAAGTTTCAAATCTCATATCATAAACAGAGATTTATAAACAACATATCCATCCATCAGCACATAGACAAGATCTATAGCTTCTCAATATAGACACTAGCTTCTCAATATATGTATCTCCTGTTAGTAACTGCATATATGATTAATATCATTTACTTTATCAGTTAGTAACTATATACAAATGGCTAATAAACATTTCTGCTTAACGAAAACAATTAACATATATTTCCCAGCAAACCAATGTTTAACAAGCTAGATCTTGTAGAGATATATGTATCTCTCTATGCTACGTGGATCAACAAAAGATGAGCTATCACTTATTCTATTTCTAGAATGATAATAAAAACTTAGTGAATCCTCCCCTAATTTCGAGAATTAAGCTTCTAATCTTCTGCTTCTTATGTTGCAGTTATATAATTCCTTGCTTATTAATTTCAATCACAGTAATTTCCAAATTCAATATATATATATATATATCTTTGTTTTTCACTTGGCAACAATTACTGAAATGAAATATGGTGTTGGAATGATCTGCAATCTGAATTAATGCATGATCGTGTTTTGAGATGATCTGAAGTGCGTTGTGTCCTGGGATGGTCTGAAGTGCCTTGCAACAAACAGTACAGCTCCAATTATAGTCAATTTGACGTCACTGACAATCTACCTTTTTCATTTAAATATTATATTCTTTAGATTAATATAATATTTACTATGCCTCAAGGGGGCAGTGTTGCTCTTCAAATGAATTCCACAATTACATTTTTATATAACTTATCTCAGGTCAAAAGATCAATCTGTCTTAACAAAGACCCTATATTCAATCCTAGACTTTGGGTCTCTACTGTCAAAATTAAATTAATATCTCTACTCCTCTTTTCATTCAAAGACTTGTTAAAACAAATCAATAAATTTTAATATGACATGTCTGGCACTTAGCTCAACATGATATCACATAAAGACATTTTATCGTTTATAACATCACGTCTGGCATTTATAAAAAAAAACATAACTCTTAAGGTTTCACCTAGCCATGAACTATTTAAAAAAAAATCTCTGTCCATTTCTAAAACTAGGGAAAATTGAAAAAGAAAGACTTTACATTAAACAAGATGGCTACAGGCACCCATTTAATTTTTTTTTCATTAACCCTTTCAATGCGGTGGATGCGCCCAGCGCGTCCACCCGCATTTCTGCTTCGCTGAGGAGGACGCGCTGAGCACGTCCTTCCTTTGCAGTTGTGATCGGCCGGTATTCCGGCCGATCGCGTGGCCCCCGGTGCGGGCTGACATCATCGATGTCAGCCCAGCCTCCAGGACCCCGGCGGGCACGCATGCGCGATGACATCTATTTCAGGCACCCCCCGCCATTGGTCCCTTCCAAGCCGCGGCTGTCTTTAACCCCTAGGGGCTGGATCGCGATATGGCGCTAACATGCGCCGTAACGCGGTCCCCTCCCGGAGCTGGTCGACATCTTGGATGTCGGCCAAGCTTCCGGGATATCCCCCTAATGACTGGCGTCAGCGCGCAGAGCGCGATGGCGCCAGTTTCGAAATTAACCCCTTGCTGCCACCTATGGTGGAGATAGGGGGTTCCAATGAACCCCCTATCTCCCGATCTGTGACAGTTAGGGGTTAATGTTTGCTATCATTGGAACGGCCAGAACATGGCCTTTCCAATGATACCAAACATGACCATGTAAAATAAAATAAAAATTTAAATTTAAAAAAAGATTTTTTTTTTCTTTTTTTTTTTCGTTTTATTAGTGCAACAATATTGTTCCCATTTCAATTATAATGTGAACAATGATGCTGCACTAACGATTTTTTCTATGGGGGGCGTTTGCTACAAAACACATAATTTTCCCCAAAAAAAGTAATGATTCCCCATTTCTAATTTTTTTAACAAGCGCACCCCATAGAAAATATAACCGCAAACACTCGCATGTTAAAATGTGAAAAAAAAACACTTTACACATTGTAAATTATTGAAAATTCAAATTTTATTGCATTTTTTTGTTATAATATACAGACATGACATAACGTATACATATAATAATGACATATTATGAATCTGCCGAGTCTGCCGGAAAGAACGATATATAATATGTCTGGGTCGTATATTAAAATAAGTCTTCAAAACGCGGTTAAACATGATGAGCGAAACCGGTAAAAATTAGCTCAGCACAGAGGTGTGAAAAGGCTCAGCAGCGAAAGGGTTAATATACCCGACAGAGTATACAATATACAGAGGGGGTAGCCACAGAGGAGTACAATATAAAAACAGGACAGCTAATACAGAGATGTACACAATACAGAGAAGGTACACAGAAACATTACTCTACAATAAACACATAAGGGAATATTAATATAACAGACATCAGGTAATAGGGCACACAGAACACACACTCTACTCTATACACAGAGACAATGAAATGCAAGCAAAATAACTGCAAATAAACATTGGGGCGCCGTTTCGTCACATATGTCCCCCCTTCCAAATCGTCAGGGCAAGCTTTGATCCCAATGGATCGCTTGCCACTGACAAGACCTGTCCCTTTGCTGCACCATTTGTAAAGTTCCAGGGTGCTGGCGCACAAGCACTGTCAGTGGGGTCTGATGGTTGCTGCAGGGTACCCCTGGTTGTGGGTCCATAGTCCCAGGGTAAGAGGCAAGCCACCCCTCTTGTCCAGTGTGCCAGGCAACAGGCCACCACAGTCCACAGACACAAAATGTTCGCTAGCGGGCACACTGAAATTCCCCCCACATCTTTCTTTCTCCAGGGCACCTCTGTGGACCCAGGACCAGAATACTGTCAGCAGTCCCAGTCCCTAGTCTATCCTTCTGTTGATGTCCCCTCCCAAACATTCAAAAGGGGCCCACCCCACAATCCCAAATGGGTGCAATCCGTCCTGGGACCAGGAACTTGGTAGCCTCTCAGGATGGTCACTCACCGGTCGCCTTAGCAGGTGGGCAGTGGTCTCCATCTTCCTCGATGACCCAGCACACTCTGCCAACACAGCGTCCGGCTCCAGCAGCACGGGGTACACTCACCGCGGGGTAGGTAGTGTAGCAAGGTGTCATGTGCCTTGCCACCGGCGCCGCAAGAGAACTAAGAACAAGTTGCCTGATAGTAGTAAGAGTAGCAGTGGCCCTCCTGAAAAGCCTTGCTGAGCTAGTAACCAGGTGCTAGCTAATGCCTTCCAAATTTTCCTCTACAAAAGCGGACCACACCTATCCCAAAATGCTTCTGCATTAACCTAGTGTTCTCCTCACTAGCAAGAAGCTACTTCCAGTTCCTGATATCTGCTTAGACCCTTGTTGTATCCTGTCTTCTCCATGTTATTATCTGCAGATAACCCCTGTACAGTTTCCCACCTCGAAGATTCTCTGCTACAGATCCTGTTTAACCTCCCTGGCGGTATTCCTGAGTGTGACTCTGGGTTACATTTTGCTACCGCGAACGGTAACCCCGAGCCACACTCGGGCTGGATGCATACTCACCTCCTCCTGGCTCCCTCGCTGTCCCCCGCAGTGTGATCGCGGCGAGCTGCTTCCTGGAAGGCTCCCTGCGAGTCACACGATGCACGGGGCGGGGCTAGCATAAAATAAATCTTTTTTACAGTTTACAGCACTTTGGATTATACAGTGTAATGTTTATGAACCAAAAACCAAAGTGGTAGGCGCCCCCGCCTGTGCAACAACCAACTCCCCAAAGCCAGCCAGCAATCAATGGTTTCCCCCAAACCAAAGTACAGAAATAGCAAGGAATATACGTATCTGGCGGCGCGATGACAATCGCTATGGATCGTGTGGTTGCTCTCTTATGATGAAATGTCCATATAATACATGTGGAAAGAGGCAAGAAAATATAATGGTGCAGTACAAAATGAACAATGTAGGATATATTAGGTAACACACATCCCACTCACAAGTCTAGAGCCCCAACACTGGCTCTGAGTGGGTCAAGGCAGTCAGGTCCTTTGCTTCTGTCAATGCAGAAAGGTGACCCACACCTTTCTAGGAAAAAGGAGTCTTCTTACAGTCGCGATGTATACATAGGGATATAAAACGAGAGAAACTTCCTTGTGCAGGTCTGACAGTAATAACGTGAGTGTGATCAAATAGAAATTCACTCACATTTGCTGGAGCTTTAAAACCAAGCTCTGAGTTGGAACGCCTGTGGACTTGTTGCAGGTCAAGTCCATAGAAACCTAGGATTCCAAAGAACGCCGGGGACTGGTACGAATTAAAATAAAATTTATTAAAAAAACATAAAATAAACAGGACCTGACACAGCAGGTAACCCGGAAATAAGAACCTGATGCAACAGGTTACCAGTACACGTTTCGCCACACGGTGTGGCTTCCTCAGCTGGTTTACAGGTGTATATTAGGTGGAAGATCATATATAGTGTCCTAAAATTGATATAATTGTCCCCAGGTGAAATGATGAATCGGTGGCGTGCGTTCCATGCTTTGAATCGCAGCTGTTCCCATTGTTGCGCGGGCGCCGCCATCTTGCGCATGCGCAGTACGAACGTTGCGTTCCAGGGTGCGGATCAAGCCATCCTTCTGCTATATCTGTGCGTTCCACAGGGGCCTCTGTCGGACGAAGCAGCGAGGCAGGATAACAGACATTCGTTCTATCAAGTGAATAAATCGGAGTTCTCAAACGGTGGAACGAACTTTATTATACATGAGGGAAACTCTATATGAAAGATAAATGATCGTTAGGTCAAAGCTACCTAACTCTATATAAAGAGGCTACCCCAACTCAACATAATAAACGGCATGGATGCATAAATAAAGATATATATACAAAGCAATGTGCAGGGTATGTGTACGCAATGCATTCAGTACATTAATAACAAAGAGTGGTCTGCATGGTATGAAATCTAGTGTAGATAGGAACAGTGAATGTATCCACCGGAAATATGTAATGGATGAAAACGAGCATATAAGAACTATGTGTATGGCTCATGGACCCCATAGAATAATTAGGATTCTGAAAATGAGCTGGGTCTCAAAGAAAATAAGTGAAATATAAAGTAGTATACCTTCTGTGTACTCTCGTCCAAAAACAAAAAGAGGAGTCTTAAAATTATTAAATTTAATCGAGCCAAAAAGGCCCAATAGTGTGAACAAGTGTATATGAGAAATGTGAATGTGAGAAAATGACTACCTAGCTATATGTATGTGACTACCCCAGCTCTACATAATAGCATAGATACGTACGTAATATTATATAAACCGAAAATGTTGTGCAGTATATATGTGCACAATGTATAGGATACATTGGCAAAAGATGGTGATTTACCTTCTATATGTGAAATAGAAACAATAGATATTACACCCTGAAGACTATATTGGGTGAAAGAGTGCATATATGGACTATGTGGTGAGCGCCCATAAATAGAATGGGGATTCCAGTTTTTAGCTAAATCTCTAAAGTAATTAAATGGGTAGTCTGTCTTCTGTGTATTATCCTCCAAAAACGAAGCGGAGGAGTCCAAGAGGTGAAATAAATTAATATAACTAGGGGCCAATCGATATAAAACCATAGGACCTATATTGCAAAATATATATATAGAGATGTAGCATAGCCGATGATTCATTTGATGTACAGCTGATATAGACGAGACATAAGGTGGTCTCTAAACCAGATAAGTATTCTTCTCTTTATATGGAACTAGGGAATATGCACATAAAGATGCATAAGAGAAGAAAACCCATATAAACGTATATTCCTTGCTATTTCTGTACATTGGTTTGGGGTAAACCACTGATTGCTGCTTGGCTTTGGGGAGTTGGTTGTTGCACAGGCGGGGGCGCCTACTACTTTGGTTTTTGGTTTACTATTGTTTGGATAGCAAATTCCCCCACTAGTAATTGGCAGCCCTAGCATGTCTCTCTTTGAATACAGGAACAGAATTGGCAGCAATGTAGAATCTCTGTTAGGAGGCACGTTTGTGTCTTCGCAATTGAAAGAGTTTATAAGTGGAGATAATAAGAGACCATTACTAGATCTAGAGAAAAATTTAATTAAAGAGATGAAAATTAAATTAGAGATAGCCACTCTTGAAAAGTATAAAAAGGATAAAATCACACCAAGGGGCCTAAGGTTTCAGAAAACACCCTCTTCAGAAAAAGATGACCCCGAATTTATATCAGGGTGGAACCTTTTGTTGGAGGGCTTCTCTATTACTATGATGGACTACGTTATCCAAAAAAGAAAAGAAAAACTCCCTAAAATAAATAATGAGGTCGAACTTCTGTCCAAACAGATCAAACAAGAGTTCTCGAGCGAAGCAATTGTAGATATTCACAAGACTCTAGGAGAAAAGCTTGAAAAAATTGAAAAAGAGGTTCTCACTATTAAGAAACGTAAATATGAACGGGATGTGGCAGACTATAAAAGAGGCAACATACATTCAATAAAATAACACCTTACAGCAATATGATGCTCCAGATAAAATAAAACAAAAAATGAACAAGCCAAACGCGTTTCACGCCTCGCTGGCGCTTCCTCAGTGGCAATAGAAAATACAAATGGACTTGCATGCTTTAAACACATTAATATACTCTCAGCAACCCAACGACACCAGCAAGTTAATCATTACCAACCGGTGTGGACTATTAAGACACAAATTGCAATTAAGCCTTTTAGCAGAGGTGTTCTAAACGAAATCAGACAATTTCCCTTGAATGAACCTTATGATACACACATTGATATAGTAAAATAAATAAAATTGAATTGATAAAAGACAATTCAGAGACTTCAACAATGTATCACAAGTAAAAAATAATAAGAAACAAACGAGTTTTCAATGGCGATACAGAGGACTCTATTCTGAATCCAATACCTCAAAATCGGGATTTAATTTGTCTAGGGAACATGCTAGTGCAAAAATACACGCTTGACAATGAAAGATAATATCACCCTTATCATATATAATATTTCTACTTAGATTAGAGGGAAAAATTTAAAAGGTCCGTGTCGAACTCTAAAAATTTGAATCTAAAATAGATAAAATTGTGCCAAAGGGCGAGAGTAAGAATTTGGTTAAATGCAACCATACATGAAACCTTCAAAAGAGCGTAAAAAATAAATAATAAATAATAAAAAAATAAATAAAAATTTAGAATTTTTATGAATTATTTATTTATTTTTAATTTTTTTTTAATTAATTTTTTACTCTCTTTTGAAGGTTTCATGTATGGTTGCATTTAACCAAATTCTTACTTTTGCCCTTTGGTACAATTTTACTTTTTTTAGAGTTCGACACGGACCATTTAAATTTTTCCCTCTAATCCAAGTAGAAATATTATGTATGATAAGGGTGATATTATCTTTCATTGTCAAGCGCAAATTTTTGCACTAGCATGTTCCCTAGACAAATTAAATCCCGATTTTGAGGTATTGGATTCAGAATAGAGTCCTCTGTATCAATGTGTACATCATAAGGTTCATTCAAGGGAAATTGTCTGATTTCGTTTAGAACACCTCTGCTAAAAGGCTTAATTGCAATTTGTGTCTTAATTGTCCACACTGGTTGGTAATGATTAACCTGCTGGTGTCTTTGGATGCTGAGAGTATATTAATGTATTTAAAACATGCAAGTCCATTTGTCTTTTCTATTGCCACTGAGGAAGCGCCAGCGAGGCGTGAAACGCGTTTGGCTTGTTCATTTTTTGTTTTATTTTATCTGGAGCATCATATTGATGTAAGGTGTTATTTTATTGAATTTCAATAAATTCGTTTTTCAAGCTATCCCATTCAAGTATTTTTTCCCCCATCTGCAGTGGAGCTCAAAAGGAGGCAGACTTAAGGAGCACATCTTGGAAGTACTGCGTGCACCGTGAGAGAGGACTCCAGGTCTAAGACTCTCGTGTCTGGTCTATTTATTTGAAGTTCCCTGCGGACATCCTAAGGAGGATAAAGTGCATTTCGGAGACCAACCCTGATGATCTTGTGACATCGAGGGACGAAACTACCGAGGGGTGAACCTTCTGACTGGGTAAGATCCGGCTGGGGATTTTTTTTTTTTTTTTTAATTCACCCATATTGGCTCAGCACCATGGGACTTGTGTCGAGTTATTACTACCTATTAACCATCTGGTTTGCCACGGAGCTTGCAGAGACCTGCCCAGCAGCCAAGACTGTTTATTTGAGGTACATAACAGACTTTTTGGAATAGACTGCTATTCAGAGACACGGTATTTAAATCTACCTTCTTTATTTTGGACTAATTACAGCCATCTGATAAAGACTATCTACAGATCAGTTACACAGACTGTTCTCTTATTTATTACTCCATTTGAAGTTTGGGCGCGCCCTCCTCCAACTCCATTTGTTTTCTATATTACTTCTCAAAATTATCACCTATTTAATCAGTATGATTCTGCTTGGCTTTTAATTTTGCTTCCAGCAGCAGGATCTGGCCTTCCAGGAGGCACATTTCCTCCCGTAAGCCAGTCCTCTCCATTTCCAGGCGCTGTACATTCACCTCCGCAGCATCTCTGGATAGTCTCACCTCATTCAGCTCTCTGGCCATCTTGCAGCTGATCCTGTAGCCGTTGCAATTGCAGGCCAGTCTCTTTCTCGCTCTGGTTGGCAAAGTCTAGTTGCCATTTCAAAGTCTCTACCTCCCTTCGAAGCAGGTCACAACATTTGCCTTCTTGATCCAGCACCACCTCCATTTCTTTCAGCCGTCTACCCCTCTGCTTCTATTTAGCCTTACTTGTGGGGGGTGTCTTGATGGTCATGCTTGGCGCGGAGGCATATGTTATCTGGGTGTATGGGGTAGTACCCAGCCAGTTCTCCTCTTGGCTGCAATTGTTCTCTGGTTCGATCCAGACCAAGAACTTGTCCTCGTTACACTCCACATCCTGAGTGCCAATATTTTCCTTATCCAGCGTAGCTCCCTTGGGTGATTGCATCTCTGCCCAGCGGTCTCTGCGTTCGCTTTCCTTCTTTAGAAAAGCATTGACTTCTTTCATGATGGCTAGGATGACCTTTTCAGAGGGGTTAGGACCGACCAATGCCAACCTCATCCGCATCTCTTTCTGAAACTCTGTCTCTACGGAGTCTTGTCCTCCATGGCTTTTGGGTTTGCTGCTTGTTGTCAGCCCTCAAACCTCTGCCAATTCTTTAAGCGTTCTCCATTTCAGGCGCAGGTAAACGCTCTCCATTCAGCATTTCAGGCGTCCATAAACTCCCTCCAGCTGGAAAGGGCAATCCCACTGTGCTGTCAACCAGTGTTACGGATCCTGGTATCCCACCAGGCGCCCCTTTCCGTTGTATAAGACCGTGCTTGTATCCACACAGAGTAGACGACATGTACTGTGGAGTTGTTGCTCATTCAAAATCCAAATGGAGAATGCTTTATTTTTCACAAATACACACAAACAGTTGAGACACAACCCACTCCCTTACATAATAAATTACAGATAAGATCAAAAGTCTCCAGTCAGAGAACAATAGAAAGAGCCATCCAACACAATGGATTGTTTACACATGCATTCTCATTTTAAAGGAATCTTCTTACAGCAGGGAGTATACAATAAACAGAGGGGGGGGGGTAGCCACAGAGGAGTACAATATAAAGACAGGACAGCTAATACAGAGATGTACACCTTACAGAGAGAAGTTGCACAGAAACATTACAATAAACAAATAAGGGAATATTAATATAACATAGACATCAGGTAATGGGGCACACAGAACAAACACTCTACCCAGAGACAATGAAATGCAAGCAAAATAATGGCAAATAAACACTGGGGCGGTCGTTTTGTCACAGGCTTTTATTTCTCTAAAGTGGCTTTGATAATAAATCCTCTAATTTTTTTGGTACCCCCATGTCCTGTATTTTATTGGCAAAGGAGTCCACAACTGAACAGGAATCACAGAACCCACTGCGCTGCAGGAAGCAAGTCACCAGCTGCCGCGATCACACTGCAGTGACTGCGGAGACGGTGAGGGAGCACAGGATGCGGTGAGTATACAGCCCGAGTGTGGCTCAGGGTTACCGATCGCAGTAGCAAAATTTAACCCAGAGTCACACTCGGGAATACCACCAGGCAGGTTAATGTTTTCTTAGCCCCACTCACCAGACTCATGCTCTTTCGCCTCACTTCCCCTTTCAATGGGCCCCCATCTGTCTTAAATACCTGGATATCTGGGTAACCTCGACCCTCATTCAAATATTTCGGGATAACTTCCTACCCATTCTGGATACCTTTTCTGCGGATCTGAGACAATGGGATTACCCTCACATATCATGGTTAGGCCGTGTACAGGTGCTTAAAATGAACTTGCTTCCGCGCCTCCTATACCTATTCCAGACAACCCCCATCCCCAATACTACCGCTCGCTTCGCTCCCTGCTTATTGCCTACCTATGGCGTGGCACCCACCCCGTCAACAATTCTCATGCCTGACTTTACCTAAACTGAAGGGGGGGTCTGACAGTCCCTGATTTCTCCCTTTATTATAAATATTGCCACCTGGGGAGGGTGACAGAATGGACAAGACTGGGTTCAGCCAAAGTGTGGGGAGAGATTGAGGGGATTGAGGCGGACATTTCGATTTCAGCAATCCTGTGGCTACCCCAGCACCATGGTCGTCGCCTCGCACTGGCATATACAGATATTTATTTCCAGGCATCCATAATCAAAACTTACAGTCATTGAAAAGATTTATCTGGATCATCTCTGTCCTTTTATACAGTGTGAAAAGAGGGTAATTTCATTCCCATGTAAAGAGAGACAGAAAGACAGAAAGAACACGCTGTAGCTCTCCTGAAGTGTTGACTTCCTTGTGTTAAAGGCTTTCTTACCAGCATGCAAAGCGTCTCAGCACCAGACACATAGATCTGATCACATGTCACAAAACTACAATTCCTTGAAGACATTTCCCTTAAGGGGACAGTACCAATTCTTATAATGCTATCTCTTAAGGAGACTGTTACAATTACGGACTACTCTCAGGCTGCTCTAGTCAGCACAAGGACTGAGCCTCTTGTCTAGAGTACAGCAGCTTTGGAAAACTACACAGGTTTGTTAACTGCGGGTTAAGACTGTTGCTTGTGGATTTTTTGCTATTTGAGAGCTCAGAGGCTTCCTGGCAACATGGCTGCAATGAATTGCATACCTCCCCCAGAAGGAATGAGAGTGAGTGGAGATTGGAGCAGCAATTGGGAATCTTTCAGAGCTGAATTTGAAGATTATTCCCTGGCTACAGGCTTGAATGAGAAATCTGCAGCAGTGCAGGCAGCAACTCTGAGAAGAGTGATGGGCAGTGAATGCAGGCATGTGTATAAACACAATGTGAACCTCACAGCAGAGCAGCCAGAAAATGTTACAGCCATTCTACAAGCACTGGAAGCTTATTTCAAACCTGCTAAAAACATCATTTACGAAAGGTATATGTTCGGTTGCTGCAAACAAGAAGAGGGAGGATCTTTTGATAACATTGTTCCACACTTGAGAGAAAAGTCAGCAATTTGTGAATATGGAGCTCTCAAAGATGAATTAATAAGAGACAAAATTGTTTTGGGTATAGCTAGGTAGAACACACGCAGGCGCTTCCTAAGAGAACATGAATTAACTCTAAACATAGCCATTGAAACATGCCTTACAGCAGAGCTCACTGACAAACGTCTGAAAGTCATGGAACAGGACAGACAGCGGACCGACAGCATAAAAACATTGCAATGCAGTGTCATGACATTAGCAAACCACAGCAACGCCGCCTGATTAGCGCAAATGCTGCCAACCTTACAGCATGCAAATACTGTGGGACTGTGCATCAAAGAGTTAAAGAGCGGTGTCCAGCTTACGGGAGGTCTTAAAAGTCTTGTGGAAGAACAAACCATTTTGCTAACGTTTGTGTGTCAAGTAGATGACAACTGTCGATAGGAAAATTACACAAAGTGGAGAGCACATCTGCATATGAGGAAGAGACAGACACCTCTGAAGTTATATACAGCAGTGAATTGATCAGCACTGTGCAATCCGGAGGAAAGAAATGGTTTGTCAATTTACATTTAAATAATAGGCCCCAATCCTGTCAGCTCGATTCAGGAGCAACGTGTGATGTAATGTGTTTAAAAGACAAAATGATGTTGGCTCCGGAAGCACATCTACTGCCAAGTGACACCAAACTAAAGCTATACTCCGGTGAGCTTATGAAATCTCTAGGTCTCTTCAGGACAGAATGTGTCTTACATGGACAGACACACAAGCTAGAGTTTGAAATTGTGGAGGCCCGCCAAAAGTCATCGTTATCCGGCTCAACCTATGAGCGTCTAGGGCTGATGATACATTTCTCCGTCCCTGCAGAGCTCAATGTGATGGACAATCAATCCAAAAGGGCCCTTGACAAAACAACGGCTGTTACAAGAATTTAGTGAGATATTTACTGGGCCAGTTGAATCTGTTCCAGGGGACGTTCATTTCGACCTTGACTTGAGTGTCCCTCAAGTCCAATGTGCACCACGCAATGTGCCAGTGGCGTTAAAACTGGTAGTTAAGGCGCAGCTTGACCAGTTCGAGGCCGATGGACACCTAGCACCAGTGACTGATCCGACTGACTGGATAAGTAACATGGTGATTGTAAAGAAGCCTGATAAGTTAAGAATATGCATAGATCCCAAATTCTTGAATCTGGCACTGAACCAATCTCACTACATCATGCCAACGCACGAGGATGTTTTGTACAAGCTGCCTAAAGCACGTCTGTTCACACTTGTTGATGCCCGGGATGCATTTTAACAATGTAAACTGGATACTGCAAATAGTTACATGACAACCTTCTGGACTCCTTGGGGCAGGAAAAGATATCTCAAATTGCCTTTTGGAGTATCCGTTGCACCAGAGGTGTATCAGTGTATGTAAACAGCATGAACTATTGGCTGGATTCAGGGGTGTAGAAACAATAGCTGATGACATCCTTGTGGTTGGCTGTGGGGATACAGATGAGGAAGCCGAATAAGATCGTGAATCGTGATTGCAAACTTCTGGAACTGATGGATCGTTGTAGGCAGGTAAAATTAAGACTTGGCATAAAAAAGCTGCAATTCAAGGTCAAAGAGGTCCGCTTCCATGGACACATCCTATCCTGGGAGGGTTTCAAGGCTGACCCAGACAAAATCAGAGCCATACTGGATATGCCACAGCCAGAAAATGTGATATCCCTGCAGCGCTTCATTGGATTTGCTACCTACCGCACCTCTCACAGGTCTGCGAGCCGTTGAGAAGGCTTCTGAACAAGGATGCTGTTTGGCACTTGCTTCCTAAGCATGATAATGTAGTGCAGGATGTCACGATTGGATCTAGATATATATATATATATGTCTATCCATATATGCGAATTGCCAGTGCCGCGCAGCTGCCCAGGGGAGGCCTGGGTTTCTAGCGGGTTCTAGGAAGTAATGTTAATGGCCTTTGTCTCTTTGCGGGCCACTATGTCCCCTTTTGAAGGGATATCACAGGCTATCGGAGAGTACTAGGGAAATAAGTTGTCTTTGATCTGCATGATAAAAGGGGGAAATTACCCATTGGCTCTAATGGAATGTCCCTTGACCCGTCCCCACAGGGATCCACAAGCAATTCACACCCAGAGAGTGTTTCCCAGACCCAGTGGCAACACTTTGGAATTGATCACGTATTTCAAAGAAACAAACATATCCTTTGATCGCTAGAGACGATCTTTGAAATAATTGTTATTATATCTGTGAATAAAATTAAATAAGAAGTGAACTGAGCATGCCCATGAATTAACAGGAGGGGGAATTCTGGGAAATGTAATGGGCGGGCTGTACCTTGGAAAAATATATATTCTGAAACGCGCCAAGTGCTTGTTGGTTTATTCAATTGGGGTTCACGTAAGAAGTGAGGATTTGCCGGTGTTTCCAATCTCCACCCTCAGGGGTCACCGATGTCCTTCTAGTTTGCGGACGTGTGAGTAAGGGTCTGTGCTTTAATCCTTTTATTTTCTGCTTGTGTGTGTAAGTATTGATTATCATATCCATCTTTTCTGAAACCAAATGCACTGTGATATATCATTTTTTGTTTATCATAATAAATATAAAACTTTTTAAGATCTGCTTATGCCTGATATTCGATCCACGCAAACTGTAGGACTGGATTATCATAGAGATTTACCTTTGTTTAAGCCAGAGTCGATCTACTAAACAGTGAGTTGGGGTGAAGTCAGTCGCTTGGACTGTTTCCTATTTTGGGGTGCATAACTAGAGTCTCAAACCGGCTCTGGTTCAGACAGTAAGCATCTTGGGTAAAAAGTCAGATTGTGGTGGCAGTGTGACTAACAGTATAAGGAAAGTGGGTACAGGGATTGTGGGCAACGTAGTCAGTACTCCGGGTCGAGTGTAGACGGATTGTGCGTTCATCACGTTGCGTGCCCTTCTGGAGTGAAGGCGTTGCTGGGACAGTTAGGAAAGCGCGTGCGGGGGATTGTGGGCCACGTAGTCATTATTTTGGGTCTAGTGTAGACAGATAGTGATTTGCTTAACCCCGCGTTTCCTTCGTCGCGGCGTGCGTTCTCTCCCCCCCTCTTTATCCTACCTACGGTCCTATCTTTCCCTCGTGCCCCTATGACAGCCGGTCTCTGCCCCTTTAGAGAGGCAAATTTTAGGCTATTTGAATGGTAACCCTTCGGAGCTTTTCAGAAGACTGCCCCAATGGAGCTTCTAGCCCGTCTTATCCTTTTTCTATTATTGGCTAAACAATGAGATTGATGCAATTGTAGATGTGTATAAAAGCTATCCCATGGTGTAAATCGATTATGAAGGTCTACACTGTACCTATGGTTGCAGCAAGTCTGCCGCGGTGCTGACAAATATAATATATTGGGAATAAGCGCAGATGACATTTTTTTCTTTATGTTTTACACATGTTGGGGGAATAGGTGCGACCCCACCCCTCCTGTACTATGTATGTTTTAATGTACTTCCAGCCAGGTCATCATTGCAGCAAGATTCCGCTCCGTGTCTTTGTTTTTGATCCCAAAATGGATTATGATTCTGGGATAGCATAAATAAAGGCCCACCAGTCTACCTCATGTCTGACAAGCAGCATGAGCAGGTATGGTTTGCTATATAGCAGCCTGTGGCTTCATTCTTGGATAGGACTCCCCCTCATTAGAGGTGCCTTGACGTTTGGCGGGTGAGCTTAATCTTTTAATGGCCATTAATAAGAAACCAAAGCCTCTGTGTTTTGTTTCACACGGTATAATGGGAATAAGCGCAGATGACATTTTTTTCTTTGTTATGTTTATACATTTTGGGCTGGATGCATTTGGTGGTTGCAGCTGCCCCATCGGGGAATAGGCGCGACCCCACCCCTCCTGTACTACATAATATAATATTGGCCTAATATAGAGCCCATTGGCTTTTTGATAATTCCACAAAGGGGTACACTTATAGGCATTTAAATATACATTGACTCCAACCTATCGACTTAGTCCTGCAATAAGCCGGTTAGACAGCGATATAGATTTTAATGATTTCTGGCCGCCTTCTGTTGACCTTTCTTTCTTTTATTTACTGGTCGATGTGGACAGGATACTTTCTTTATATGTGTCCTATGCGTGGCTTTGTCCCTCGCGATTTTTGTTTACAACAGTTGCCTAGCGACAGTCTGTTTTCATTGACGGCTTATACGGACTTGATTGGCTGGGTAGGAAAATGTAGGAGGAGTTTGAATCATGCAGCTCGGTCACATGGTGCAAACTTATTACGTAGCGTGAGGGGTTCCCTTGTGGGGAGGTTCCCTTTGGGATCACGTACGAGTTGCAGGGTGGAGCTATACAACGACATACGGACAGCTGATTTCCTCTCCTAGCTTGCCTTAATTTTGCTCCTACCTAATGAGGGCGTAGCGTCTTGGTACTCCCTTTGTATTTTGGCAATTGAGCCTTATATATACTGTTGCCTACAAGTCGTTGTTTTCATTGCAGATCCTACCGCTTTGATTATAATATTTATATGAATTCTTTTTTTGTGGTTATTTCACTTCAAGATCTGCCACTCCAAACAGCGCACGGGTTTTCTGAAATTATCATGGATAATTACAATGTATTCTTGTATTGAGCTGGATACACCTCTGCTCTATACCAATGCTTTGGTGCCTGTTCTACGTTTAGAACACTTGATGCTCTCTATTCAGCAACGTCTGGTAATTTATATCATTCAGCATTAACCTAGCGAATATTTCTAAGTATTGAGCCTCATTGTGCAGAAATGCCGCGGTGACCAGGAATTTTTAATTCTCTGATTGTGATTAGTACACTGTGCAGTGCTGTGTGGCACGCGGTTTCACAGCACTCTCTATGCAGTAGCGTTTTGCAATTTATATCACTCAGCATTAATTCCATGAATATTTCAAATATTGCGCCTTATTGTGCGGACATACCGCTGTGACTTTGACTTTTTTCAACTCTTTAATTGCAGCCAGAACATCCTGTGCAGTGCTGTGTGACACGTACAATCACAGTGCATTTTATGTTTGCAGTATTTGGTAAATTATACCACTCAGCATTTACTTCACGATTATTTTTTTTTTAATATTCAAAATTTTATTTTGAAAGAATGTCATCGGTACAATCAGCGATTGAAAATAAATGAAAGTGATCACGCAGGATCATCAAATAATTATTCAGAAAATAAGAAAATAATAGGCAAATAGGAAGGCGGGAGGGGGGAGAAACATACCAGAAAGTGCTCCAGAACCGGAAAGAAAATTAAAAAAAAAAAAAAAGGTGGTGGCACAGGCCGAATATGTGACGTTCCTGGCTCGCTCCCAAAGGTCCAAAAGACCGTAGAAGGCCATGGACATGTGCAGGTCACAAGGCCGGGGTACTCGAGGGCCAGGTATGACGGTCAGAGCCATGGTGGTCGCCACAATGGCACACCTCGAATTGGCCCCAAACGCCAAAAAAAAAAAAAAAGGAGGGGGATAAGGGGTCTGCAGCACGAGTTGGAACGTTAAAAAATAAAAAACAAAACATGGGAAATGGAGGAAAAAGAGGGGGGGTAGGAGGCATCAAGTAACATACTCAGCGAAGAAAAAAAAAATAAACAGCGTGAACTTGTCAGAAGAATAAACTAAAGTTCTCAGAAACAGGTCAAACAGAGCCATCACTGTTTTGGGAAGCTGAAAATACAAGACGGGGGAGGGGGGTTCATCCCCAGTCGGGGGGTCTCAGCAATAAAGAAGAGTGTTCATGTGTGGGGGGGGATAACACATAAAACAGGATAGTGAAGGAGCCTCATCCCGCATCTCGAAACTGGGGGGGAACCAGGGCTCCCAGCAGGACATTATTAACAGGTCAGCATAAAACGCTACTAGTATACAGAGAGCCCAGTCCCTATAGTACAAAAGACTCCTCGAGAAGAATGTCCAGGTCAGAGTGGGGGGATGTCACCAGAGGGGGGGTGGGTTAGTCAGTGGCCCCAAAGCCTGAGGCGAGGGGCACAGACCGTTACTCGACCGGTGAGTCTCATCCAGTGTCCAGAAACAGGGAGACAGATAAGGTTCCAACACTGCATACCTCTGGGACCAGGTGCAGCTGAACACCTCCACAGGACATCAGCCGGGAAGGTAAACTGCCAGCCAGGAGAAAGGACACATCAATGAAGGAGGTCACCTCTTCAGGAAGAGAGACACCGTCAGGAGACAGGACCCGCAGCAGCAGCCCAGCAGCGGCGTTTCGGTTTTCCTCTCACTCAACGACTGGGACCAGCCAGTGATCATCATGGGGCTCCGGATTGTAGGTAAGCTGCACTAGCCGTATCGCGGGCAACACCATCGGCAGCCGCTCCACCACAGTACTGGCCCGTATCTCAGTACCCTCCAGCGGCGTTGCAGGATCAGGACGCATTGCATCGGGCCGTCCACTTGAGATGCGTTCTCCAGTGTCCCCCACGACAGGCATGCCGGGCCACAGCACTCGAACTTCGGCACGCCAGATTTCGCGCAGCTCCTCGAAGAGGCGCCACAGATATCCCCTGGTAGCTGGCCTATCCTCTCCAGGTCAATCAATCTGCTGCAGGCAGCATCCGGTGTCCCCATCCAGTGCTCCCACCCAATCAGAGAAGCCCTTCCTACCGGAGTCATCCCGGTTTGGCAGCAAGATCCCCACAGCAGCCAGCAAACCCGTCAGGAGACCAGAAGCCATGTCGCAAGCCATATAATTCACAGCCGAAATTCCGATAGGCTGCAAAAATGGCCACCGGAAAGAAGGCCGCACCTGTAGGCCCGAAGTCCGGTACCAGCTTAAAAGTCGTCCAAAGGACCCGGTACGTGTTCCGGTACCTGGTCCCCATCACCCAGGCACAAAATCCTTCAATCAGGGCTCAGGAAACCGACGGAGAGACGTTTAAACAGAAGGTTTAATAATTGTCATCCAGGGAGCTCAGCATGTAGCGTCCTCTCCCGTCGGTAGTCAGCTCCACCCCCTTCACGATTATTTCATATATTGTGCACATATGCCACTGACCCTTATTTTTCAATTCTCTGGTTAGGGTCTGAATTTTTTGTGCAGTGCTGCACGATAGATCTCAATAGTTAAACTCTTTCAGATTGGTTCAATACAATTACTATCACAATTTTTGTCATTATAGAAACATAGAAAATGTCGGCAGATAAGAACCTTTCGGCCCATTTAGTCTGCCCAATTACATGGATACTTTACCTGGATTTATCTTTTATTATGGCAGTGAGACTATGTCTAGCGGACACTGTGAGAGTCACTGTATACCAATACTGCAGGGCCTCTCTTAGGAATATTTCTAGTATCCATTAATTGCAGCCAATACATATATTTCCAATTCCATCAATTGAGGTACTCTACCACTGTTAGTTCCTCATTATGCTCTTTGCCGGGAATTGTATCCTTTCGTGGCGCTCACTCGAGCAATTTAGCTCTTAAATAATTTTCAGATTGTGGTGGCATGGTTGATATTTTCATTAGGGAGGATACTATTTTTCACACAATTTTCAATGTTATACGTGTTGGTGTATCTTTGTATTCGTTTCAATAAAGATTATCAGGTAGCCGGTGTCTACCAACTTGTTTTCTTCTATACTATTAGGGTTATGCCCAGATTGATACTGGCTCTACTCCAATCCCCGGTGTCTTACTCTTTTTTACTCTGTTGATTAAAATATTCAACCCCTTCCCACCCCAACTTGTATTTTTGAAAAATGGTAAAATACGTGTTTTTTATTTTTCAGGACGAATCTAAATACCGATTTTCACATGTGTAACATCTTCTGTTTTTGAGCTGGAGGTATCCGGTTTAAAATATTTTTTCACCCGCTTAGGGGTGGAGTTTCAAAAAATCCTTCCTTAGTGGGTGCCTACGTCATAAAACCAGTGTACCTTCAAAATTTCACGTTCGTAAGTTAAACGGTTTCAGCTGGGCGTTGCGTCAGTCAGGACTTTCGCATATATATAGTATATATATATATATTTATATATTATATTTATATATATATATATATTATATATATATATATAATATATATATATATATAGTGTTTAATGTTACAGAAGCCACTTGCACATCATAACAATTCAAAGAATTGCATCCCAGAGCTCCTGTGCCACATTCCCCATATGCAGCAAGGAATTCTGGGTAAGATATGCAAATGACCTCTGTCTCACTTTTACACATCCTGGATCTGTTATTACACAGAACCCTAAAATCAATGCTATGCCACACTGTGGCTTTGTAGCAAAGATAAGGTTATGCAACTGGTCAAAGTTGACCAGTTGCATAACCTTATCTTTGCTACAAAGCCACAGTGTGGCATAGCATTGATTTTAGGGTTCTGTGTAATAACAGATCCAGGATGTGTAAAAGTGAGACAGAGGTCATTTGCATATCTTACCCAGAATTCCTTGCTGCATATGGGGAATGTGGCACAGGAGCTCTGGGATGCAATTCTTTGAATTGTTATGATGTGCAAGTGGCTTCTGTAACATTAAACACACTTTTGATAGTGTGGAGGCTTTTTGTCTCACTTTTAGTCCTTCACCACAACCCTTATAGACACATATATATATATATATATATATATATATACATATATACATATACATATATACACATATACACACACATATATATATATATATATAATATATATACATACACACATATATATATATACACAGTTGTGTTCAAAATTATTCAACCCCCAATGCTGTAAAGGGTTTTAGGGAATTTAGTGTACATTTGTAATTGTATTCAGAATGAAATCCTACAAGGACTTTTTAAAGAACCATATGCAACTAAAATGACATCAATTGGTTTTGTAATACAGTAGTAAATGTTTCTTTTATGAATTCTTCATTGACACAATTATTCAACCCCTTAAAGACTACCACTCTGAAGATGGGGCACTCTTGCGAGTAAAAAAAAAAAACTGGAAATGGAAACCTGTTATTGCATTTTTCTGAGAAAATATGCAATTTTAACAAAAACTGAAAAAACTAAATTATTCACTTGTATTTTGTCGCATTGTGTTTTATGAATAATGACTGTATAAAATACTGACCTTGAAAAGGTGAATAACAGCAGTGGTATTGTTCATTTTATATGTGTAAAATGGACAATGGCATTGCTTTGGAACAAAATAGATAAAAATACTTTTTTTAAAAAAATCTTTCGTTTCTGTGGTTTTTTATTAAAATGACATTTTACAAGGTTAGGTTTGCTATAATTAAAAGGCCAGACTCTGACTTGTCCAATGACACCTGTTGGAGATTATTGACTTCTTTAATAGGTCAGGGATATATTAATTATGACGCATATTTTTCTTATTGTTGATATACATAGATATATATATATTATTGACAGTGCCTCCAATACCAGCGGTATAAATTGGTATTTAACCCCTAAGACAGGGATTAATAACCAATCAATGAATATACGTCTTAACAAATATATGGCGCGTTATCCCGAGTTCTTTTGATGCTCTCTAGATATTTTTAAACACAATAAAATCAATAAAGATGATATGAGACTGCGTAACGGTAAAACAATTCAAACCAAAATTTATTCACACGTCAAGTTTCATACAACCGTATGTTATCAACGGATTAGCAAGACACAATTTACAATTGATTATAGATTGTGATTAGTAGCGATACTGCGACACGCAATAATCTAATGGACAGATATTTTAGGTTTATAGACCGCACCACAGATATACACGCCTCAATTCTTAAACACCAAGCTCTATTCTATTCACTTAAACCTTTCCCATTATAAACCAATCCTCCACCTGGCTAAAATAAACACTCAGTTACTGGGCATCACCTGCAGCACAATTTATTATTGTGGGGGCCTATTCACTAAATGCAACTTCCTTCAGGGAGATACATAACACACTCGATAGGGAGACTATCTCTTCCACAGATCAATCACAGCACTTCATTCGATATACGTTAACCTAACGCTTCTTAATGACTTACAGTGCATGCATTCATTCGGAAGGGCTGCAAGATGGATATGGAAGGAGTTATGCTAGGTTATGAATGGGGCGGACGGCACTTGACATATAAAAGCTATTTCACGGTCCCAGCGTATCTCACTATAGGTATAAAATTGATATTTTTAGATGTCCACAAACAGTATTCTTGGAATATAAATAATTTCACTAAATTATGGCTCAAGTATGCAGCCGGGAACAGCTTTCCTCCTTAGTAGTCCTCTGCAGTGGACTGTAAAGGCAGAATTTCTATTCTACTGATTATTAGGCTCAAACAGCAAAATAATTCATTTATATTCCTTTAGTTTGTGATGGACATCTAAAGTCAGGACTATGCAATTAGAAAATAGATATCATATTATTCAGGTATACTTTACCATCTGGTTAGTGAAGATAGAGTGGTGGAAGATTAGGGTGTGGTCGGTCTTAAAGGGGCGGCCGATGGTGATTGCCTTTCTTCCCTCCAAGCGTCCCTCAGGTCTCTCTCCAAGCTTTTCTCAGTCTCCTCTCTCCCCCTCTGCTCTGGAGTGTCCCCCCTATATAGTGGTCTTCCGCACAGTTTTAGATCTAGCCCATCACTATGTGGCCTCATTTGATTGGAGGATATATATATATTCATCAACTCCAGGGGTCTGTCCAGGTGTTATATTACCTGGCCAGCAGATGGCGCTCTCAGATCATCCATCAACCTTCTGCAGAAATTAATTTATGTGTTTGGCCAATCTTTTACTGGTTTGGGGTCTTTTATTCCTATATCCTGGGACTCCATAGATTTTATTAACAAATCAAAATTTATTTCTATTGTGGCATCCTTAGCATACTTTGCCACGGCGTGTGTGCATCTCATCCCCCTTTACTTATATCCACAGGGATGTGTATGTGAGGGGACATACATTCATGGTATCGTTTTAACATTCACACGTTACCCGACTTAATCGGCTTCATGCGGGTTAGTACACCAGACATTTGTAATAATCATCTAAATGTGGTAGGGCCTCTGTTTTTAGAAGATGCTAAAATTATCAGTTCTAACTAATAAATATTCTCATACCATATAGTACATATTGCCGAATAGCATTACAAGCTGGTTTACCCAAGCCATTTAACCTTCTTTGGGTTTTTTTTCTTTATTGGGCAACCTATTGTTCCATGTTTACGTGGCTTTCAGAGTTTCGATGTGACGAAATAAACACAATACTGAGATTTCTATCTTAGTTGTCCTTGTGTTCCCTTACTTTTAAACCATTTGATCTAACATCTGTTTGTTTCTTACAACCAGAATCTAATTAAGGACAATGGATGTTTGCTGATAGCTAACGAGTCTCGCTTGTTACAATGTCTTTAGAACGCATATTCTGGTTATATATTAACGACGCAGACAAGTTGTTCGTGTGACGCAATTCCTGGCATCAAATTTAACAGTCCTGCGAAATATCATGCGTTATAGAAATTTCATTTCAGAAAAGGTCTGACACACCCAACATTACTTTGTGGGTTGTAATGAATGGAAATACAAGATTCCAAATTACCCCCACTCTCTACGTTGCGGTGAAGCTGCTTGTGCTTTAGATGGACCAATAGTAATATTGCTTTGCACCATCAACTCCACATTTGGTCCCGGCTGGGAAATGAGAAGGTGAGTTAGGGCAGCGGCATAGTTTGCTTTACAAGTAAAAGCACATAATGCCACCACCTTAACCCCTTAGGGACTGCTGACGTACTATGTACGTCCTGCCCACGGGTCTCCCTTAGTCCCGCGGACGTACATAGTACGTCAGCAGCGCCTAACCCCCCTCCCGCCCGATACTTACCTCCCTCGCTGGATCCCTCGCATATCTGGCAGGGAGGAAGCCTGCCCTCGTGATTTATATGGGCCGGCGAGCTCGATGACGTCACCACGCTGCGTGGTGACGTCATCAGCAGGCGCCCCCATTGAAATCAATGGAGGGGCCCTCTATCTCCCCAACCATTGAAGATAGAGAGATGCAAGTTGCACCGCTGGAAAGGGGAGAGTCTTTTTTTTCCTTTCCAACTCCATTGTGGTGGTGTATAGAGCCAAAGATGTTAGAATTGTGTTGATGTCCCAATATTTCTGGACCTGACTGTATATATATTTTTTTAATTTTTTGTCTGGGGGGGGTTTAGTTAATTAGTAACTAGGCTGTCATCTAAAAATAAATAGCATAAAACAGTCAGAATGAGCTCAGCGCAGAAACGTAAAAACAGCAGCGGTCACTAAAGGACGGATTTGTGTAAAACTGCCCGGTCACTAAGGGGTTAAAGGAGAAAAAAAAGTAAATTTTGAATTTAAATTTTGTTTTAATTATTTTTATTTTTTTATACATTATATAGTCATGTTTGGTATCGTTGGAAAGGCCAGACCCTGGCCTTGCCAGTGACACCTCATTTGACCTTGTGTGGTGTAAAATTCGGCCGTAGGGTTCCAAAGTGCCCCTTGCGACCCCCGATGCAGTGCAACAGCCTAGGTTTTTGATGACCACTGCGTTATAACGCATTGTACCATCGCCTTCAAATTTGCTGGAATTGTGGGAAATGAGAATGTGAGTTCAGCATCATTGTTCATGTTGTAATTGAAAATTGAACAATATTGCTGCAATAGAAAGAAAAAAGGTGTTTTCAATGCCCCTAGTTTTTGGTGTTACAAATATAGCAATAAACAGAAAAGTACATGAATATTTAAATTACTGGCCATACTTTATATGCATATGTAGCGCTGCTTTAAAAACACTGTATTCTGGTGCATTGAACTATTGCTGCCACCAGAGGGAGACCGAGACATTGTGGAATATGCTGGACAAAACCGAACTACAACTACCATCATCCTTTGCGTGAGGACAGGAAGGAGGTGGTACAGGAAGAGGAAAGAGATCAGCAGCCTCGTGCAAGGGAGAAGCAGTGTGAGAGACATAGGATGCACGCTGGGGCTGTTAGGGTTTAAAACCAGGCCGGAGTGTGGAAGTTGTTAAAGTCCTGTTAAAGATCGTGCTGTTCCCTGAGCGTTGAGAGTACAGAGTGTGCATCGGTCGGCTGTGTGCTACGCTGAACTGTTCGTGACTAAGTGCGGTTTGGGAGAAGAGGGACATCGTGTGAGGAGAGGCTGCAAACTGGAGAGGAGTGCTGGCAGCCTATGTGTTCGTGTTCTGGCGGAGGAGAACCCGATCAGGAGTGCAGGCGTTAACAGCATCGAGTTCCAAGTGGCAGCGAGGGCAGATCCTCTCGAGAGAGATCCCTTTCTTCAGCGTTCATCAGTCCAGGACAAGCGGTTACACCGGATGGGTGAGAAGGCTTCGGCCTGGTGAAAACGCAAAACATTGCGCACTTGTTTATCTGTTCCTTTAAGGGCCCCAACGGTGACTAGTCGAAGATTGTTTTGTTTCATTCACTGGCCAGTTGAATACAGTATCCGGGTACCCTAGACAACATACATATATATTTTTGAGCTATTATTCACGGGACTTACACTCCAGAACTGAGGGGGTTAACCGTTTCTTTGACCGATGCGTGTTTTTCCCGCGTTACGAATTCTTGTCATTCAAATACCATATATGCATAATATATGCTGCTTTATTGGGATCAGTAAAGAATATAATATATAAAAATCCACAACCGTGCTGGTGTATAGTTATTTCCTAGTGCGGGGAGTCGAACCCGGGGTTTATTCAGCGGCTCCTCCGGGAGTGAGCGCTACACATATTTAATGAATCACAAGCTTATCTACAAACCTTAATAGCCAGGCACAGTACATTATTGTGAACCTATATGAGAAGTCAAAAGAAGAATGGACTGTACCCCGTATTTACACTGTCGTGACTTAATTCCATGCTGGAAGCGACACTGGTCATCAGCATCATAGGCCTGTCCAGGTGCTTGAGTGGGGTATACAAAGTCCTGCTGTGGGGGTGCATTGTTTAGACAAAGGCCAAGTCCAGCGCTGAGGAGACAATAAGAACAATGTATTTATGTTGGAAAGCTATTGCTTTTTTGTAATTAACAAAAGTGCTAAATGTTCATAGTTTTAATTTTCAAGTTACAATAGTATGTAGTTATGTAAAGGTGTGTGCAGGGCTCGAATTTTTGGATAAACCTCAATTCTTTATTAGAGGAGTTTGCAAGAAACAATTGTATGCAAGCCGCGTTATAAACTATTTCAGTGGCATCTTTTTTTGTTTCATTTGAAGAAGCTAAATTTAAAAAATCTGGTAGCTGATTAATCCAACTTCAAAAGACCTAATAACAATAACCAGATCCTCTGCTTTCCCAGAGTGGATTTTCCATACTGATGGGGTAGTGTATAAATCTAAACCTGCAAAGTGTAAAAGGCATACAGTATGAAGCAGGCGAGAATTCCAAGTAAAATCCTGGAGGTGTTAATTAGGCAATGGATAGCTCTCTTGCAACACATGAATTATGCTACATAGGCTGAAAAAAGATTTGCCTCCATCGAGTTCAGCCTATCACACAGCACCTATTGCTCTTCATCCAAAAGAAAGCAAAAAGACCAAAAAAAAAACGACAATCTGATCCTTTACTGTGCTTTCGCTGAAAGAACTAGTAATATGTCTCCGGAAAAACACAGGTACAGTTCAAGAGAAATAGGCTTTGCCAGACATTTTTACTAGACATACAGTTGTGTTCAAAATTATTCAACCCCCAATGCTGTAAAGGGTTTTAGGGAATTTAGTGTACATTTGTAATTGTATTCAGAATGAAATCCTACAAGGACTTTTTAAAGAACCATATGCAACTAAAATGACATCAATTGGTTTTGTAATACAGTAGTAAATGTTTCTTTTGTGAATTCTTCATTGACACAATTATTCAACCCCTTAAAGACTACCACTCTGACGAACAGAGGTTCATTCAAGTGTTTTCAATCAGGTATTGAAAACACCTGTGGATGTCACAGAGCAGCAATAAAGCATAATAAGCACCAATTAGGCAGCTTTAAAATGACTGTGATACTCAGCTCCTTCTAGACATTTACTGGTGTGGTTACAAACATGGTGAAGTCAAGAGAATGGTCCAGGAAGACAAGAGAAGAGGTGATTACTCTTCACAGGAAGGGCAATGGCTATAAGAAGATTGCAAAGATGTTAAACATACCAAGAGAGACCATAGGAAGCATCATTCGCAAATTCAAGGCAAAGGGCACTGTTGAAACGCTACCTGGTCGTGGCAGAAAGAAGATGCTGACTTCGACTGCTGTGCGCTACCTGAAGCGTAGAGTGGAGAAAAGTCCCTGTGTGACTGCTGAGGAACTTAGAAAAGATTTGTCAGATGTGGGTACTGAAGTTTCAGCTCAGACAATATGTCGCACACTGCGTAATGAAGGCCTCCATGCCAGAACTCCCAGGCGCACCCCCTTACTGTCTCCAAAGAATAAGAAGAGTCGGCTGCAGTATGCCAAAAGTCATGTGGACAAACCACAGAAGCTTTGGGATAGTGTTCTGTGGACTGATGAAACAAAATTAGAACTGTTTGGGCCCATGGATCAACGCTATGTTTGGAGGAGGAAGAACAAGTCCTATGAAGAAAAGAACACCTTGCCTACTGTGAAGCATGGCGGGGGTCAATCATGCTTTGGGGCTGTTTTGCTTCTGCAGGTACAGGGAAGCTTCAGCGTGTGCAAGGTACCATGAATTCTCTTCAGTACCAGGAGATATTGGATGACAATGTGATGCAGTCCGTCACAAACCTGAGGCTTGGGAGACGTTGGACCTTTCAACAGGACAATGATCCCAAGCATACCTCCAAGTCCACTAGAGCATGGTTGCAGCTTAAAGGCTGGAACATTTTGGAGTGGCCATCGCAGTCACCTGACTTAAATCCGATTGAGAACCTCTGGTGGGACTTAAAGAAAGCAGTTGCAGTGCGCAAGCCTAAGAATGTGACTGAACTGGAGGCTTTTGCCCATGACGAATGGGCGAAGATACCCGTAGATCGCTGCAAGACACCTTGTGTCAAGCTATGCTTCACGTTTAAAAGCTGTTTAACTGTAAAAGGATGTTGTACTAAGTACTAAGATTGAATGTCACTTGGGGGTTGAATAAAACTGATAATGATGTGAGCACAGAAAAGACATTTGTGGTTATTCCATTATAAATGTTATGTTATATTTGTCTGACCTACACGTGCCTCTTTGATTTAATTGTAAGCAAGATGACTGAATGATCAAAATCAATGTCAAACTGGCCAAAACACTCAATTTCAGTGGGGGTTGAATAATTTTGAACACAACTGTATATATATATTTATTCATATTACTATTAGAACTAATACTGTAAGCTTTATATTTGTGTAAATTTTAAATGTAATTTTTGTAATGTAATTTTCTTTAATATATTCGCTCTCCTAATATGACAAAAGATGGAAAAAAACCATGAACGTTAAAAGAAAAGATAACAAAAACTTACTCTAGAAAGCTGGTGATATAATCCCGACTACAAGCTGACCATACAAAAGGGTTGGTCTTCATAGTAATATGTGCAGCCATGAGTTTGGCAGTCTCCTGACCTCGGGACCCACATCCATTACCAATGCCATCATGATTCATTCCGAATCTAAATTTAGAGATTTTGGAGAAATTCAAAATTTGAGCAATTGTTCTCAAAGTGCGGTTACTTCTCCTAGCTAAACTGTTGAAAAAGTAAATAGATGATATGTTAATAATACATCCTTTTACACTTCATGAAGTATCATGAGGCAAAAGCGTGAAAGGAAGCATGCAAGTGTATTATACAATAGATTGCAGGACTCACAGAATTCATCATCCCTAACTTCTAGTGTTGGATTAAAGAGGAAACATCACTTTCCTAGAAATCAAACTATTGCACCCTAGGCAGACTGTATTTGCCCAAGTGGTCTACATAATTATTTTTAACTTACATTTTATTAAATAATATGCAAGAAAGCCTGAAAAAAAAAGTGGTCTTTCACCCAATAAGCAGTACTAATTAATGCTTCTGCTGTAATTAAAGTCTCACAAGTAGTATAGCAACAGCACCATAGAAATTGGATCAGCTCGAAGGTAGACAAGTGGGTCTCTTAATCCCCATTGATATACAGCAGTAAAACTGTATGAAAAGGTTTCCACTTCAAAGTGATTTAACAGGATAGATAGAAGTTGATTGATACCAAAAATATGATGCTGTATAAATATAAAAAATATGCAACAATTAGCAAAGTGTCTATAAGGCATGCCCCTTAGTCATAATTGCTGCTTCTTCCATAGTTCCACCATATTCTAAAATACCACCTTTTTAAAAAAGAAGCACAAGGTGAAGAGATGAAAAGTGGCAGATGACATGGAAATACAAATCTTAATTACATTTTATTAAGTTTTCTTCAAAGCAATACTCAACACCATGGGCCTTATTCTGGCCTAGCCATTAAAGGAACACTCTACTGGGGGGCATGTCCAGAAGGCACCGATGTAAGACGTGCAGTGCTGGAGCTCTGACTGGGGACGCTAGAAAATGGCATTAAAAGCAGTTTAAACGCACCTACTAGAAGGCCCCAACGAGCTGGCATTGTGCGGGGACCATGTTGCAGTCCCAGGGGAAGAAACAGAAGGGCAAGGACTTCTTTGCGCTGCGGGCAGAACAAATCTCGGCCGGGTGGGAAAGGCCCAAGATGGCGCGCAATCTCCTCCATCTCTGGGAACCTTGAGCTGAGCAATGCAGCACCTGCCTCTTCCGGAGTTTATGGGCAGAATGGAGAAACTCTTAAGCGATTTTTCAGATACCAATCATTGCCAGGCTGGATACGGTTGCGGCTGATATCCGGAGGGATATTCAGGAGGTTGGGCAACGGACCGAAACTCGAGGACAAGATGGCAGAGGTCACTGCAGCTCACAACACTATGGCAGCACGTGTGGAGGCATTGGAAGACCTGGTAAATACTTATGCTGTTAAACTTGCTGACCTGGAGTCCGCTCATGTTGCCAGAATCTAAAAGTACGCGGTATCCGAGACTCGGTGCCGAATAACTCCTTAGCAACCTTTGTCACAGACCTTTTCCAACACCTGCTGCCCTATATTAGTCCCGATTTGCTGCTAATGGAGATTATACACCGTTTCCCTAAATCTCCAACAGCCCCACCAGGATGTGCTTTTAAAGCTGCACTATTAAACCTGAAAGACCTGCTCTTACAAGCTTTGCGTAAACCTGGAGCACTCCAACCCAACTACGGCCACATCTCGGTATTCCCGCATCTCTCCCGGGCTACTCTGCAGAAGCAACGTTCCTTGGCTCCTGTGTCCATGGTGCTCCGGAAGGTCAGGGCTCTCTTACCGCTGGGGATTCCCTGCTAAATTACTGATCTACCGGGAAGGCAAGCTGGTATCTATCACGTCCGTGGAAGAGGGCCAACAGTACCTAAGGAGATGGGGCCTTCCTGGCTCAACGACTGCGACTCCGTTACCCTCACCCACTTTTCGCCTCGAGAAGGTCTGGAACACCAGCTGAAGTATCAGATTTGCGTAACGCCTCACCTGCATATGGTTGCTGAGATGCTCCACAGTTACCTTTTGCTGCTGTATGGTTGCTGCAGATCCTTTTTCTTCTTGGAGGTCATTGGTCCTCAATAGGGTTGCACCGATACCGATACTAGTATCGGTATCGGTGCCGATACTGGGTACTGCAGGAGTACTTGGTACTCGTGCAGTACCCCCGATATTTTTTTCCGATACCGGAAGCCGGCATTGAGCCGGCTTCCGGTATCCGAGGGGCTGCGGCGGCTGTCCGAATGCTCTATCGGCATTCGGACAGCCGCCCCTGGAGCTCTGCGATACTTACCTTCCTTCAGCGCCGCCGAGAATGTCTTCGCGCGCGCGCGCTGGTTGGAAGGACCCCAGCCGCGACCACGTGGGACCATGTGATCACGGCTGGGGTCCTTCCAACCAGCGCACGCGCGGAAACTTTCCCGGCGTCGCTGAAGGAAGGTAAGTATAAACAAAGTGAGCAGCTGCAGGGCCTATCCGAATGCCGATAGAGCATTCAGACAGGCCTGCAGCTGCTCTCCGCTCATACTTACCTTCCTTCAGCGACGCCGGGAAAGTTTCCGCGCGTGCGCTGGTTGGAAGGACCCCAGCCGTGATCACATGGTCCCACGTGGTCGCGGCTGGGGTCCTTCCAACCAGCGCGCGCGCGCGAAGACATTCTCGGCGGCGCTGAAGGAAGGTAAGTATGAGCGGAGCGGAGCGGAGCGGAGCGGAGCGGGGGGGGGGGGGTTGGGCATATCCATGAGCAATGGGGCAATATCCATGAGCAATGGGGCAATATCCATGAGCAATGGGGCAATATCCATGAGCAATGGGGCAATATCCATGAGCAATGGGGCATATCCATGAGCAATGGGGCAATATCCATGAGCAATGGGGCAATATCCATGAGCAATGGGGCAATATCCATGAGCAATGGGGCAATATCCATGAGCAATGGGGCAATATCCATGAGCAATGGGGCAATATCCATGAGCAATGGGGCAATATCCATGAGCAATGGGGCAATATCCATGAGCAATGGGGCATATCCATGAGCAATGGGGCATATCCATGAGCAATGGGGCATATCCATGAGCAATGGGGCAATATCCATGAGCAATGGGGCAATATCCATGAGCAATGGGGCAATATCCATGAGCAAGGGGGCATATCCATGAGCAATGGGGCATATCCATGAGCTGGGGGGCATATCCATGAGCAATGGGGCAATATCCATGAGCAATGGGGGCATATCCATGAGCAAGGGGGCATATCCATGAGCAATGGGGCATATCCATGAGCTGGGGGGCATATCCATGAGCTGGGGGGCAATTATCCATGAGCAGGGGGCATATCTATGAGACCTGGGGGCTTTATATGAGGTCTGTTCTTATTGGAAAGCGTCACATGGCATAAAATAAAAGTATCGGTAATTGGTATCGGTGAGTACTTGAACAAAAGTATCGGTACTCGTACTTGGTCTTAAAAAAGTGGTATCGGTGCATCCCTAGTCCTCAATGGACATGCATTAAGGAATGTGCTTCAGGTCCTGGTAGGGGGCTTGTTTTTGTTAGCTCCCCTGGTCTTTGCTCTTATTTTTGCACTGCACTGAGCTGGTTGATTTTTTTCTCTCTCTCAATGTCTGGTGCTACGGTGTCACATTTCTTCCCCCACCTCCCTCCCTCACGGAGATGTAGAGGATGGAGTCCTTCTACCAAGGTGGATCGTATAATATTGTATATAGTTAATTTTTTTTTAATGCTGTATGCTTTTCTGTGGTTACAATGACCCTTCCCTCTGGACTCTCCCTCGACTCATGTACCTATGGGTTTGTGTCGGGGGAGGGGGGGTCCATGCTCAACACAACTTTTCCACCTGCCATAACCTGAAGATTATGTCTCTCAACGTCAGGGGCTTAAATGCTCCTGTCAAATGACATTCCCTCTGTTCTGATGCCAGGTGGGGGGACCCGGATATTTTGTGTCTCCAAGAGACACACTTCCATAGACTGACACCCCTGCGCATCCCCCACTTCAATACTCAATATCATGCCAATGGCCCTACTAAGTTTAAAGGCGCTTCTATCCGATTTCATGACAGGGTGTCATTTCAGCTCCACAGGAAACTGAGCGACCCCAGGGGGTGTTACCTTATCCTGGTATGTTAAAACGATATATAGAGTCCTCGCGCTTGCACGGATAGTCCAATAAGTGAGTGGTACTTCAGTCAATCTAGAAAACATAACAGGAGACACACATTGCGCAGTACATCCTTATGACACCTGGATTCTAGAACGCTTGGTAATCAACTCACTTTTTTCTGAGCCCCATAAAGTCGGCTCTAAACTATACAGGCGTAAGGTTGTAGATAAAATCTCACCAACTCGTCCTACCGGCGACAATCTGCAGTGGTAACCTGGTCCATAGATTGGAATACTGGATCCCCGGAATACACCACGAGCGAAGCGTCGGTAACGCGTTTCAACCTATTGGTCTTTATCAAAGTGCATAAAATACATGTATTTTATGCACTTTGATAAAATACATGTATTTTATGCACTTTGATAAAGACCAATAGGTCGAAACGCGTAGTGCCGCAATAAATATATTTACTAACCCTACTGACGCTTCGCTTGTGGTGTATTCCGGGGATCCAGTATTCCAATCTATGGACCAGGTTACCACTGCAGATTGTCGCCGGTAGGACGAGTTGGTGAGATTTTATCCACAACCTTACGCCTGTATAGTTTAGAGCCGACTTTATGGGGCTCAGAAAAAAGTGAGTTGATTACCAAGCGTTCTAGAATCCAGGTGTCATAAGGATGTACTGCGCAATGTGTGTCTCCTGTTATGTTTTCTAGATTGACTGAAGTACCACTCACTTATTGGACTATCCGTGCAAGCGCGAGGACTCTATATATCGCTTTAATCTACTGACTATCCACACTTGGGAGTGTGTGTTTGTGCCCTTGCTGCTACAGAAGACTGTCCGTTTGTATATTATCTGCGCCATTCTACCACCTTGTCCACCTTCACAGTTTGTTATTATCCTGGTATGTACCATTAATTACAAATTGTTTACTTTGTGCAATGTCTACAGTCCCAATTCCTCCCAAGTTCCCTTTCATAAACATGTCTTGTCTAAAATGTCAACGGTATTAACAGGGGAAGCGATACTGTGTGGGGATTTTTATGTGATTAGATCCGATCTTCGATCGCTCTGCTCCTCCGTATGCCTGTCGTTAAACAGTGTTGGGGGTTTGGGGAGGGGGAAGTGTTATCCCTGTATAATTTTTACGATGTATGGCATTAATTCCACCCGGGAGAAAGGGATTTCACATTGTACGCCACTCCACATAACACGTATACCAGGAATGATTTTGTTTATGCGCTCAGGGCTCTCGGTTACCCTACAGATGAATATAAGGTATATAGTAGACCTCCTTGGTGACTAAATGACACTATTCTAGATGATCCCATGATAGAAAGCGAGGAGCGGAGCTCAGCAACTATTACCTTGAGAATCAATCATCCTTGGATGATCAGACTCTTCTCTGGAGAGCACACAAAGCGGTGATTCGTGGCGTTTGTATTAAATGGGCATCGAGGACCTCTTGGAGGCCACTATTATAACTCTGCCTAAACCTGGTAAATATCCCACAATCTGTCAGAACTTCAGACCTATCTCACTTATTAACATGGATATTAAGATTTTCACTAAGATCCTTGCAAACAGATTGGTAAGGATCAGGTGGGGTTCATTCCCGGTCGACAGGGATCGGACAATACTAGATGGTTGCTGAACATATTGCACTTATTCCATACGTCAGCCACCCTGGGACTAATTCTCTCACTGGACGCCAAAAGGCGTTTGACTGGGTGCATTGAGGCTTTGTGTCTGAAGTTTTAAAGAAATTTGATCTTCCCCTCGATATTCTTAAAGTTATGTATTCGGTGTATGTCTCCCCCACGGCTACAGTGGGGTTCACAGAGTTCCATTTTCCCTGATCCCTATCAATAACGGCACGAGGCAGGACTGCCCTTTGTCCCTGTTGCTACATGCCCTTGTGTTTGAACCCCTCGCGCAGGCTAATAGGCAATCGAACGACGTGCAAGGCATAGACGCAGGACCGCGTACCCATACAATTAACCTCTTTGCAGATGACATATTGCTGACCCTTACATCTCCTGAGACATTCCTCCCAGCCCTACAGACACTTTTAGGTGACTACAGTGCGATATCATATCACAAAGTCAACTTTGCTAAAACACAGGCTCTTTCTCTGCACATCTGTGCAGCTACCCTAGCCTGTTTAAAATGGATTTATCCATTTGACTAGTGCACTACATTCATAACGTATTTGGGGATCAAACTTGTTCCTTCTCCAGACTCCCTATGTTCCCTTAACTAGGTGAAGCTGCTCCGGGATCCGGGTCCTATTATTGACATGGCAGCCTTGAAGGCTATCTTGGGTCAGCCCCATAGCTGCTGTCAAAATGACTACCAAAGATCCTGTACATCTTTCAAATGCTACCGATTGCAGTCCCGTGGGCTTATTTTGTGTCTTTACAGCGGATTGTTACTTCCTTTATCTGGAACTATAAAAGGCCTCGTATTAACCGGCCCATCCTTACCAGACGGGTGGATCATGGAGGGTTGGGGGTGCCCAATTTCTACATATATTACATAGCGGTCCATGTGGCGGCGATGGTCTGTTTCCACTCTACTTCTCGCCCACACTGGGTAGCCATGGAGGCGGCTATGCCTGGTGCCCACACGACCTACGGACTTTGTTGTGGGTCCCTCCCCCACAGGCTGGGTAGAGGGGATTTTTTTTTTCCCACGACAACAACCTCCCTGAAATGTTGGGACGATGCGTTTATGCCGATGTCGGGGATGGGTCCCATCTCCAGAGCTTCCCCATTGCGGATGTTCCGTTACATTCTTCATCAGTTGGACATGCAGCACTGGGAAGTGAAGGGCGTCTCCTCACTATCAGTGTAATCCTTGTTCCTGCTCTGGGTTTTATGTCCTGAATAAAGCACGTCCTCTAGGGTTGCATAAACAAACTTCGAACTTTATTGTAATACTTCAGCAGGCAGCAGTATCAGCATACAAAACAAAATAAACACCTACCTACAAACAAAAATCCTAGCTCCCTTGAGCTCTAACAGAGATCCCTTACTATCGCATTTTTAAACTAAACAAAACATAGGCTTCACCAACCTTAGAAGCGTCAGTTTGCAGCATTCAATATAACCTTTATACTTGGAGCCAACCAAGTTGCTTCCTCCTCACACAGGCACCTCTCTGAGTGAAGGGGAGGCAGGGATTGCTTTTTACTGCTGCTAATGGCTTGCAGCTGACCAGTGTGTGGAGACTAAAAGAACCTCTTGGGCTTCCTTAGGTTGTTCACAAATACTCCCCCTGGAGCTAAACATCATAACCCTCACTAAAAAGGTTAGAAGGAATATACACGCCATCACAGATCGCACCAGGCACTTTATCACAACAGCTAAAGACAAATTGCTGGACTTTGGGACAGTTTAGACGAAGTTTGAACTGAACAAATCATTCTTTCCTATTATCCGTTACGCTCATACTTACATCAGTAAGGCTTTACTGCTTTCTATTCTCTTCATAAATCAGCCCTGACCGTGCTAGAGTCAATATATGTCGCCCAAGGGTCACCACATTTCCACCTGTACTTATGCCATCTCCTCAGACAGGGAACTCCCAGTATGGTGTTATCACGAAATGTGGGAGAGGGATCTGGGACGCTCTATTGACTCAGCAGCTTGGACTCCGGAACACAAGGAACATGGAGGAGGCACCAAATCCAATTAGAGATTAATTAAGAGAGTATGACATTACAAGGAATGGGATCACTATCCTTGAAGAAGTCCAGGACGAAACGCGTCGGATACTAAGAGACCCTATGTTTGATTTTGTTTTATTTTTTATTTTACCCATTAAATTTTATACCCATACTCTGAGTTATATCATAGAAACATAGAAAAATGTCGGCAGATAAGAACCTTCGGCCCATCTAGTCTGCCCAATTACATGGATACTTTACCTGAATTTATCTTTTGTTTAGGATAGCCTTATGCCTATCCCATGCCTGCTTAAATTCAATTACTGTTTTGGCCTCTACCACTTCAACTGGAAGGCTGTTCCATGTATCTACCACCCTCTCAGTAAAATAATGCTTCCTGATGTTACTTTTAAACCTTTGCCCCTCTAAGCTAAGACTATGTCCTCTTGTTTTGCTACTTTGTTTCCTTTTAAATATACTCCCTTCCTCTACCTTGTGGATTCCCTTTACGTATTTAAATGTTTCTATCATATCTCCTCTGTCTCGTCTTTTTTCCAAGCTGTACATGTTAAGATCATTAAGCCTTTCCTGGTAACTTTTCTCCTTCAAGCCGTACACCATTTTAGTAGCTCTTCTCTGAACTCTCTCTAAGATGTCTAAATCCTTCTGGAGATACGGTCTCCAGTACAGAACCCCCTGGACCTTCAGGAAGGGGGACATGACTGATGGCCTGGGCCTGTAGGTTAAGGGAAGATCTGGAAGGGTTTAGAATCCCTGGGGCCCCTCAGGGAGGGGGAAGGGGGGGGGGTCGGTTGGAAGCATGGGCCTGTCAGTCAAGGAAAAGCTACGGTGTTATTGGTGGAGTGGTTGCAACAGTGTTGCTTAACTGGACTATATATGCTGGTGATGGGTGCAGGGTTCTTCCTCTGTTCCTGCCAACGTGAGAAGTGCATCAAGGTGAGATCATGTTTTTCAGGTGTTTCTGGTGAAAGAGAAAGGAGAGGGAAAGTTTGGTGGCTGGGGGGGGGCATCTACATGTCTGCTGGAACACTTGAGGGAGCACTCTGTGTGATCACATGACCGGGAGCTTCCTCTGTGTGTGTAAGGGGAGAGGGTGACAGGAAGTGCAGACTGTGCCATGTTGCTGCTGTTATAGGGGCAGAGCTGCTGGATTCCCACTCCCCAGCAAGAAGCAGGTGTAGGGTGTGTCTGTGTGTCTGTCTGTGTGTGACTAGATTTGGTTAAAGAGAAAGGCAGATGGTTTTTATTCAATTGGTTTTGTTGATTTTCTGTTTTTGTTCTAAGGACCTGCATGTGTTGTGGCTGCAGATCCCACAATGCTCAGGCAGCCAGATAGCAGCGCTGTGGGATAAGTAGTTGCACAGCATTGAAGGTTTAGTAATCAAAAAAAAAAAAAATAAATAAATAAATAAATAAAAAATGATCTGGGGCACAAATGATCAAATAACGTGGTGGCTCTTACAAAGAAAACCCTGGGGGTTATTCAACACAATATATTTTAAGTATATATGCGTAAGGTGTACACACACGATACAATTATTGGTCTAAGGAGCGCCGACGGGTTCTGTAGCGCTGTACAATGGGTGAAGCAATGACAGGGCGGCTTACACCTTGCATATGCGAGCGGGGAGGAGGAGGACCTGCTCAAGAGCTTACAATCTAATACATGCGGCTGGTCCCTAAGGCTGGCTGTTGCCATACAGACCCGTCTGATATCTGCTAGTGCTGCTGCCTGTGTCTCCATGTTCCCGCTCATTATTCGGGCTGCAATGGGATCACATGGGAATGGTTCCTCTGCATCTCCTGTTCTGTGCTTTACCCGGCAGGTGCCGGCGAACAAATGCTTCACAATTCAGTGCATTGAATGAAATTTCAGTGTCCTTTAGCGAGTGCACCCTGAGGTCCTGTAACTTGAGGCCCTGAGCTCCTGCACCCTGGGGTCCTGCACCCTGAGGTCCTGAGCTCCTGCACCCTGGGGTCCGGTACCCTGAGCTCCTGCACCCTGGGGTCCTGCACCCTGAGGTCCTGAGCTCCTGCACCCTGGGGTCCGGTACCCTGAGGTCCGGCACTGGAGAGAGAGAAAACTCTTATCCCTTCGTGTGAACCAGGGAGATAAGGTGCGGGAAACGTTTGAATACATAATTGTAGTAAACAGTTTCAATTGCTAAAATGCTTATTTTACTAGCGGTTTCAATAAGGGTTACTGCAGCATAATACCCCATTAACCCCTTAGGAACCGAGAGTTTTAAAAGTTCTGGGCGTGGTCACGGCGTTGCATGTTTGCAGATGCATTCAGTGTATGGTCGCTGTGTGTTGCATGTTTGCAGGCTCATGCTGTATGGCCACTGTGTTGCAGGTTGCGTGTGCATTCCGGGTGTGGTCACGGTGTTGCATGTTTGCGTGTGCATTCTGTGTGTGGTCACTATGTTGCATGTGCATTCCGGTATGGTCACGGTGTTGCATGTTTGCAGGCTCATTCTGTGTGTGGCCACTGTGTTGCAGGCTTGCGGGTGCATTCCGGGTATGGTCACGGTGTTGCATGTTTGCAGGCTCATTCTGTGTGTGGCCACTGTGTTGCAGGCTTGCGGGTGCATTCCGGGTATGGTCACTGTGTTGACTTTTGCGCGTGCGTGCTGTGCGTGGTCACGATGTTGCATACTGGCAGATGCATTCAGTGTATGGTCACTGTTGCATGTGTGCAGGCTCTTTCTGTATGTGGCCACGGTGTTGCAGGTTTGCGTGTGCATTTCGGGTGAGGTCACGGTGTTGCAGGTTTGCGTGTGCAATCTGTGTGGGGTCACTGTTGCATGTTTGCATGTGCATTCCGGGTATGGTCACTGTGTTGCACGTTACAGGCGCATTCTGTGTGGGGCCACTGTGTTGCATGTTCGCAAGTCCAGTCGGTGTGGTCACGGTGTGGCATGGTTGCAGGTGCAGTCAGTATACGGTCATTGGATAATGTTTGCAATTGCATTCGGATATGGTCATTGGGTGCATGTTGGCAGGTGCATGCTGGTTGGGGGTGCTGGTGGGGGGCTCTGGAGTGGCTTTGGACTGGGGAGGTTTGGTGGTGTCTGGAGGGTTGTTCCGTGGGTGCGGTGCTCTGTGGGTGGATGTGATTCGAGCCACTTTCTCTTGGTCCTTAAGGGTTATTTGGTTCCAGGTGGGGTCCTTGCGGATTTGCCATTCCCAGGGCCCTGTCTGGCCTAAATTGGTAGAATGCCCCTCCCGAGTGCCCCCCCCCCCCCGGGGCATAGGGGAGCCCGGTTTAATATCAATAGAAGGAAGTGGATGCAGCCGGTTCCCAATCGGGTGAAGGGCGGTCGTCATGGACACGCCACCCAGGGATCTGCGTTTGAGTGTGCGGAGGAGGGTGAACATGGTGCAGGTGCCTGTTTTTCTTCCCTGTCTTTACGTGAGGAGTCTGGAGGAGTTGGTCGAGGGACTGGGATGGAAGGACTTAAGGGGGGTTTGGAAGGAACCACCCCCCCCAGACCAGGTAAGATGGCCGACGGAGGTCGCTCTCGAGGAGCCCGCGTGGAGGTCCTTCACTTCCGGCGGCGGGGGGAGAGTGCCGAGAGTGGCAGCGGCTGCCTCCAGGCTCCCTCCCACTCGTTGCAGGCATGCAGCGTCTCGGGCGGCGCGTTCGGCCCGCCCGCAACATGGCGGCGCCATCGTGCGGCTGGACATCGGAGGAGGATCGTGTCGGCAGCAGTTGCAGGGAGCCCGGTGGCTGGGGACGTACCGGTACTGGTGCAGGGGATATCGGATGGAGTATTTCAATTCGTAATGGACATTCTCAACGCTCTCAGCCGAGGAGTGTCTTGGTGGTCTTGGTGGCAGGAGATGGAGGTCGGTGAAGGGTGCCGGTTACCAGTGGAGGTGCTATTCCTGGGCGACCATCGCTGGGATCACCTTTGGCTGTGATTCTGGGGCTCCGGGAGGATCCCCTTGCTGGCTGCACGGGAGTCGGATTTTGGGGGTGCAGCGTTTGGATCGCTCGGCCTTTCGGGGGGTTAATGCGTCGTGTTGGCTGGTGGTGTGTAACGACGGGGTTGCTAGAAGCCCTGGTTGCTGCTCTTAGACGCTGGCAGGATGGGTCGGAGGACGCGGCTAAGGGGAAGTCTTCGCTGAGTGTGGCGGGACACGTCGTTTCGGGGAGCGCGGTACCGGCGGCGGTTCTTGCGCCTAGCTCTGCTGCGGTTGGGGTTCCCGCGTCTGCGTGCACATCTGGGGCAGCGCCCGCGCCGGTTTTGGCACAGGTCGGGTCAGCAGGGGATTTCCGAGGTTGGCGCAGTTTTGGTTTCGGGGTCAGGGGGAATGACTGGGCCTGCAAGTTAATTGGGGTCTCAGCGGTGGGTGCTGGGGAGGTGTCTCCGTTGGGGTGCGGGCATCTCTTATGGGTCCGGCGAGTTGTCCCAATGGGTTGCGGGTCACTGCAGGTTACGGGAGAGGGTTTGGAGAACGAATATGTGGATGTGCTTACACTACTTTCTGGGGATAGGGAGACGGTGGACCGTCCCAAACGGCCTGACCGGTTCATGGAAAAGAAGGAGAAGTTGAAGAAAAACGCTTCCTCCCACTTTTGGGAAGGGGCTACAGGGTTTCTTGGCTTCTTGTGCTATCGGGTGCGAGCGATTCCCGAAGCGCAGGGTTGTATTGTTTGCGTATGTCGACCTGATTTAAGCGTTGTATTGCATCTTTGGGGCACGGCCCGAAGCAGTTCGCGCCGCATTCTTTTCGGATAGGCGCAGCGACAATGGCGGTGGAGGCGGGTGCGTCAGACGACATGATTAGGCGTGTGGGTAGATGGCGATCAGATTGTTGTCATTCCTATGTGCGCCCTAACCTCTTATAATTACAGGTTCATCCCCGACGACTGTTTGGATCATCGGACACTCGTATATACACTGGGTGGCCAAGCGGGCTGCACAACGGCCGCTTGGCAGGAACCTGAGTTTTCCAAAGGACTTGGCTATGATTGGACTTGGCTACGTTTCGGTGGATTGGCTGCAAGGGTTTGCGTTGGGCCCAGGTGGCTGGACAACGCAGGGTGTGGACTAGACAAGCGGCTAGGGATGTGGTGTTAGTGGTACATGGTTTGGATCATCGGACACTCGTTTATACACTGGGTGGCCAAGCGGGCTGCACAACGGCCGCTTGGCTGGAACCTGAGTTTTCCAAAGGACTTGGCTACGATTGGACTTGGCTACGTTTCGGTGGATTGGCAGCAGGGGTTTGCGTTGGGCCCAGGTGGCTGGACAACGCAGGGTGTTGGCTAGACAAGCGTCTAGGGATGTGGTGTTCGTGGTACATGATGTTTGGATCATCGGACACTCGTTTATACACTGGGTGGCCAAGCGGGCTGCACAACGGCCGCTTGGCTGGAACCTGAGTTTTCCACAGGACTTGGCTTCGATTGGACTTGGCTACGATTGGACTTGGCTACGATTCGGTGGATTGGCAGCAAGGGTTTGCATTGGGCCCAGGTGGCTGGACAATGGGGTGTTGGCTAGACAAGCGGCTAGGGATGTGGGTTAGTGGTACATGCAGGGGGAAACGATTTGGGGGTGGTCCGATCGGTAGACTTGGTTAGGAGGATGAAACGGGACTTAGCCAGTTGTTTCACCATTTTCGGGGTTTATCACTGGTGTTTTCAGAGATAGTCTCTCGCCCCAGTTGGGAGGAATTTGCGGCTCCCAGGGCTCTGGACAAGGCTCGGAAGCGGGTTAACGGGGAGATATCGAGGTTTGTGGGTGATCTGGGTGGAGTGTCAGTTAGACATACGGGGCTGGAGGGGGACAATAGGAATGTCATTAGAGGGGATGGGGTCCATCTCACGGATATTGGGTTGGATATTTTCCTGGAGGGTCTGCAGTCGGGCATAGAGGAGGCGCTGTCTGCGGGGGGGCGCAGGGGCGGACGCTGAGGCGGCCCCTGGCGTTGGCGGTTTCCCTGGACAGCAGTGCTTAATGGAGGTTTTAGCCACCATCGGGTGAGGCCTTGGGGGAGACGGACCTCGCTTGCGGGGACGAGCTCAATGGTTTGGTAATGCCTATTGCATGGAGCGATAGGGCAGTTTGAGTAAGCACTGCAAGGGATGGTTATATATACATGGTTATATATATATATGGATTAATAAAGCGGTGGCCCATGCACATTCCAACTGACATATACGTGTTTGTGTTTATTCAGGTTATTGGGGTATGGGTTGGGAAGGGGTTATTGGGGTATGGGTTGGGAAGGCCTCAGGCTTAAGCAGTCAAGAACCCCCTGGACCTTCAGGAAGGGGGACATGACTGATGGCCTGGGCCTGTAGGTTAAGGGAAGATCTGGAAGGGTTTAGAATCCCTGGGGCCCCTCAGGGAGGGGGAAGGGGGGGGGGGTCGGTTGGAAGCATGGGCCTCTCAGTCAAGGAAAAGCTACGGTGTTATTGGTGGAGTGGTTGCAACAGTGTTGCTTAACTGGACTATATATGCTGGTGATGGGTGCAGGGTTCTTCCTCTGTTCCTGCCAACGTGAGAAGTGCATCAAGGTGAGACCCGCCCACCCACCCTTGGATTTCGTCAAGTCGTGTCACAGCTGAAGGTTGGCGGTTTCCCTGGACAGCAGTGCTTAATGGAGGTTTTAGCCACCATCGGGTGAGGCCTTGGGGGAGACGGACCTCGCTTGCGGGGACGAGCTCAATGGTTTGGTAATGCCTATTGCATGGAGCGATAGGGCAGTTTGAGTAAGCACTGCAAGGGATGGTTATATATACATGGTTATATATATATATGGATTAATAAAGCGGTGGCCCATGCACATTCCAACTGACATATACGTGTTTGTGTTTATTCAGGTTATTGGGGTATGGGTTGGGAAGGGGTTATTGGGGTATGGGTTGGGAAGGCCTCAGGCTTAAGCAGTCATGCACACCAGTGCTCTGTACAGGGGCATGAGCACTTCCCTTTTCCTACTGCTAATACCTCTCCCTACACAACCAAGCATTCTGCTAGCATTTCCTGCTGCTCTATTACATTGACTACTTACCCTTAGATCCTCTGAAATAATAACCCCTAAATCCCAACCCTCAGATGTTGCGGTTAGGACTGTATCAAATATTCTATATTCAGCCCTTGGGTTTTTACGTCCCAGGTGCATTATCTTGCACTTATCCACATTAAAACTCAATTGCCACAGTTCCGACCATTTTTTTAGTTTACCTAAATCATTTGTCTGATCCCTCCAGGAACGTCAACCCTGTTGCAAATCTTTGTGTCATCAGCAAAAAGACATACTTTTCCATTAATACCTACTGCAATATCACTAATAAAAATATTAAAGAGAATGGGTCCAAGTACTGACCCCAGAGGGTAACAAGACCTTGCGCCGAATAAACTCCATTTACCACAACCCTCTGTTGCCTGTCACTCAGCCACTGCCTAATCCAGTCAACAATAATGGAATCCAAACTCAAAGATTGCAATTTATTGATAAGCCTTCTATGCGGAACAGTATCAAAAGCCTTACTGAAATCTAAATAAGCAATATCTACTGCACCACCTGTGTCTATTATTTTTGTTACCCAATCAAAAAAATCAATAAGATTAGTTTGGCATGATCTCCCTGAGGTAAACCCATGTTGTTTCTGATCCTGTAATCTATGTGTTTTTAGATGTTCAACAATCCTTTCCTTTAACATGGTTTCCATTAATTTCCCACTACTGACGTAAGACTAACTGGCCTATAGTTCCCCGATTCCTCCCTACTACCCTTCTTGTAAATGGGCACAACATTTGTTAATTTCCAGTCTTCTGGGACGACTCCCTTTACCAAGGATTGGTTAAATAAATCTGTTAACGGTTTTGCTATTACATCACTGAGCTCTTTTAATAATTTAGGGTGGATCCCATCAGGCCCCATTGACTTATTTGTCTTTACTTTAGACTGCTGCTGTAGAACCTCCTCCTTTGTAAACTCCTATGTAAATGTCTCTTTAGTGTTTCCTCCTAACTGAGGTCCCTTTCCTTCCTTTTCTTCTGCAAAGACTGAACAAAAATATTCATTGAGGCAGTCAGCGAGACTTTTATCCTCTTCTACATACCTTCCTTCCTTTGTTTTTAATCTAACTAATCCTTGTATTACTTTTCTTTCCTCGTTTATGTATCTAAAAAATGTTTTGTCCCCCTTTTTTACTGACTGAGCTATTTTCTCTTCTGCGTGTGCTTTGGAAGCTCTTATAAATTGCTTTGCCTCTTTCTGCCTAATCTTATAGGTTTGCCTAGCTTCTTCACTCAATGTAACACCTGAATACAATGAGTCAGATGCTTATGACAAACATGTGGGACTGCCATTTCCATCTAGGTCTTTTTTTTTAGAAAGGATTTTACCAGGAGGATACATTGAGATTTCTCTTGTTTTCAAGTATGTCCTGAGTGACTAGTAAGTACCGTTAGGTGTCTTGCCCAAGGACACTTACTGGAGAGGTTGCTCGTCGGGATCGAACCCATGTCTCCACAGGCTCTCACCATGCAGGGCGGTGATGTTACCTCTACTCCACCCAGCCGGTGCTACTGTATACAGCCCGAATACACTAATAGGGGAACCTGAGGACCCTATCGAACCTGAGGACTCTATTGACTGGGTGACGGTGTAGCAGCTGCAAAAGTAGAATACGAGGACACAACGCCAGCTGAGTATATAAGATGAGCATATACTTCATTGTTATCCTGTGAGCGAATTTTTGTAGCAGGGATTTATATATGCCCATGATTTACAGCCATGTTGCTTCTATATGCTTTTTTTTATATTGCACCTTTAACTTTTTTGATACAGTCTGCAGTGTGGATGGAAATGAGGAACCATCCGAAGGAGCACTATTAAGATACGTACACTTATTGATTTTGTACACGTATTCTCCAGCTCTCAAGTGTCTAGCAATTGTATATTTTTTATTTTGAGGTCATATAGTATGATGTTAAGAGGGTGGGGTATAGCCTACAGCCTTGTGGGGTGCACAATGTTTTAGGTGGGATATTATCTTCTGATGGCTGATTTAAAAGGGTTGCAACTTTGTTATTTTGTAACCTGTTTTTAAAGTATACAGGTGAGCTGCAAACATTGCTTGCAGCTTGGCATTAACGGCACCCTACTGTAAATTAACACTTCCTGGACAAAGTATAGCAAGCATACATAGCAGCCAGGTGGAGAATAACAAGATAATCCAAGGTCACTCTTTATTGTCTTGAGCCATTATTTACACAGAGACACGCTCTAAAGGCTGGCCCTTCCTCAGACTTTTTTTCACCCCCAAATTTGCAATGAGATTGTGTATTTGTTTGAAAAGTCAGAAGTTCAGTGTGCGTGAATGCAGTAAATGTGAGCCATGTACCAGAGCCGTAACCAGGCCTCACTGACCCCAGGTTAAAGTGATCTGTCCCTCCCACTCCCAATCTTACACTTGCATACATTGCACTGAAAAGAGGCAAATATATATAGAGACAGACACACGCTACATAGAGTCAATCACATACACACACAGATTCTAAATAAAGACACAGATATAGACCAAAATACAGAAATACAAAGCTAGACAGAAATACAAATAGTGTCATGCTACATGATTTAGGATTTATTTGTATATTTTTACTGTTATGTGTTGAATCTGCCTTATGCTGCTAGCAACTATCTTTCATAGCTATTTTGTCCCTGCTGGGTTTCCTTAGCCTTGCTGCATCCAGCTAGTTTCCACCCCTTTGCTCAGTGTCTTGTTTTTAAGGTACTTCCTGGTTACATAGCAGCCATTCTGTGCTCACTGCTGGGCAGAAACTAATGTCTTTCACCTGCATTGCGGTACACTATTACAAGATTGTCAGTCTGCTCATTAAAGTCTTCAACTGGATTTATCTTTCTACGTGTCAGTTTTGCCGAGTTGTCACTATCTGTGGATCTTCATCGTGTGGGTACTGGTCAAATACAGACTTAGCTAGTCTAAAGCATCCACGCCTCACAGCTTTGTTAGGGAAACAGAATAGAATAGATACATATTCATTTAGGGGTTTTTTTTCATATTCATTTATTTTTGCACCACCACAGATTTGTCTATTATACACTATTCAATTGCGTTTGGGATCTAATTTTCACACATTGATTACTTTATTTATTTGCAATGTATTTTACCAGGAAGGATACACTGAGATTTCGCTCGTTTTCAAGTATGTCCTGGGTTCAAGAACAATGACATTTTTATAGTCGTTACAGAAATAAAAGTAATAAATGAAAGATCTTAAAAACAAAACACAAATCTACAGATTAACACAGAACAGAGAATTTATATTATATACTATTTCAACATTACAGCATTTAATCCACATTTTTAGTACATTTCATATTTTTGGATCACAACTGAATACAAAGCCTATACTTCAAATCTGAAATTGTATGGGCACCAATAACACATTCAAAAATGTAATATTAATCACACAGGAATACTTTCCATCAAATGTGTAGTTGCTATATTATGTTTGGGACACACAATATATTTTATTTAGATGATCTTGTTATTTGAGATACAGGAATAGTTCATAATTATATCAATTGATAATTGTAATGGAAACGCTCTCGTCCGTCTGTCCTGCTCTCCAGGCACCTCCTTACCAAGATCAGCCCGGCCACTGAGTTGCTCGGAACTCAGTGCCTTGAGCAGCCTGATCTGGAGCTCCAGACCCACTTAATCTGATCCTCTGCCTCTTTGAATTTCCAGATGGCCGCTCCGTGTCTTCTGAGGGTGATTGTGAGTACCCTGAATGAGACACCAGGCAGACTGTATGTTCAAACAGGATCAACTGACTTTAGTGGAAAGACACCACTATTTATGCAAAAGTAACACACACACTTTTCAAGATTCCCGCCCACCCCAACAGTTCTGATTGGCTGGTTTCAAGACCACTGCAGGCTTCATTCTGGTTCTTTCTCAGGTTCTTACTTGAGTACGTCTGGTTGATGTACATATGTGAGTTTGTCTGACTTGAAAGGGCTGTCAGATTAATCCTCTCAATCAACAGATAATGGGGTGAGGGCAGGGGTCAAGTCCTGGGAAAAAAAGTGAGGGAACTCACCCACGAATTCCACAACCCCCATTACCTGAAGAAAATATATATATATATATATATATATATCACGAGTATAGCAGCGCGTGCCGGTGATACCATTTTAATTGGGTTAACTTTACATTTAAAAGACAAGCTTTCAAGAGTGTAAACTGGAAACTATACTGATCAGTGAAAGGTATCACTACGTACAGGTATACTCGTTATTGTGGCAACTGGACTAACGCATTTTATATACAATATATATATATATATATATATCTCCAGGCACAGACCCCCCAGAATAATATACACAGTGCTGAACCCCCAGAATAATATACACAGCGCTGAACCCCCAGAATAATATACACAGCGCTGAGCCCCCAGAATAATATACACAGCACTGAGCCCCCAGAATAATATACACAGCGCTGAACCCCCAGAATAATATACACAGCGCTGAGCCCCCAGAATAATATACACAGCACTGAGCCCCCAGAATAACATACACAACACTGAGCCCCCAGAATAATATACACAGCGCTGAGCCCCCAGAATAACATACACAACACTGAGCCTCCAGAATAATATACACAGCACTGAACCCCCAGAATATACACAGCACTGAGCCCCCAGAATAATATACACAACATTGTGCCCCCAGAATAACATACACAGCACTGAGCCCCCAGAATAACATACACAGCACTGAGCCCCCAGAATAACATACACAGCACTGAGCCCCCAGAATAACATACACAGCACTGAGCCCCCAGAATAACATACACAGCACTGAGCCCCCAGAATAATATACACAGCACTGAACCCCAAGAATAATATACACAGCACTGAGCCTCCAGGATAATATACACAGCACTGAGCCCCCAGAATAACATACACAGCACTGAACCCCAAGAATAATATACACAGCACTGAGCCTCCAGGATAATATACACAGCACTGAGCCTCCAGGATAATATACACAGCACTGAACCCCAAGAATAATATGCACAGCACTGGTTATATGGATATATTTTCCCCAGTTCACATGGATATAATTGCCCCAGCTCATATGGATAATGCCCCAGGTCTCATGGATAATGCCCCCAGCTCTCATGGATAATGCCCCAGCTCTCATGGATAATGCCCCAGGTCTCATGGATAATGCCCCAGGTCTCATGGATAATGCCCCCCTGGTCTCATGGATAATGCCCCAGCTCTCATGGATATGCCCCAGCTCTCATGGATATTGCCCCAGTCTCATGGATAATGCCCCAGCTCTCATGGATAATGCCCCCAGCTCTCATGGATAATGCCCCAGCTCTCATGGATATTGCCCCAGCTCTCATGGATAATGCCCCAGCTCTCATGGATAATGCCCCAGCTCTCATGGATAATGCCCCCAGCTCTCATGGATAATGCCCCCAGCTCTCATGGATATTGCCCCAGCTCTCATGGATATTGCCCCAGGTCTCATGGATAATGCCCCAGGTCTCATGGATAATGCCCCAGCTCTCATGGATAATGCCCCAGCTCTCATGGATATTGCCCCAGGTCTCATGGATAATGCCCCAGCTCTCATGGATATTGCCCCAGGTCTCATGGATATTGCCCCAGCTCTCATGGATATTGCCCCAGCTCTCATGGATATTGCCCCAGCTCTCATGGATATTGCCCCAGCTCTCATGGATAATGCCCCCAGCTCTCATGGATAATGCCCCAGCTCTCATGGATACTGCCCCAGCTCTCATGGATAATGCCCCAGCTCTCATGGATATTGCCCCAGGTCTCATGGATATTGCCCCTGGTCTCATGGATATGCCCCAGCTCTCATGGATAATGCCCCAGCTCTCATGGATAATGCCCCAGCTCTCAAGGATATTGCCCCCTGGTCTCATGGATAATGCCCCAGCTCTCATGGATAATGCCCCAGCTCTCATGGATATGCCCCAGCTCTCATGGATATTGCCCCAGCTCTCATGGATAATGCCCCAGCTCTCATGGATAATGCCCCAGCTCTCATGGATAATGCCCCAGCTCTCATGGATATTGCCCCAGCTCTCATGGATAATGCCCCAGCTCTCATGGATATTGCCCCAGGTCTCATGGATATTGCCCCAGGTCTCATGGATATGCCCCAGCTCTCATGGATAATGCCCCAGCTCTCATGGATAATGCCCCAGCTCTCATGGATATTGCCCCTGGTCTCATGGATATGCCCCAGCTCTCATGGATATTGCCCCAGCTCTCATGGATAATGCCCCAGCTCTCATGGATAATGCCCCCAGCTCTCATGGATAATGCCCCCAGCTCTCATGGATAATGACCCCAGCTCTCATGGATATTGCCCCAGCTCTCATGGATAATGCCCCAGCTCTCATGGATATTGCCCCAGCTCTCATGGATAATGCCCCAGCTCTCATGGATAATGCCCCAGCTCTCATGGATAATGCCCCCAGCTCTCATGGATAATGCCCCCAGCTCTCATGGATATTGCCCCAGCTCTCATGGATATTGCCCCAGGTCTCATGGATAATGCCCCAGGTCTCATGGATAATGCCCCAGCTCTCATGGATAATGCCCCAGCTCTCATGGATAATGCCCCCAGCTCTCATGGATATTGCCCCAGCTCTCATGGATATTGCCCCAGGTCTCATGGATAATGCCCCAGCTCTCATGGATATTGCCCCAGCTCTCATGGATATTGCCCCAGCTCTCATGGATATTGCCCCAGGTCTCATGGATAATGCCCCCAGCTCTCATGGATAATGCCCCAGCTCTCATGGATAATGCCCCAGCTCTCATGGATAATGCCCCCAGCTCTCATGGATACTGCCCCAGCTCTCATGGATAATGCCCCATGTCTCATGGATATTGCCCCTGGTCTCATGGATATTGCCCCTGGTCTCATGGATATGCCCCAGCTCTCATGGATAATGCCCCAGCTCTCATGGATAATGCCCCCCTGGTCTCATGGATAATGCCCCCCTGGTCTCATGGATAATGCCCCCCTGGTCTCATGGATAATGCCCCAGGTCTCATGGATAATGCCCCCCTGGTCTCATGGATATTGCCCCAGCTCTCATGGATAATGCCCCCCTGGTCTCATGGATATTGCCCCCCTGGTCTCATGGATATTGCCCCCCTGGTCTCATGGATATTGCCCCAGGTCTCATGGATAATGCCCCAGCTCTCATGGATAGTGCCCCCCTGGTCTCATGGATATTGCCCCCCTGGTCTCATGGATATTGCCCCCTGGTCTCATGGATATTGCCCCCCTGGTCTCATGGATATTGCCCCAGCTCTCATGGATATTGCCCCCCCTCTCATGGATATTGCCCCCTGGTCTCATGGATAATGCCCCCCTGGTCTCATGGATATTGCCCCAGCTCTCATGGATAATGCCCCCCTGGTCTCATGGATATTGCCCCCCTGGTCTCATGGATATTGCCCCCCCCAGGTCTCAGGGATACTGCCCCCAGCCCAGCTCACCTTTGCTGCTGCTGCTTCTGCTCCTCTGCCAGCGGCCGCGTGCTTCCTGCTTCAGTGGCCGCTGACAGGAAGTGCAGCCGCTCGCCTGGGAACTATGAAACAGCCAGGCGAGCGGCTCCACCTCCTGTCAGCTGGCCCTTGTAACAGGAAGCACGCCGGCCGCCGGCAATGTGCGGCGGCGGCGTTCGGGCTCGGGCCACAGCGGGAACGCTGCGTTCCCGCAGCGGGAAAAGTGCGGGAACGCCGTTCCTGCGCGTTCCCGCTCGACTCGAGCCCTGGGTGAGGCACACAAACTCGTAATCAATTAACACACAGCAATTTACATAATCCATTGTCCCAATGAATCAGATTGAGACAGTGTTTGCTTTACAAGGGTAGATTACAAATCCTTAAACATGCATCAGATAAACAGATAGCATTCCTGCATAATCTCAGATCACACAAACATTCTGCACAAATGAGGGCATTGAAAAGAACCTCAGGCCTGCACCTCCAAAACACATCTCCAAATTCACATACACATACAGTAATAAAAGTGCATTTACACTGGGCATAAAGTTTGAATTGGGGAGATTCAAACGGGAGGAAAAAACACCCTGGGCTTAACGTCTTTCAGCCGGGGTGCAAGTCAGTTCTGTGACAGTAATTGTTAGTAGGGATGTGCATTTAGTTTTATACGGATTCGTTTTTCTCACGAAACGGGCTGATTCGGTGCTTCGGGTTCATCTGATGTTCAGAACCGGACCGGCAACGAAATACACACCATCCGAAATAATTCCCGATACGAAACGAAAAATTTTCGTTATTTCATATGCACATGAAATTGTAAAACTGCAAGTCATTTTCGTTCTATTCACGATTTCGGTTCTGTTTCGGTTCATTTTGGACAACGTATTTTCGTATCGTTTCGAGTCTGTTTCGGTTCCGTTGCTGATTTCGTATCATTTCGAGTCCGTTTCGGTTAATTTCTTTTTTGTTATTTTTGTTTTGGTTGTGTTTTTTTGTGATTTGTATGTTCTAGAATCATCTTTGGGGGTTGGATTACTGCGTGCATAGTCCTTTTCTGCTGAAGGCTGGCACAGACACACACTGTCACTGCATGTGACTGCAGTGTACAAATACTAGTGCATTCCTCTTGGGTGTATCTTATTTTTTTTCTGAGTAGAGAAGACAGCACTGGAGGAGCCGCCCTGTACTCGTCCTGGAGCCTGGAAATCTTTTGTATTGGACTGACTGAGAGAGTAAGTAGAGTACTAGTGTACGAATATATTTTTAATTTCTCCTGGCCACATTTTTTTCCAAATATATTTCATACTTTTGTATTTTATTCAGGATTTTTCATTTACCTTTAACCCTTGAGTGCCACAACCTGCCATTGATCTTTTCTTTCATTGCCTCTATGTGACGGTCTGTCTACTATCTAGATTCTTAAGATGGAGAGAATGATATGCCTGTAGGTGCTCACTGCTCAGTGTGTCCAGCGTTTTCTTTTTTTATCTCACACGTTGCTTATCAGTAGCACGTTGCGTCCCTGAGCGTAGGAGGGAGATGTAAAAAATTTCCAACTTCATATCCCTCCCACTTCTCCCAGCACCAACAGTGATGCTCTGTAGTCTGCACGTCCTGGTGTTTTTTTTTGGGGGTGGGGGTCAGACTCATAAATGAGGTCGGGGCTGAGTGTGTTATATTATTCTATCAATATGTATGTGCAACTAGTAACTAATAATGTATATTATAGATGTATATACACACACAATGTATTTTTAGATGTTGAGGTATAAGTGAATATTTTTATTCTTTAAATATTATGTATCTGAGGGCTCTGAGTATGACTGTTAAGTTTGTGTGCACTGTTAGTCTGATTATTTATAATTAAGATACTGTGACAAAGTTATGGTGATTGTTGGTTAAGGACAAAAAAGTGAGATTTGCTATGGAAAGGCTTCAAGTTAATATTATAAATAAAATAATAATTAATTGCACATCGCAGCAATTCACCGAATTTCTGGGATGTGCATTTCTTCTAAACTACTCTATTATATATAAATATATTATCTGTGTTACTTGGTGGTATAAAAAAAATAAAAATTATATACAGTACTGTGCAAACGTTTTAGGCAGGTGTGAAAAAATGCTGTAAACAAAGAATGCTTTCACAAATGGAAGTGTTATACATTTATGTTCATAAATGAACAAAATGCAGTGAATGAACAAAAGAGAAATCTAAATCAAATCAATATTTGGTGTGACCACCCTTTGCCTTCAAAACAGCAGCAATTCTAGGTACACTTGCACACAGTTTTTGAAGGAATTCGGCTGGTAGGTTGTTCCAAACATCTTGGAGAACTAACCACAGATCTTTTGTGGATGTAGGCTTTCTCACATCCTTCTGTCTCTTCGTGTAATCCCAGACACACTTGATGATGTTGAAATCAGGACTCTGTGGGGGCCTGCCATCACTTCCAGTACTTCTTGTTCTTTACGCAGAAGACAGTTCTTAATGACTTTGGCTGTATGTTTGGGGTCATTGTCCTGCAGCAGAATAAATTTGGGGCCAATCATATGCCTCCCTGATGGTATTACATGATGGATAAGTATCTGCCTGTATTTCTCAGCATTGAGAACACCATTAATCCTGACCAAATATCCAATTCCATTTTTAGAAATGCAGCCCCAAATGTTCAAGGAACCTCCACCATGCTTCACTGTTGCCTGCAGACACTCATTATTGTACCGCTCTCCAGCCCTTCGATGAACAAACTGCCTTCTGTTACAGCCAAATATTTCAAATTTTTACTCCTCAGTCAAGAGCACCTGCTGCAATTGTTCTGCACCCCAGTTCCTATGTTTTCGTGCATACTTTAGTCACTTGGCCTTGTTCCCACGTCGGAGGTATGGCTTTTTGGCTGCAACTCTTCCATGAAGACCACTTCTGCCCAGACTTCTCCAGACAGTAGATGGGTGTACCTGGGTCCCACTGGTTTCTGCCAGTTCTGAGCTGATGGCACTGCTGGACATCTACCGATTTCGAAGGGCAATAAGCTTGAGGTGTCTTTCATCTGCTGCACTAAGTTTCCTTGGCCGACCACTGCGTCTACGATCCTCAACGTTGCCCATTTCTTTGTGCTTCTTCAAAAGAGCTTGAACAGCATATCTTGAAACCCCAGTCTGCTTTGAAATCTTTGACTGGGAGAGACCTTGTTGATGCAGTATAACTACCTTGTGTCTTGTTGCTGTGCTCAATCTTGCCATGACATGAAACTCTCTTTTACAACCTCACCCTGGTAGCAGAGTTTGGCTGTTCCTCACCAAGTTTTAATACACAAAGGTCTGAATGTCAGGTGCCACCTAGTGGTTTCTTATGAGAATGTCTTGCCAATGGATTTCACTGAATACAGTGATAGTGAGTGGGATAGGGATTGTGGTGATGAAACATTTCAGTATGTTATTGTGGACCTATACAGAAGTCCAGGGTGGGCTAGATCAGCAGCTCGTCTCCACTCACTAGAGGAAATATCCCAATTCCTCAAAGAGAGGCATATGAAAAAAACAGTGTGGTGGGTCAGGCGCTTCTTCCAGCCAGTGGGGGTGTTCTTTAAGATGTTCCCTCTATTTAGATGGGGTCCAGCCCTCAAATAAAACAAACAAATATATTGCGCTGTATGTCAGGTAATGTTTAGGGAGAATTGACTCACATTTTTCAGTGTCTCAAGATCAGACACTAGATGTAACAGCAACAGGCAGCTTTAGGAATGCCGGATTCCCCTTACAGTACTCCAGCGCCTTCTTTCCGCTCCTCAGCAGCAATCCAGGATTGTAGCAGTAAAAGTGAAGATCAGCACGCAGGGGGTGTAAGATTAATTAATTTATTAAGGTAAAAGATATAATTTCAAGTGCATCTAAATGCGTTTCGCGGTATGAAGCCGCTTCCTCAGTAGATGCATCTACTGAGGAAGCGGCTTCATAACGCGAAACGCGTTTAGATGCACTTGAAATTATATATATTTACCTGACATACTGCGCAATATATTTGTTTCTGTTTTATTTGAGGGCTGGACCCCATCTAAATAGAGGGAACATCTTAAAGAACACCCCCACTGGCTAGAAGAAGCGCCTGTCCCACCTCACCAAGTTTTAAGCCTCCTACACAGCTGTTTCTGTTTCAGTTCATGACTGGGTTTCAACCTACGTGTGACATTGATGATCATTAGCACCTGTTTGGTATAATCGGTTGATCATACACCTGACTATAATCCTACAAAATCCCTGATTTTGTGCAAGTGTACCTATGAGAATTGATGCTGGTTTGAAGGTAAAAGGTAGTAACACCAAATATTGATTTGATTTAGATTTTTCTTCTTTTGTTCGCTCACTTTGCATGTTGAAAATTGACAAATATAAACAATCATCTATATAATAAAACCGTTTTAAAGTCCGTCGCCGTCAAGCGCTGACTGCGCATGTGCGACGGACATTTAAAAACTGTTAGAAAAAAAAAAGCGGAGCCGTTTGAGAGGCGCGCTCCCTGTCTCACCTCCTCACAGCTCAGTCACTGAGGAGGTGAGAGAGGCGCTTTGCGCGCGCCTCTCCAACGGCTCAGCTTTCTTTTTTTTGGCGGATCCCTGCTCGCCCGAGGCTGGGCCCATTTATGCCCACCGGCGAGCAGGGACTTGAAGTTAGCCGCCGACGGGCCCCCTCTGATGATGTCAGAGGAAGCCCGCCGGCGGCCATCTTTAAGTCCCTGCTCGACGGTGGGCTCAGACTCCGGCGAGCAGGGACTTCAAGATGGCCGCCGGCGGCCCCTCTGAAGTCAGGGGAAGTCCGTTGGCGGCCATCTTTAAGTCCCTGCTCGTCGGTGGGCTCAGCCTCCGGCGAGCAGGGACTTCAAGATGGCTGCTGGCGGGCCCCTCTGATGATGTCAGAGGAAGCTCGCTGGCGGCCATCTTGAAGTCCCTGTTGCCGGTGGGCTCATCCATGTGAGCTGGGGGAAAATATACCCATGTGAGCAGGGGGCAATTATACCCATGTGAGCTGGGGGCAAATATACCCATGTGAGCTGGGGGCAATTATACCCATGTGAGCTGGGGGCAATTATACCCATGTGAGCAGGGGGCAATTATACGCAGGGAGCAATTATACCCATGTGAGCAGGGGGCATTTATACCCATGTGAGCAGGGGGCAATTATACCCATGTGAGCAGGGGGCAAATATACCCATGTGAGCTTGGGGCAATTATACCCATGTGAGCTGGGGGCAATTATACCCATGTGAGCAGGGGCAATTATACGCAGGGGCAATTATACCCATGTGAGCAGGGGGCAATTATACCCATGTGAGCAGGGGGCAATTATACCCATGTGAGCAGGGGGCAATTATACCCATGTGAGCTGGGGGCAAATATACCCATGTGAGCTGGGGGCAATTATACCCATGTGAGCAGGGGGCAATTATACGCAGGGAGCAATTATACCCATGTGAGCAGGGGGCATTTATACCCATGTGAGCAGGGGGCAATTATACCCATGTGTGCTGGGGCAAATATATCCATTTGAGCTGGGGGAAAATATACCCATGTGAGCTTGGGGCAATTATACCCATGTGAGCTGGGGGCAATTATACCCATGTGAGCAGGGGGCAATTATACGCAGGGGCAATTATACCCATGTGAGCAGGGGGCAATTATACCCATGTGAGCAGGGGGCAATTATACCATGTGAGCAGGGGGCAATTATACCCATGTGAGCTGGGGGCAACATATCCATGTGAGCTTGGGCCAAGTATACCCATGAGAGCTGGGGGAAATATACCCATGTGAGCTGGGGGCAAATATATCCATGTGAGCTGGGCGCAAATATACCCATGTGAGATGGGGTAAATATACCCATGTGAGCTGGGGGCAGATATACCCCTGTGAGCTGGGGGAAAATATACCCATGTGAGCTGGTGGCAATATATACCCATGTGAGCTAGGGGCAATATATACCCATATGAGCTGAGGGCAATATATACCCATATGACCAAAAAAATTGTCTTTCCTTGACATTGCTGTGCTTTCATTTCAGCGAACATTTATGCACACCTCACTTAACAATAGACTGCCCTCTGGGCAGGCTTTCCACCTAGTTATTTATATTTCTGAAAGCATTCTTTGTTTACAGCATTTCACACCTGCCTAAAACTTTTGCACAGTACTGTATACATAATTTCTGCGGTCTGTGGTAAGGTAACAGATTATGGTGCATTGCATTCTGCATCATTCCCTAGCTACTCTGTCTCGATATACACCAGGGACGTGCACTCAGTGGAGGCATGGGAGGCACAGCCGCACCTGCCATTAAGTGATAAATTAATAAACTAAAAACAAACTCACCTGCTCCCCCGCTGTCAGCTCAGTCCTCTGCCTCTGCAGGCATTAGTTTTCCCAGCCTACGCAATTTGCATAGCAGGACGTTTACCCGCTGCACTAATTGAGTAAACTGCTCAAGATGTGTGCAGCACACGTCAGAGATCACTGCTCATTAATGCCGCACAGACTGACAGGCACTGATAGAGCATGGGAAAGCTTGGACCAATGGCAAAGCACCATTGGTCCAAGCCATTCCCAGAAAACCCCTACATTAGAGGACTGCCTCTGATTGACAGGAAGTCTAGCAGTTAGACATGCCCCTTCCTGGCAATGATAGGCCAGGCAGCCCTCCAATGCAGGCTGTGAAAAGATTGCATGATGGACAACCCCTGACTGGTTGCATGGGGAGCTGCAGTCCAGGAGCCTGGCACAGGGGTGCCCTGCTCTGCCACAGCTGGGGATGCCCAGTTATACCCCAGGCTGGTTATTGTCTGCTAACTGGGGCTGGAAGAATGCACAACACATCTGCCCCCCAGGAGGGATCTGAGGGGGTGCAGCAGCAGGAAGCCCTCTTTGCCCAGCTGCAAGGTAAGTGACCTCACGGGGGGGAGAGGGTTAATGATGGGGGGGAGAGAGAGGCCATGGCTTTCCTCTGTGCTGATGTTCAGATAGTGCTTAGCTGCCAATCTGTATGATGTATTGTACCTCTAGCCAGGCTGCCTGGGGAGGGACAGGACAGGTGGGGGACTCAGCAGATGCAAAGTTGCCAGCAAGACTCTCTCAACTCCTCTTCTACCAGGGCTGTCAGATCACAGCATGTGCTTCATGGGTCACTGGCTTTGGGCTGCCGTGTCGGATCTCCATTTTGCTCCCTGTCAGTGCCTGAAAGTGCTGCCCTGCAGTGTGCAGAAGTCAGGTTGGGTCAGTGGCTTGCTTTCCCTTCAGTATAATATGAATGACGCAAAATGTATAGGTGCTTTAAGGAAACCTAATGGATGTGGCCAGGCTCCTCCTAATACTTTTGTTATAGGGGCAGCATATAGAGGTGTGTGTTCTTACAGTGCCAGTCTCTTTACACACCCTTTCTTTCACATGCGCTGTGTGTTTTGCCAGGGGCAAGCGTTGGCTTAACTTTTTTTTATTTTTTTGAGCCTAAAATATCAGGGTTATTCAGAGAGCGTGAAAACCTTGAATTGGCAGGAAAATGAACAGCCAATTTGGAAAGTGAGATAAATGGGAGAATTTTTCTGGTTTGACTATTTTGACCTAAAAGTTTAACTTCTGCAGTCATTCTCCAAGGTTTTCACCTTTCTGAATAGCCCTGATACAGGGTCATTCTTCTGCTTTTCACCGCTCTCTGAATAACTCTGATACAGGGCTATTCAGAAAGAGGTGAAAACCTTGAGAATGACAGAAGTTAAAATTCTAGGTCAAAATAGTCAAACCAGAAAAATTCTCCCATTTATCTCACTTTCCAAATTGGCTATTTGGTCTAGAATCAGTGTTTCTCAACTCGTTTCCTCGGCCTGGTTTGCCAGATATGTGAAGCACAGGTGATATAATTTGCTGCTCAGCGTTTGCAGTATTCAGTCTGCATTTTCCCAAGGTGATCTGAAAAATCTAGCCTGTAGTGGGTCCTGAGGACTGGAGTTGAGAAACCCTGGTCTAGATTGTTCATTCTCCTGCCAATTCTCAAGGTTTTCACCTCTCTCTGAATATCCCCAATATTGAATCATTGTGCTGGCTACACTATCAGGGTTATTCAGAGAGAGGTGAAAACCTTGAATTGGCTGGAGAATGAACCATCTAGACCAGGGTTTCTCAACTCCAGTCCTCAGGACCCACTACAGGCTAGATTTTTCAGATCACCTTGGGAAAATGCAGACTGAATACTGCAAACACTGAGCAGCAAATTATATCACCTGTGCTGTGCTTCACATATCTGGCAAACCAGGCCGAGGAAACGATTTGAGAAACAGATTCTAGACCAAATAGCCCATTAAAATCTAGACCAAATAGCCAATTTGGAAAGTGTGATAAATGGGAGAATTTTTCTGGTTTGACTATTTTGACCTAGAATTTTAACTTCTGTCATTCTCAAGGTTTTCACCTCTTTCTGAATAGCCCTGTATCAGAGTTATTCAGAGAGCGGTGAAAAGCAGAAGAATGACCCTGTATCAGGGCTATTCAGAAAGGTGAAAACCTTGGAGAATGACTGCAGAAGTTAAACTTCTAGGTCAAAATAGTCAAACCAGAAAAATTCTCCCATTTATCTCACTTTCCAAATTGGCTGTTCATTTTCCTGCCAATTCTCAAGGTTTTCACCTCTCTCTCTGAATATCCCTGATAGTGTAGCCAGTCTATTTTGACCTAGAATTCAATTCACCACTCATTCTCAAGGTTTTCACCTCTTTCTGAATAGCCCTGTATCAGGGTTATTCAGAGAGCGGTGAAAAGCAGGCGAATGACTGGAGAATGGAAAATTCTAGGTCAAAATAGCAGATCATGAAAGGGAAAATTTTTCTGGTTTGGCTATTTTGACCTAGAATTTTCCATTCTCCTGCTTTTCACCCCTCTGAATAACCCTGTATGAAAACAAGTCCAGGTACAAGGACCCAGGACTGCAGATTCTTCATTTAGGAAGTCTTTGCCAATGCAATTTAGAAGGTATATTGTAAGATAATTGTTCTGTATAAAAGGTCTGTGGGAACAGAATCGGCTTCCAGTCAGTCCTTACTCGCAGTGTCTGTCCTGATGTACTAAATGCCTGAAGCCTCCTCTTTGGGAGCTAGAATGTTTTTTGGCTGTTTTGCATTTGTAGATCAACCAGTGCCTCACCAGCCACTGACCTCACCGCACGTCACTGATATACACACATACAATGCAGTGCACTATGAAAAATAAGGTTATTTTTTATATTTCATACCATTTCAGATTAAATTAATAAAATAAACAGAAATTTTCTATTTGGCATCATGTATGACATGTGTCTTGTGAATATAAAAAAAACGCTTTCACATCTAAAATGGTACTGCAGTGCAGTACTTTTAGAGCAGAGAAAAATAAAAAAAACACCTCATCTTGAAATTTTGTTTCTTTTCACATTATGAGCCGTTAACATTGGAAAGACCCCTTGCTGGCGGCCTTCACCTTGACCACACACAAAGTTTAGTAGTGGTTGTGTCTTTGGACCTATATATTATATACAAAAATTAAATTAAAAAATAAAACCATAAATATTTTGTATCTGTTTAGAACATAATATATCAACGTCAATCATGGATTCAAGCAGCAGTGGTGACCACCATCAACAACCATTATTTCAAGTACGGTCCCATTACTTACTAGTTCTTTTCGCAGGACTGTTTCAAAGGGCAGTAAAAAGAAACAGCTTGGAAGTCCTCTTGCTGTCACTGTGTCTCAAGGTCTGCCTATTTAAAACCCGAGGGAAAACCAGCAGAACATCAGACAGTTGTAGTAGTACTAGTAGTCAGCGAAACCCACCCTGCAAACATTAAAAGACTGGAAAAACTACTACATCATCATCATCATCCTTTACTGGCAGGGTGGCTGAGCTTCAGAGTGAGAGGTATTTATCCGAGACAAGAAAGAAGTCAGCAATGCTAGGTCAGCAGTTTAAAGAACTTCCTCGAATAACCAGCGCCACTTGTGGACTCACAACAACTACCCCCGCTACAGCTGGTACTTGTACTTCGAGAACAAATGTGGTGACACCAAACAGGTTTTATAGAGGCGCGAAGGTACCTGTGAAGGGTATTGCAAGTCAGCACTCATTTAACCCTTTTGCTGCGGAGGCATTTTATGCCTGTGTGCTGAGCTCATTTTTGCCATTTTCGCTCATCATATTTAAACGCGTTTTGAAGCCACGTTTTATTATATGACCCAGACATCTTATATATCGTTCTTTCCGTCAGACTCAGCAGATTCATAATATATCACTGCTTTTAACACCAGGAGCGGTCATTATGAATATCTGGTCATGCCATTTGGCTTATGTAATGCGCCAGCAGTCTTCCAGGACTTTATAAATGATGTACTGAGGGATTTTTTGCAAGTCTTTGTAATAGTATATCTAGACCAGTGGTTCTCAACCTAGGGACGCTCAGGACCCACAATTGTCCTTGGTCATTAAGTCGCGACCCAAAAATAATTGAATTTCTGAAACATTATAATTTATTCCACAAAACAACGTGCGCAACATTCTACAATGTATGCACTTTTTAAACAGTTTTGTAAACAAACAGGGATTCTTTCCAAAATGAATCGTGCAGTAATCACAGCACAAGTGAAAAAGCACTGTTGAGACAAAAACCCAATAAAATAAACTGTAATTTAATCATATGAAATTAATTAGAACTTATGGGAAAACTGGGGATGCCTCTTGCTCTTAATAAGTGTCTCAAAGTCTGGGGTGATGGTAGACAAAGCAAATAATTTAAGTCACTACTGAATGAATAATAAAATATTCTAAAAACTTAAACCCACCTGCTCTGTGCTCCCCCGCCATCCGTCTCTGCCACTGCGCGCATTATTTCTTCACGGCAGCGACAGCCTGCCCTCACTGAGCCTACGCAATGGAATAGCTTGGACCAATGGGAAAGCCCCAGTGGTTCAAATCAGTAAAAAAAATGCCTCCATGGGAGGTAGGCCTTCCATGCATTGATTGACCCAAGACAATCCTGTAACTGTCCTCGTCTCGCACAGTCAGGCTGGGCGTCCACTGGCACCGTATTTGTGCGATAATGCGATCATCAGATATCGTCCGTCGTCGTTGTCCGATCAAACAACATGCAGGTGAATGGACCATCGTCCATTGCGTCCGACGTCCGTCTTCCAGCGACGGGTAAAGACGGCATCAGATGGGCGATCAGAACCATTTCACTTGTTTGCATCGCATGTATTTCAGCAGATCAGAGAAGATGGCTGTGGAGAAACTGATCAGGGGAGTTATAAAAGCATAATGTATGTGAGATGTGTGGGACTAGCCCTGTTTATGTAGGGGTGTGGGGTAGGGCAGGGAAGGCTCCTTGGTTGATTGTAAGCTCTTGGGTCCTCTCTGCTACTGTTCTGTGTGTACTTGTATGTATATTTGTATTCAGTCTCACCCATTGTCCCACAAAGGACTGCAGTGTTTAAAAAAGCAGAATGAACTGTGTTTTATATGTAAAACCAGTTCATTCTGGTTTTGGCAGTCTCTGCACTCCACCTCTGAATTCTATCTGATCGTCCACAGCTGTTCCGACAGATCGCTTGCAGTGGAAAACCCTCGTCGGACCTAGTCCGACGTCATCCATGGTCTGACGAACGCATCGGTCGTCCGACTACGGTGCCAGTGGACGCTCAGCCTAAGTGGGCGCAGGGCTGTGCTCAGGGTGTGTCCGCAGTGTGACTGTTCACTGTGGCGGCACCTCCTCCCTGCAGGTGGAGGAGACCATATGCGGCTGACACACGCTGCCTGGAGTGGGCAACGCAGATCCTAGGGAGCACTGAGAGCAGCCAGTTCCTAGGGAGCACTGAGAGCAGCCAGTTCCCGGGGAGCACTGAGAGCAGCCAGATCCTGGGGAGCACTACGTAACCTGTTTATATCTGGCTCTGATACTAGCCAGTGCCTCACCAGCCACTGACCACACCGCACACCCCTGGTATGCAGGGAGGCCGGGATCACGAAGCAGTGTGTGATTCTGCTGAAAATTCTCAGTGTACATTCTAGTTTTCTGCAGGGATTATCACATCAGGAGGAAGGCAGGAAAGGAAGAGGGGTGAGAGATTTATAGAGTAAAAGGGAGAGAGTGATAGAGGGAGAAAGGGAAGAGATGGGGAGAAATAGAGAAATGGAGAGGAAGACATACATACAAGGACAGATGGAAAAATACACAGAAGGACACACAGAAATAGATGGACAGACAGTATAACAGATATTCAGAAAGGGAAAACACAATCAAATATACATAGGGAGCCCCCCTTACCCAAAAGCCTTATGCTTCACTGAGATGTGCACAGTTGCTCCTGGTGTTGGCAGCCAGTAGTAGAATGCACTGGACACATGTCTGTCCCTGTTGGGAGTAAAGAGCTGCTGCCAGTTACTGAGCCCCACTCCACACCTTCTCATTAAAGACCCCCCACCTTGCCATTACAGAGTATTTTACCTGATGCAGCAGGTCCCAGGTGGCGTGTGGTGGCTGTAGCTGAGGGGGAGGGGCTATCCCTGCTTCCCTCTCTAGCAACTGCGTGCCTAAATTTCCTTCAAGCAGGGAAGTTCCGGCACGCGGTTGCTGGTGAGGGAAGCAGAGGTAGCCGTGCCACCTGGGACCTGCTGCTGTAGGTAAGATGCATCAGTGGGTCCCAAGCATTAGAGAGGCCTGGGGGCACTTGCCCCGCGGCCCAGTCTGCCCCTGGTCGCGACCCACTTTTGGGTCGCGACCCACTACTTGAGAAACACTGATCTAGACGATATCTTGATTTATTCTCCTGAAGTTGACACACATAATGTCCATGTACGGACAGTGTTACATAGGTTGCTGGAGAATAAACTATACTGCAAGTTAGAAAAGGGTCTGTTCGACATAACTTCAGTTCATTTCCTGGGTTACATTATCACACCTGAGGGGTTTGTGATGGACCCAAACAAGTTATCCGCCATCAAAGAATGGCCACTACCTCAGGGTCTGAAGGCCATACAGAGATTCCTTGGCTTCACGAATTATTATAGGAGGTTCATTAAAGGTCTCCAATCACAGCCATGACCAAGAAAGGTGCTCAGAATCAGGTCTCGAGTGATCAAGCCATGCAGGCATTTCAGTCACTCAAGGAGTCATTCGTCACAGCACCTATCCTACGGCATTCAGAACCAGGCTTGCCATTCCAGCTTGAAATAGATGCGTCCGAGATAGGAATTGGTGCAGTTCTGTCTCAGAGCGAGCGTCCTGAGGGACCGTTACACCCCTGTGGGTTTTTCTCCAGGAAAATTACACCTGCAAAGAGAAACTATGACATTGGGAATAGGGAATTACTGGCAGTTATAGCAGCCCTCAAGGAATGGCGCTATTTGCTAGAAGGCACAAAGGATCCCGTGATAATCATAACAGATCAGAAAAATCTTGTTTACATGTAAGACGCTAACCGTTTAAATTCCAGGCAGGCCAGGTGGTCATTGTTCCTGTCCAGTTTCAATTTCTTGTTGACCTATCGTCCTGGGTCAAAAAAACACGAAAGCCGATGCTTTGTCCAGGCAATTCGAGTATGAAAATGTATGAAGAATATACTTTCAACCACAGTCCAATCATTCCTCATTAGAGGATATTGGGTACCACCGTCCTCACTGTATCTTCTCCATTGTTGAAGAGAATTCAGGCTGTCCAAGGTGTTGCTCCTCTTGAGAAACCTCCTGGTAAGGTCTTTGTACCTGAGGAGAGAACACAGATGATGATGATGATATACCATGATTCCAAGCCTTATGGGCATATGGGGATAACAAAGACTCTAGCCACAATTAAAAAACAGTTCTGGTGGGCAGGTATGCGAAGGGATATCAAGGACTACATAGCCACATGTGAAGTGTGCTGTAGAAGCAAGAATCCCAGGTCCTTACCTATAGGTCTATTGCAGCCTTTGCCGGTGCCTGAGAGACCTTGGTCCCACATCTCTATGGACTTCATTACCGATCTACCTATATCCCAGGGTCATATGGTGATCCATACCGTAGTAGGCAGATTCTCCAAGATGGTGCACTTTGTGCCTCTGGTCAAGCTTCCTTCAGCTATTGAGCTGGTGCCAGTGTTCGTGCAAAATGTTGTGAGACTTCATGGGGTTCCTCTGGGAATAGTATCCAACAGAGGAACACAGTTTGATTCTCGTTTCTGGCAAGGGTTTTTTGACTACCTCAGAATCACGTTGCGTTTCTCCTCGGCTTATCACCCACAGACGAATCGAGCCGCAGAGAGAGCCAGAGTGTTGAACAATACTTGTGGTGCTTTGTGTCTGAAAAGCAAAGTGAATGGGCAGACCTGTTACCCTGGGCTGAGGTTGCTCTAAACAACTCCATGAGTGAAACTACAGGCCACTCACCTTTCCATACAGTTTATGGTTATGATCCTCCCATGCTCCCCTCTGTATTCCAAGGTACTGCGTTGCCAGCCTTGGATGAGCATCTGAATAATCTGAAAGGGACATGGGAGAAGGTTAAGGAAATCATGGAGGCCAATATTCAAAAGCAAAAAAGACAGACGCAGAGGTCCTGCACTGGTGTATACGGTCGGGGACAAGGTATGGCTGTCAACCAGAAACATCAAATTGTTGGTGCTGTCCATGAAGATGGCTCCCAGGTTTATTGGTCCTTATAAAGATGCTAAGACGTATTAACCCTGTTTCCTATGCTTTGGCTTTACCCCCATATCTATGTATACATAACGTATTCCATGTTAGCCTCTTGAAACTTCTTACCTGTAATAGGTATAACAGAGTCACTTCTCCACCGCCGCCTATCAAGTCCCAGGGTGAGGAGGAATATGAGGTTCGTGTCATCTTGAGGTCCCGTGTGGTCCGAGGTGTCCTTCAATACCTGGTGGAATGGGAGGGTTATGGGCCTGAGGATCGTTCTTAGCTACCAGCAAGCGAAATCCAGGCGACTCGTCTGGTTCGCCAATTCCAATGCGGCCCATCCTTCAGCGCCTGGAGGTTGTTCTGAGTCTGACTGTCAGGGGGGGTTCTGTTACATCCGCAGCCCCTGCTGTGCTTCCTGAGGAGTCTGGGCATGGTTCAGTGCCAAGGGCTGGTTGAGTGCCAGCACCATGTAATGGCCGAGCGGCATCCGAGGGGGCAGGGCCTGCATGGTCACGAGGAGCCGGCGGGTTTAAAGCAGGGCTCGAGGAGTTGCCTCGTCGCCCTGACGTGGAGTTCTGTTCCCGCATCGCTTCCTCTTGTATTCATAGCTATTCTGTTGCCGACCCATTTTTGTCTACGATTCCTGCTCCTGATTTTGACCCTGCTTGTCTTTGACCATTCTCATGTTACATGCAATAGCGGTGGCTAATGTTGTGCGCCGTTGGTTTAACCCTATGCAGGCTGCTTGGGGTTTTACTCGCTTCGTGGGGAGATTCCCATCTCGCCCTGGTTTTCTTACTACAGCCTTATAGGGGTTTTGCTCCAGGTCTAAGGGTTATGAGATACGATCTTATACGCTTGTACAATCTGCAAATACAAAAGACTGTTGGTTTTCTGCTTATGTTCAGCTTGCTCGATTTGCCAAGAGTACCCAGGCTTGCACGATCCCTAAGCCTGTATAAGTGTCAGTAGACCCTGGTAATTACAAGTTACAACATACTCGATCAAGGTGGTCTGAAAACGTTAAATCTGTCAGTGTGTTGACTGCCCTGCAGTCTGAACAATTCATTGCCGTCATACCAAATACCTCAGTACTGACGCTCAAATATTGCAATCTGCTGTATTGCTGTGTGCTCTAAGTTGTCCGTTGTTCTCGAAACCTTTGGAGCTTAGTAGCAGTTCAGTTGTCCTGTTATACTCCCTGGCTTTGGAGTATAAATCTGAACGTACGGTTTATTTTGTTACCATCGAGCATATAATTCTGTCCAAAAAGATCTCAACATCGCTACTCCTGTGTGAGCGCCACAGCGCCCATTATAGTATGTGAATATCACAGGGTGTTGGGGTTTGTTGCGAGTATTGTCTTTATTCTTAGGATAGGAAGGATCTCCTAGAATAATTTTCCTCATTTCTTCCTTTGTTGCTTCTAGTAGATGTTTGTCGTACCCATTCTCTTCAAAAGCTTTCTGTAGCCTGTCTGCTTGTTTGTCAAATGTGTCCACATTGGTGCAGTTCCTGCGTACTCTCAGGATTTGGCTTTTGGGCACTCCTTCCAGCCATCTCTCCAAATGACAGCTGGTTTTGTCTATAAAACTATTGCAGTCCACTGGTTTGAAAAAAATTTGGTGGCTACTTTGTCACCCATTGGATAGATGGTTAAATCGAAGTTCACCTCTTCTTTGCTCCATTTGGTGTCATGTTCACATGCCTTCTGTTCATTTCTTCTAAGAACTTCTCCAGGCTTTGCTCTCCTCCTCCCCAGACCATGAAAATATCATCGATAGATCTTCTATATAAAATGACATGGTTTTCCCTGCGATGTACTAAGGGCTCCTCCCACTCGGCCATAAAAAGGTTTGCAAAGCTTGGGGCAAACTTTGTTCCCATCTCGTTCTCTTTACTTGCAAGAAGAAATCTTTGTTGAACCAAAAATAGCTGTTCGTGAGAATAACGTTGATTCCTTCTACAATGTAGTCCACTTGTTCTAGGGTAGGTTGTTCGTTTTCTCTAAAGTGCTTTTGATGGCCGTGATTCCTTCTCCATGGGGTATGTTGCTGTACAAAGCACTGACATTACTAGTAACTAGGATGTAGTGATCCTCCCATTTGATTTTCTCCAGGTCTTGGAGAATGTTTAGAGTGTCTTTTAGATGTGATGCGGTCTTTGTCACATATGGTTGTAGCAGTTGATCGATATACTCCGACAACCTGCTTGACACGGAGTCTATTCCAGACACTATAGGTCTTCCAGGAGGTTTTTTGGAGACTTTGTGAATTTTGGGCAGATGATAAAACACCGGACATCGCCGGTGGCTAATTTTCATATATTTATATTCATTGTTGTTGATAATACTAGGGCGTAGCTCCTATCTAGGAATTCATTGAATTTCTCTTTTATCTTGGATGTTGGGTCCCCCTTGAGTTTTTTGTATGTGGTGTTATCATTCAGGATTCTATATGCCTCTTCTTCATAGTATTTGGTGGATATCCGCCCGGCTTTAGGATTATCTCCTTATCCTCTGTTAGTTGTCTCAGGGCCTTTGTCTTGAGCCGTAAGATTATTTTTCTTTTATTGATTTGGATTTTTCCTATGTCTTGTATCACCATCTTTTCAAAGGTGCTGATTTCTTGTGATATCATGGACCTAGGGATGAAATGTGATTTTTCTTTCAATTCTTTGTGGTGGTATACTCACACTGGGTCTTCCCTCTCAATGGGGTTTTTCAGAAAATACTTCTTCAAACATAAGGTTCTCTTGAATCTCTGGAGGTTGATAGACATGGCAAATTGACTGTGTTTGGTCGGTGTGAAATTGAGGCCTTTTTGTAGGATGTTTTCTTGTTCTTTCGTTAAGATCTTATCCGTCAAATTGAAGATGCCTCCACTACTCTGTGTTTTTGTCTTTTTAATGGTTCGGGATCCTCTTCCTCCCCTACGTCCTCGTACCTTTCTCTTGGTTTTTTTCCCAGGGTAGGAAGGTCCTTTCCTCTTCTTCTCGTTCTGTATGGGCGTCCCCTCGCCTGTATTTTCTCTGGGCTCCAGGCCACCTTTGGCTTCCGTTTTCTCTGCTCTTTCGGTGAAGCCCATTAAAAATCCACCTCTCTTTGTTCATAATGGAGCGTGTCTTGATGTGTATTTTCTTTAAACTGCCTCCTGGTAGAGATCTCTCGTTTGTGCGGTGGTTTGTTCCAATTTCCCTGGTGGATCCCTTGATCCCAGTTTCTCTGATGGGTCCCTTGGTGACGAGAATTTCGTGGGGTCTTGTATGTCGTACTACTGTCCCATCTGGATAATCTCTGTCTTTCTTCCTCTTGCTGGGGGGAATCTTCCTAGATGTTGTGTTCGGTCCTGCTTCCTAGGTATACACGTCCAATCTTCTATCCTTCCCTTGTCCCATTCTTCTCTTGGTACCCTACGTGGGTATTTGGTGGCTTCGGGTTTGGTAATTGGTCTTCTCCTGGGATGCCGCATTGGTGTGCGCGGTGTGGGACCTCCTTGGTTTGATCTGACCGAGTAGGTACCTTTTTTCTCGACTGAGTGTCGGCCCCTGCCTGCATGAGTTTCCAGACATTGCCTTTCTTATAATCAAATACATCCTGAAAGTACTTTCTTTTTCATTTCTATCAGATTTATTGTTATTATTATTTATTTATAAAGCGCCAGCATATTCGGCAGCGCTGTACAATAAGCACAGTATAGACAGGGTTACAATACATTGAACAACATTTGACAAACAGTACAGGAGGAGATGAGGGCCCTATTCCCGTAGGAACTCACAATCTGGGAGGGTTGGGGTTGGAAACAGGAGGAGAGGACTGTAAGGTGAGAGTGATTGATGGTTGTGTCCGTGAGTTGGGTGGTAGGCTTCCCTAAATAGGAATGTTTTAAGGGAGCGTTTGAAGGAAGAGAAGTTAGGGGAAAGTCTGACAGTACGAGGGAGAGCATTCCAGAGAGTGGGGGCTGTGCGTGAGAAATCCTGCAGTCTATCATGGGAAGAGGTGATGCGGGGAGAAGCTAGGCGCAGGTCACTGTTTGACCTTAGGGAGCGGGCTGGGGTGTATTTGGTGATTAGTGAGGACAGGTAGTGGGGAGCTGAGTTAGTGAGGGTTTTGTAGGTAAGGATAAGGATTTTGAACTTAATTCTGCAGTGGATGGGGAGCCAGTGAAGGGACTCGCAGAGGGGAGCGGCAGAGACAGAGCGGCGGGTGAAGTGAATTAGCCTGGCGGAGGCGTTCAGGATGGATTGTAGGGGGGAGAGGCGGGACAGAGGGAGGCCAGATAAGAGATTATTGCAATAGTCGAGTCGGGAGATTACCAGGGTGTGTAGGAGTTGTTTTGTGGTGACAGCGGTAAGAAATGGCAGAATTCTGGAAATATTACGCAGTTGGTATCGGCAGGAGGAGGAAAGAGACTTGATGTGGAGGATGACGGAAAGAGCAGAGTCAAGTGTAACTCCAAGACAGCGAACTTGGTTTGATGGGGAGATGGTGATACCCTCCACCGTGATAGAGAAGTCAGGAGGTGGGGAGGCATTGGAGGGAGGAATAAGTAGGAGTTCAGTCTTTGACATGTTGATCTTTAGGTGGTGGGAGGCCATCTAGGAGGAGATGCCAGATAAACAGTCACTGACTTTTGAAAGGACAGGGGGAGAGAGATCAGGGGTAGAGAGGTAGATCTGAGTGTCATCAGCGTAGAGGTGGTAATTAAAGCCAAAGCTGTTGACGATTTTGCCCAGGGAGGAGGTGTAGATGGAAAAGAGCAAAGGACCAAGGACAGAGCCTTGAGGTACACCAACAGATAGAGGCAATGAGGAGGAGGAGTTACCAGCAAAGGACACACAGAAGGACCTGTTGGATAAATAGGAGTCGACCCAAGCGAGTGCAGTGTCACTGAGGGTCTGTAGAAGGAGGGGGTGGTCAACAGTGTCAAAAGCAGCCGAGAGGTCAAGCAGGATGAGAATAGAATAGTGGCCGTGTTTTTTAGCAGTTAGGAGGGTGTTGGTGAATTTGAGGGCAGTTTCAGTTGAGTGTAGGGGACGGAAGCCAGATTGCAGGGGGTCAAGTAGGGAATTGGAGGACAGGAAGAGGGAGAGGCGGTTGAAGACTAGTTTTTCTAAGAGCTTTGATGTGAAGGGAAGCAGGGATACAGGGATGGAGAGTTGGGATCTAGGGATGGTTTCTTTAGTAAAGGGGTAACTAGCGCGTGTTTGAAGGCGGATGGAAAGGAGCCAGTGGAGAGAGATAGGTTGAAGATGTGTGTGAGAGCAGGGGTGAGGGAGGAGGAGAGGGGAGGAATTAGATGTGAGGGAATGGGGGTCGAGTGGGCACGTGGTGAGATGTGAGGAGGACAATAAGGAATTGACTTCCTCCTCAGTGGCTGGGAGGAAGTGGCAGAGGAGACCTGTGGGAGTGGAGGTGGCAGATAACTATCTTGTGTTGGGATGTTGCTTCTGATATTTAGAGTTTTACTGAGGAAGTAGTCTGCCAGGTCTTGAGCGCTGAAGGCAGCTGTGGGGGGAGGTGCAGGTGGGTAGAGGAGGGTGTTGAAGGTGGACCAGAGCCGTTTAGGGTTGGAGGACAGCGAAGATATAAGAGATGAGAATTCCTTCTCTAGTTTGGCTAGAGACTCTTCCATTCGTTCTGAAAATTCTTTAATCTCTGCCTCCATAGAGATGCCCACCAGATCTGTGTTCAGGTCTTCAATGCGTTGATTAGATTCCTCTAGGTTTGCCTTTTTTCTCTCTTCTATAAATCGCTTCCATTGTTCTGATGCATAACCCCTCTAACATCAAACCCCACTTTTCTATAAAGCAATCCCGTTCTCTACCGAACGTGGGTCATTTAGTGTATCTAAGGCCTCTGGGTACTATTTTTGCCTTTCAGATATTTTTCTAGGGCTATAATTTCCCATTTTAATCTGAGTTCTTTTTTGAGTTAATTTCCCAGAATTCTCATGATGTCAATGCTTTTACTCGCGTCATCGGATATCTCCTCTTTCTTGAAGATGTCCTCTCCATGGTTTCCAAACTTAATTCCAAATTATGGAATTTTAGAAAGAAGTCCCTTATTAGCACCTGCTTTAACAGAAGGCTCTATGTATGCTGCCCGGGGTGTAACAAGGCTAAAATATAACAATTGTACAGAGGGGTAACCCTTCTGGCGCTCAATGGCTCGTTTTGGTGTCTGGTGCGTGCGTGCGGCCAATAGGGGGTTGTGGCAGAGCCTTGCAACTGCTACTGAAAATTACAGAAAAAAGGGGGGGTACCCCACTATGCGGAGCTCCTCGCGAGTATGTGAATCTATATACAAACAGAGTGTGTGCGCACCTCATACGAAATATAACCACAATTGCTCGCATGTTAAAATGTGAAAAAAAAAAAACACTTTACACGTTGTAAATTATTGAAAATTCATATTTTATTGCATTTTTTGTTATAATATACAGACAGGTCATGACGTATACATATAATAATGACATATTATGAATCTGCCGAGTCTGACGGAAAGAACGATATATAATATGTCTGAGTCATATACTAAAATAAGCCTTCAAAACCCATTTAAACATGATGAGCAAAATCGGTAAAAATGAGCACAGCACAGAGGCGGGAAAAGCCTCAGCAGCGAAAGGGTTAATAAAATGTGACTTCAAATCGCATTTAAACAGGATGAGCGAAACCGGTAAAAATGAGCTCAGCACAGAGGTGTGAAAAGGCTCAAAAAGGCAGCGAAAGGGTTAAGAGTTTTTTGTATAACTGTATTAATACTGTATTAATCAAGCGACAGGAACTACTTTTAGTATGTATGACTAATAAAACATTTTCCTTTTATTCTAAATCCTGATGTGCATCCCTATCTGTTCGTTGAAATACTAGACTTTATTAAATTAATATCATGAATTTAAATTAATCCATATTAAAAAGTTAATATATTTTTGTCCTATTTTGGTGGAGTTATTTTGCATTTAGTAGTGCATACAATCATGTGTAAAATTTTTGGACACACACACACACATTTTATAGTTGCAGAAGACATTTACACATCCCAGCAATTCATGATATTAATATAATAAAGTCTAGTATTTCAACGAACAGAGTGTGTTTGTCCCTGTTAGATGCACAATATATAAAAATCAGTTGTACAATTCTATATATAGAGAACTTCTTTACATAAATATGGTAGGGAAATAGTTAAAAACTAGAGATCTGTGTGCTGATGGATGATGTTGTGTTTTATAAATCTTTGATTATGTTGTGAGATTAAAATCTTTTTGCATACGTAATAAATATATATTTTTATCTAAGCAGGGTAGTTCTATTTTTTAACACTAAAACGCGTACAATTAAAAGACACTTAGGAGAACTTCTGAGAACTCTGAATTGCTGGGATGTGTAAATGTCTTCTGCAACTATAAAGTTTATTATTTATTGTGTGGAGACTTTTAATCTCATTTTTTGCCCTCCAACACAACTTAAATGAGTAGATATATATCTATCTTCTATAATGGCTCAGATGGAACCTAAACATCAGTCTGTTTATAAATTGACTAAATTATGTCGGAGATAGTAATCAGGTAAGAAACTTATACAAGATATAAACAACAACAAATTTATCTCGTTTGTATTTCTCAGAAGTTCTCCTAAGTGTCTTTTAATTGTACGCGTTTTAGTTTTAAAAAATAGAACTACCCAGTTTAGATAAAAATATATATTTATTACTTATGCAAAAAGATTTTAATCTCACAACAGAATCAAAAATTTATAAAACACAACATCATCCATCAGTACACAGATCTCTAGCTTTTAACATATCCTGTTAGTAACTGTACATATATGGTTAATACCATTTACTTTTAATCAGTTAGTAACCAATACATAGATGGTTAGTTCACTTAATAAACATCCTGCTTAAAGAAAACAATTAACATGTATTCCCAGCAAACCCGTATTTAAAACAAGTTAGTATCTTGTAGATATATATGTATATCTCCTTGTGCTACCTGGATCAACAAAAAGATGAAGCTATCACTAATTCTATTTCTAGAATAATGAAAATGTATTTAGTGAATCCTCCCCTAATAACTAGAATTTAGCTTCTAATCTTCTACTTTTAAATGATAGATTATAACATCTCTGCTAAATACTTCAATCACAGTAGTTCTTCTAATTTTAATATATATATTTATGTATATACTGTTGCAACAAATACTTAGGACAATTATCCGGTTACCAGACACTTTATATATATTTCTATATTGCAGATTAGAAATATTTCAAAGGTCACGATCTAGCGATAATCTGAGATAAATCTCAATCTATATCCATTGCAACATATATACACCTATATACATATATCTCTTACATTAATCCCACTATTTTGCTTTCCATACATTACCTGTCCAAGATCTGGATTCAGCATTTCTGCAATCTTCTTATTTATCAGTGGATATAAGAGAGTTTGTGAGAATATGTGAGAGTATTTATAATATGTTAGAAATTTGTTTGCACCTTAATTTCTTTGTCTCTGAGTTTTCTCTTTGAGCATAACTCGTAAAAAATAATTTGAGAGAGTGAATGCATGAGAGTAAAAAATAAGATTTGAAGTCCCGAGAGGGAGAAGTGAAGTGATGTTGTGGAATGAATGACCTCTACATGTTCTGTGTAACCAGTAATAGAGTAAATGACATCACCTATTACGTACCTCTCTATTTGCATATAATGCATGTCTATGAGAATCCCAGAAAACTGTCAACCTTTACTACACCACAAGATGGCAGTGTTGATTTTCAAATAAAATGTCATAATTAAATTTAAATTCCTTATCACAGGTTATAGGTCAATCCCCTCTATCTTATTTTGAACAAAGAACCTCATATTCACACCAAACAGTGTGTCTCGGGTTGTCATATTGATTTAATATTTCTTCAATTCTATCCATTTCAAAGTTTTTACTGAGTTACTCTTATCAGTACAGACATTCCTTCTATAAAAAAATACTTCTACCGCTTACATTTAAAACAGCTTATTTCTATTCTTCAGTAACTGTTATAATATACTTCAAAATATTTCTTAATATTATTTTCTGTGCTAATATAGAATATATATTGAATATATATTGAATATATATATATACATATATATACATATATATACATATATATACATACACACACACACACTTGTCATGAATGTATTTGTGCATAGCTATATATATTGTTGCTTATATTTTAACATAAATGTTTCTATACCAGAAAAAATCTCTTAACACAAAGAAAACAGACCTATAAATTGTCTATGACTAGCACTTAGGCTCTGCAATATATCATATAAAGACACTTTATCATCGCTAGATATAAAGACGATATAATCTAAATTATATTTTTAAACACATTCCTCTCTAGTGAGTTACCTTACAATGAACTTGTTTCTAAAAGAAAATCTCTGAGTTCATTCTTAAACTAGGTAAAAATGGAGAGACTTTACATATAAAAGTATAGATATACGATTAAATAAGATGGCTACAAAGCATCCATTTTGTGATTCTCTGAAAATACCTGACAATTAAAGATATGATTTAAATTATGTCTCTACTCTGTTGTATGTTTTTGGATGCTGCACCCAGACTCCTACAGCTATTGTGCCTGTGATGTTTTGTGTGCTTTGTTTATTGTGTGTGTATATATGTTTCTCTCGGAGTAATCTGTTATTTTTTTGAAGTGCAGAAAAACAAAGCATTATAAAAGGGGCCTTTTAAGATACAAAGGAAAAGACAAAAAATACAAAAGCTTTTTGCTGTAAATTAAAAGAATAAAACAGTTGACTAATAAAAACACTTTTTTTATGTTGAATCCTATGAGATTTGCCTGTTTTAAACCTGAAAATCAGGACATTTCACTGACACTTCTGTGCAGTTCAGTGCTCTTTGAATAAATTAACCATTACTTTCTCTATGGGTCAATTTTGTTGCCACTGAATTGCGGCGATCTGCACCGTATTTTGCTGGCAATTTGAATAGACAAACTGCCATGAAATTTGGCTCTTATTCAGGGCAGTCTTTAACGCAGGGCAAAAGGGGCTTGTTGAGCCAAAAGCAGCTGCCCCTTGGGCCCGCGTAAACTGTGGAAGACCACCGGACTGGGTTGCCGGGAGGAATCTGGAAGCCTGCGATGAGGAGCCGTGCGGCCAGAGAACATGAGGCTTCCGCATCCGGCCCCTCCCCTATTCCCTGTCATCTATTCTTCCTGTCCCCGTGCATCGCACACTGTGTACACGCGGAGGAAAGGGGGGGAATGGGCCGCAAGTAGAATCAAGCCAGACAGCCTGGGACCCAGCCAGGTGCACACAAAGGACGTCTCCCGCCCAGCTCCTCTTCTGACCCATGCAGATCAGCAGCCATGGAAACAGCACAGCTGCAGTCTCCCTGGATCTCCCCTGCGACATGAACCTGCCAGTGCCTACTCCATTCCGGTAGCAGCTTCAAGTCCTGACAGGGAGGTAAAGAGGCACACTGAATAAATTCAGTTGCAGGGGGGATTCGTGGCTAGTGAAGTTTTCTTGATATTTCTCCTTTATAGGATTTATTTAGTCCTATTTAAATAACGGTTTACTGTGTACAGACCATCAGGGTTATTCAGAGAGCACCGAAATGTCTGACATTTCAGTGCTCTCTGGTTCGCCTCACTTTGGCGCGTTAAATTTGCCAACCCTGCGGTGAATTCAGTATTCACCGCAGGGTCCCTGAAGTGCAGAGAATTTGACCTGCCAAATGCTGCAAACCCGCTGAACGCTGCGGCTCAACCGGTACTGGCTGGGTGGAGTAGAGGTCACATCACTGCTCTGCATGGAGAGAGCCTGTGGAGTTATGGGTTCGATCCCAGCGAGCAACCTCTCCAGTAAGTGTCCTTGGGCAAGACACTCAAATGGTACATACTCGCCACCCAGGACATACTTGAACAGGAGAGAAATCTCAATGTCTCCTTCCTGGTAAAATCCTTTCTCAAAAAAAAAAAAGACGCAGGCGCAAACCTACTGAACAAAACCACCAAACGCACCCGCCTAAGAGACAGCCAAATGCATCAGCAAGCCGCCAAAGAGACTGCTATACGCAGCTGACTACCCGCCGAACGCAGACATGAAAAGCTGACCAGCCGCTGAGCGGATAGAAAAAAACCCGGAACTATTTATTTACAAAGTATTTTACCAGGAAGGATACATTGAGATTTCTCTCATTTTCAACTATCAAATGGCATGTGCAAAAAACTACTTCATGAAAATGCCTGGAATATATATGGTCCTATGAATAAGAATACAAAAAGTCTATTATGGGGGCGTGGCCCAGCTACTGATGGCAGCGGCAGCTTAAACCCTGAGCTCCTCTGTTATACCCTCCAGCAGGACGTTCCTAGTGGCCAGCGAATCCCCAAATGGGGAAATTAAGCAAAACCGCAGCCTCTCAGAGGCAGGGGGAAAGAGGAATCGCGACTCCTCCGCTACCCCCCTGCATTCATTTCTCCTTCTGCCGCTGGACCGGAACGATAGACCGGAGGCGTCCACTCCCGCTGGGACTGGCATATTACTTGAGGCCCCGGCTTCGCCGTGGCATACCCACCCGCCGGATGGCTCTGCCCCGCTGGCTTACCGGGACTGCAGAGACAGGGGGACAAGACCCAAGTCTCCTCCTCTGCCTCACCATGCCAGCTTGGATCCCAGATGGACCAGGGCGATGGGCCGGAACCGCTGCTTCGAGATGGGACCGGAGTATTAATCGAGGCCCTGGTTTCTCCACGCCTATTCTAATGCCAGATACTGCTGCGCAGCACAGGATCTCAACCACAGGGGGACTGGATGCAAGCTAGCCCAGACTTCACCCAAGGTCAATCTCTGTCACCATCGACATCCCCGACCGCACCCATCGACATCCCCGACCACAAGGCCAAAGGCTCACCGAGGCCCTCACTCACGCTGGGCATGACTCAATACTTGAGGCCAAGGCTTTTTTGTGGCCTTCACAGAATTTTACAACAGCCTCACAGAAGTCAGATTGCAGTGAGGTTTTCTCTATAATTGACTGGCCGACTGTTTTACGTAACCTCCCCACTAAAGCGGATCTCCAAAACGCAAATGAAAATCTTAGTGCCACTATCATGACTGAATTACAACATATCCGCACTGATATACAAGGCCTGGCTACGAAGGTGGCCTCTTTGGAGGGTGAGTGTGATACACTCTGCTTACAGACTGAGTCAGCCACGAACACTATTACCACTCACGCTACGTTAATGAGAAGTATGGCACTGCACCTCACCGACCTTGATAATAGAGGCAGGCGCAATAACTTAAGGCTTCGGAGTCTCCCTGAAACGGAGGATTCCCCCTCACTGAAACAGATGTTACTTCACATTTTCAAAGCCCTTCTTGATCGTCCACCACAATCAGAGATAGAGCCGACAGGGCCTTGAGACCAAAGGGGCCTCCTGGAAGTCCTCTGCGCAATGTCATCTGCTGCCTGACCCATTTTGATTTGAAGGAGGAACTCCTGCGGCATGCGAGAGATGCGACTGGTTTCTCGTTTGAAGGCACTGGATTACAATCGTTTCCAGATCTTGCTCCAGCTACCCTGGCATATAGACGGGCTCTCAAACTGCTGACCAGCGTTTTACAATCACAGCAGTTCAGATACCGATGGCAGATGCCTACAGGACTAGCGTTGGCGACACCGAAGGGCCAGATTTTGGTTCGGGACACTGACGACCTTGCGGAACTCTGTCATGTTGTCAGGAATGTCTTCAGGAAGGGTGGAGACCTCAGGATGCAGGAACCGGTTGGTTGGATGTAGGTGGATAGTCAGGAATGGCAATATAGATCTGAGGGCAGGCAGCTTCGGTGCATAAACGAGGAGACAGAATCCACGTGTACCGACCCTTTTGCCTATCAGAAGGTATTGGAGTAAGGTATGCGTTAGCAAGGGGTATGGAACTCTATACCAGAGTGTTTGTGTCTAGCGAGCGCCGGGTTTAAATAGTGTTGCTAAGTCTCCGCCCCTCCTCCCTTGCGAGGTGTGGATGACATCATCATTGAGCGCCTGTAGGAGACAGGAGAGAAAAGGAGGCGTGGCGCGGCGTGCTCGCCCTTAGGGGCTCAGGAAACATGGTGGTGTGTGGAGGTGCAGTGGCGTTCGTCCTCACGAGGCAGGCCACAGAAGCATTGCGATACGCGAGGGGGAGACACTGCCGAAGGGGCCACAGGAGAGTGCGGCACTGTGAGGAGCTCGACTATGGCGCTGCTGTATACCGTGGTAGTGCGCAGGTAAGTGGCTCCGAGGGCCTAAACCTGACAGTACCCCCCCCAGAAGGAGCGCCCTCTGGGAGCGAACGGGGCCCGGCAAATGAGGATAGCGGAGGTGTAAGCTCTAAGCAATCTGGGGGCGCGGAGGCCAGATGCAGGTTCCCATGACCGTTCCTCAGGACCATAACCCTTCCAATGGACCAGATACTCCAGACAGCCCGACACCGACGGGAATTCCGAATGTGGAGGACCTCATATTCCAGTTCACCGTGGACCGTGGCAGGAGGAGGAGGAGGATGACGAAGTCCAGGGAATGGATCTGGGGGACAGGGTTTCAGGAGTGAGACTTGGAATACAGGATGGCATCGATAAGTAGGTGGTAACATGAGTCGAACAGCAGCAGGACCTACTAATGCGGCAACAGGGAATGGTCCTAGAAATCGAGGACCCCACTTCTTAGAGGGATCTGGAGGTTAAGATATTTTGTAGATAGAAAAACCTTCTGCCCCACTGTATATGTGGGTGCCGGTCGTCGATGTTTATCTTTGTGGCGCTTGAGTATGGATGAGTTCTTGCTTAGCCTGTTGTAAGTGATGCCGTACGTTTTTGAGACGGGACTCAGTTGCTGGGCAAGGGATCGAGGAGGGAAGATCAGGGAGATCCGAGGGATGATAACCGTAATTGAGGAAGAACGGTGTTTCCTGTGTGGCGTCATCTGTTTGGGAATTGTAGGCGTATTCAGCCTGGCTCAGGATATCTATCCAATTATCCTGAAGATGAGAGAGGTAACATCGCAAGTACTTCTCCAAGGATTGATTTGTACGTTCTGTTTGGTCGTTTGGCTGTGGGTGGTAGGCCGTGGATAGGTTAACATGTATCTTGAGAGCAGTGCAGAAGGTCTTCCAGAAACGTGATATAAATTGGGAGCCACGATCCGATAGAATCATTCGTGGTATGCCGTGAAGGCGGAATACTTCCTTTATGAAGAGATCGGCCATATGAATTTTCTGTAATAATTTGCAAATCCCAGAAAATGTTGTACTTCTTTCACAGATTTGGGTACAGGCCAGTTGGCTACGGCCGCGACCTTTTTGGGATGCATCCCTATGTGGCCCAGAGTGAGGATAGATCCTAGGAATTCTATACGTGTAGACTCAAAGACATATTTCTCCAACTTTGCGTATAGATGGTGTTGACGGAGGCGGGAGAGTACCGTTTTCATGTGGAGACGGTGTTAGTCTATCGAGGCAGGATATACCAGAATATCGTCTAAGTCTCTGAAGACGTCGTTGACAAAGTTTTGGATAGTAGCGGGGGCGTTGCACAACCCATATGGCATCACTTGGTACTCATAATGGCCATATCTTGTGCGGAAGGCCGTCTTCCACTCGTCATCCTTCCGTATTCTGACTAAATTGTATGCCCCTTTCAAATCGAGTTTTGTGAATATTTCAGCTGTTTGCATACATTCCAACAGTTCGGGGATGAGGGGTAAGGGATATCTGTTCTTAACTGTGACTCAATTAAGCTCTCTGTAGTCCACACAAGGGCGGAATCCTCCATCCTTTTTTTCTACGAAGAATATCCCAGCTCCCGCTGGGGAGGTGGAAGGTTGGATGAACCCTTTTTTGAGGTTCTCTTGGATGTACTCATGGAGTACTCGTAACTCTGGTTCAGATAACGGATATATGTGTCCGTATGGGATAGGCGCCCCAGGTAGCAGTTTGACGGGGAAATCATATGACCTGTGGGGAGGTAGTCGCTCTGCCTCCTTCTCGTTGAACACGTCTGCGTATTGTTGATATGCCGAGGGTAGAGTGGTATTGTTCATGGGGACCATTTTTTCATTGAGAATGGAGAACAGTACTCCGGTGGTGGTCTGTAGACACTTTTTCTGACAGGTTGTAGATGAGAATACAAATTTTCCGGTCTCCCAATCAATAGTGAGATTGTGTCGTCGGAGCCAGGGTAACCCAAGAATGAGTGGGAACATGGGGGTAGGTACCAGATCAAATTGTATGTTCAACGTGTAGTGTGCCCACTGACATGGATAATACGGCAGTTTCTTGCGTAACTGGACTCGATTTTAAGGAAGAGCCATCGACTACATGTATGCTTATAGGGTTTATTTTTTCAATAAGGGGAACACCATGATCCATTGCGACTTTAAAGTCCATAAAGCAGTTACTCGCCCCCGAGTCCACCATGGCCAGTAGTTCCACGTTCTTCTCTCCCCACTGTAGACAGACAGAGAGGGAAAGATGAGTTATGGGTGTAACAAAGGGGTCAGGAGTTAATTTGTATATACAGTGAGATACAGGATTACCTCTCCTGCCGACTGGTCTTATAGGGCAGACGTGATATTGATGTCCTAGTCTTCCAAATAGAGGCAGAGAACGTTCTCGCGGTGATGCTGGAGTTCTTCGGGAGGAAGTCTCCTACTGGCTCCCAGTTGCATGGGTTCTTCAGGCGGTGCTGAAAGAGCTAATTGGATTGGTACAGGAGGGAGTGCACGTAGGGGGCGCATAGCCATTCTTGGTATGTCATTCTGGTGTGATGCTCTTTCTTTTTGTCTCTCTCTGGCTCTTCTATCCAATTGGATGGTTTGATGGATAAGTTGATCCAGAGTAGAAGGGAGACCGATTCTGGCGAATTCATCCTTTAGATTATCGTTGAGACCATAACGGAACTGGTCTAATAATGACGAATCATTCCAGGTCGTCTCTGATGCCCACCTACGGAATTCTGTGACGTATTCCTCCGTGGCCCTTCTCCCCTGTCGTAGGGATCTAAGGGCAGTTTGGGCAGTATTTTCGCGGAATGGGTCGTCATACATTTCTTCCATGAGGATCAGGAATGTGTTCCAGGTTGCCAAGGCTTGATGTCTGGACCGTACAAGGTTATGGGCCCATAATTGAGCTTCGCCTGTTAGTAGGGCTATGACCGTATGTACTTTTACATAATCCGAATAGTACGTATGCGGTTGAATGGCGAACATTAGTTCACAAGATGTGACAAAGGTACAGAAGCTCTCTCTTCTGCCAGATAATTTTTCAGGCATAGGAAGCCTAGGTTCCGGTGAATGAGCGCCCTCTGTTGGTGGATCAGGTAGACCTTGGTTTTGATTAGTTTGTATATCCTGGACTGACTGAGTCAGTACCGAGACTTGCCTTGGTGTTGGCCAGTCCTGCGAGGTCCATTTCTGGCTCTGGTATACTGTCAGGAATGTCTTCAGGAAGGGTGGAGACCTCAGGATGCAGGAACCGGTTGGTTGGATGTAGGAGGATAGTCAGGAATGGCAATATAGGTCTGAGGGCAGGCAGCTTCGGTGCATAAACGAGGAGACAGGCAAAAGGGTCGGTACACATGGATTCTATCAGAAGGTATTGGAGTAAGGTATGCGTTAGCAAGGGGTATGGAACTCTATACCAGAGCGTTTGTGTCTAGCGAGCGCCGGGTTTAAATAGTGTTGCTAAGTCTCCGCCCCCTCCTCCCTTGCGAGGTGGCCGATGACGTCATCATTGAGTGCCTGTAGGAGACAAGAGAAAAGGAGGCGTGGCGTGTGTGGAGGCGTAGTGGCGTTCGGCTCCACGAGGCAGGCCACAGAAGCATCGCAATACGCGAGGGGGAGACACGCACTGCCGAAGGGGCCGCAGGAGAGTGCGGCACTGCGAGGAGCGCGACTATGGCGCTGCTGTATACCGTGGCGGTGCAGAGGTAAGCGGCTCCGAGGGCCTAAACCTGACACATGTATTACAACTACCTCGGATTTCTCTGGTTTGGCCAGATCCGCTGTTACCGTATAGAGGCGGCCTTGGGAGATTTCAACCTGAGTCACTACCCCAACGCTCGCGCATCTCGCGCATTCAGACAGCGCATGGCCCGGGTCCTTCTATCTGATGACTATTGTGTTGCGTGGCCCACGACCTTCAATCTGATACCTTTTGTGAGCACACGTAACTTCCTTATTGCCTACATGTGTACCCTGCTCATGTAGCCTCCGTTACTTCTATGTCTAAATGTCTGCGTGAGATGGCCCTGCAGACTTACATGGGGACTCTTAGCTTTGAGTTATATCCAGTTTCTATCCTCTACCATAAGCGGCGCTCACAACATGCCTAGGAACTCTCCTCCTTGCCAACATGAGTTTTATTTGTTATGCTATGACTTGCTCTTTGTTTTTGCAACAGGGAGAGAACCTGTGGAGGACGCTGAAAAGAATTTGATTTTGAATTAGACTCTGGACTTCCTTCCTCCTCATCAACGAGGCTATTAATGCGGACGTACATGAGGCGTCAAGGGTTTGTTTTTGGTTTTTTTGTAATTTAATTAGAGATTTGCTAGTTTATATTTTACATTTCCTGCTCAGCGTCCAATATTTTTATGTTTTTCTTTAACTGATGTTTGAGGGTCGGCGGAGATCTTGGTTTATTATTTCCACTTCAGTACCTGCGGTTTGCCTGTGCACATTTTTCCCCACCGAGGTTGGTTGACAATACAGGTTGACAGGATACTCGGACCACTGGTTGGTCTGTAGGTTGTTTCCTGCCCCCCCGTCAACCTTACCTCTTTGAGTGTAAATAGTTCCCCCTCCCCTCTTTTTCCCTTCTACGTTTATTTGTCCGTCCCGGTCCTCCCTCTCTCCCCCACCCACCTGACTCAAATCTCACTGAGCGCACCCTCCCTCTAATCTACACTGTGTACTGACAATGTCTGACTCTGTACCGTCCTAACTCACCCTGTACTCCATTAATGTCCAAGGTCTTAACAAGCCAGAGAAAAGGTTGCATGCCCTTCGCGATTTCAGGTCGGCCCATGCGGCTGTCATATATCTTCAAGAGACCCACTTTAAGGAGGGGTCTGCACCTTCTCTATCTAACCGCTGGTATCCCCTAGGATACTTCAGCAACAATTCTGAGGTCAAATCTAAACGGACTGCCATATTGTTTCATAAATTGGTTCCTTTTGAACACGTTGCAGTCCTGACGGACGCAGGTGGCCGATATGTTCTCATGAAGGGGACTATTTTGGGTCGCAAGTACACGTTTGTTAATATCTATGCCCCAAATAAGAATCCACACAGATTTTTGAACAAATTATTGGGGGTGATCTCGGGATTCATGGAAGGTTGCTTGATATTAGGAGGGGACTTTAATCTCCCGTTAGACCCTCGCATGGATAGCTCCTCAGGTCGCTCTGCAGTACCCACACACGTTATACGTCGCATACAGACACTACTTCATAACGATCGTTTGGTGGATTGCTGGCGTGCGCTCCACCCGGAGGGCAAGGATTGCACTTTCTTCTCTCACCCCACCCAAATATACTCACACCTTGACTACTAATTCCTACCTCACTACTACTTGCCTGACCTTCGCACGGTTCAGATAGGTGACATCACTTGGTCCGATCATGCCCCGATCACACTGCGTATGGACTCCCCCCTGTACAGACCCACCGCACCCACGTGGCGACTTAATGACTTTTTTCTGTCTGACCCGGTGATTGCCGAAGAATGCAACCAAACTCTCCAACACTATTTTCATGAAAATGTCACCCCTGAGCTTGCACCCCTGACTGTTTGGGAAGCCCACAAGTGCGTCATACGCGGCTTCTTCATACAAAAGGCCTCTGCGCTTAAGCGACAACGAGCGGCAGATCTTTCTGACGTGATCTCCCGAGTACACCGACTGGAAACCCTGCACAAGGACACGCTAGACCCAGGCATATTGACGGATTTAACTCAGGCACCAAGGGACCTTTTGGTATTACTTAACTCCTATCATCACAGGCAATCCTTGCGCTCCAAAATGTTCTTTTAAGCCCATGGAGACAAAAACAGTCGCTTACTGGCATGCATGCTACGCAAACATAAAGCTGCTTCTTACATTGCAAAAGTCCGAGATTCTCAACACCGAATGCAACACCTACCTACCCAAATCCAATCAGCGCTCCGCGCATATTATGAATCCCTTTATAACTTCCCTGCCCCAGAGTCAACCCACAGTCGTTTGGACCTCCAACAGAGCATTCAGGATTACTTGTCCAGCTCGCAATCCCGGAAGGTCTCGCGGTCGTCCGCTGAACTTCTAGAATCCCCCCTTACGATAGAGGAGCTAACTGAAGCCATAAAATCATCTAAATCAGGGAAATGCCCTGGACCTGACGGTCTTCCCTTATCTTATTATAAATGTTTTCAGGGTCCCCTTTCTGCCCACTTCCTTGCCGCATTTAACTCCATCCCTGAGGGCCATTTGATCCCCACCCAGACCCTGGTCGCCAACACTGAACCCCAAGGACGGTAAAGACCATACACACTGAGAATTTCCGCCCCATCTCACTTCTTAATTGTGACTTAAAACTTTTCGCCAAAATCCTGGCTTCTCGCTTGCTCCCCCATGTCCCAGCGCTTCTGCACCCAGACCAGGTGGGTTTTGTCCCAGGTCGTGAGGCAAAGGACAATACCATGAGGGCTCTGACGCTGATGCACAGAGCTAGACGCAGGGAGGAGGACCTAATTCTGCTATCTACGCTTGCAGAAAAAGCTTTTGGGTTAATTGGGATTTTTTATTTAACACTATCCCACCTTGGCTTGGGCCCTCATCTCTGCGCCTGGATCCGGGAGCTACCGTATTTTTCGCTCCATAAGACGCACTTTTCTCCCCGCAAAAAGTGGGAGGGAAAAGTGGGTGCGTCTTATGGAGCGAATGCCCCATGATATGCCTCAGCTCACCTGTCGCCGCCGCGTTAGGCTCCCTCTGAGCGTGCGTCCAGCGGCAGGAAGCTTGGGCACTCGCCTGGGGGAGCCACGTGACCACGATCTCGCGGTCACGTGGCTCCCCCAGGTGAGTGCCCAAGCTTCCTGCCGCCGGACGCACGCTCAGAGGGAGCCTAACGCGGCGGTGACAGGTGAGCGGAGGCACATCCATGAGTTGCTGGGGCACATCCATGAGCGAGCTGGGGCACATCCATGAGCGAGCTGGGGCACATCCATGAGCGAGCTGGGGCACATCCATGTGCTGGGGCATTATCCATGAGTTGGGGGACAGTATACATGTGCTGGGGCATATCCATAAGCTGGGGGGCATATCCATGAGCTGGGGGACAGTATCCATGTGCTGGGGCATATCCATAAACTGGGGGGCATATCCATAAACTGGGGGGCATATCCATGAGCTGGGGGACAGTATCCATGTGCTGGGGCATATCCATGAGCTGGGGGACAGTATCCATGAGCTGGGGGCAGTATCCCCATTATTACACTATTTGATTTCAGAATATTTATTTTCCGGTTTTCCTCCTCTAAAAACTAGGTGCGTCTTATGGAGCGAAAAATACGGTATATATTAATCCCACTGCTCGGATTTGTGTTAATGGTGTGTACACCTCTCCCTTTTGCATATGAAATGGGACGCGTCAGGGGTGCCCACTCTCTTTGTTGTTTGCCTTGGCCCTTGAACCCTTCCTTAACTCTATCCGAGCCAGCCCTGACATAACGGGCCTGCAGGTCGGACCCACTGAACACAAGGTTGTGGCATATGCCGATAACCTTCTGTTCTTTATAACCAAGCCTGAAATCACTTTACCTAATGTTTTTGCAGCATTCCGCCTCTATGGCTCCCTATCTAACCTTAAAATAAAATTCTCCAAATCCCATATTCTTAATGTCTCCTTGCCCCCCACCAGAGAGTGCCACCTAAGCCCTAGCTTTCCATTTCAATGGACTGACACCCATATCAAATATTTAGGTATATGGCTGACTTCGGACCACACCCACCTCTACCATGATAATTTTTTGCCTATTCGATTATTTCACTAAAAACCTAAAGGAATGGGATTACCCACACATATCCTGGTTGGGACGGGTACAGGTCATTAAATTGAAACTGCTTCCACGCCTATTATATCTTTTTCACACTATCCCCATTGCTATCCCTGCTCTTTACTTCCAATCACTTCGTACACTATTACTCTCTTACATTTGGCGTGGTGCCCGACCCAGAATTCAATATCAGACTCTGATTTTGCCTAAACAGGAGGGTGGCCTGGCTGTCCCTGATTTTGCCCTTTATTATAGAGCATGTCATCTCATATCAACCATTGTCTGATAACCTATTCATTAACAGGACTATACATAGGACAAGGGGTCATCCATTTAGACTGGAAGAAAGAAAATTTAGCTTAAAGCATAGGAAGGGTTATTTTACGGTGAGAACAATAAAGCTGTGGAATTCTCTGCCTGTTGAGGTGGTTGGGTCAGAGTCTGTACAGACTTTTAAAAAACGACTGGATGACTTCCTGCAGACACAGAATATTAAGGGTTATAATATTTAATATGTGGGTAAAAGCTTCTTGATCCAAGGAGAAATCTGACTGCCATTCTGGGGTCAAGAAGGAATTTTTTTCCCAGTATGTTGCATATTGGCAAGCATTTCAGACTGGGTTTTTTGCCTTCTTTTGGATCAACAGCAGTAGGTTATGTGGGAGAGGCTGAACCCGATGGACGCATGTCTTTTTTCAGCCTATATAACTATGTAACTATGTAATCTCCTACGGGTAGTGGAGTGGATAAGATGTGGCACTCCCAGACTATGGGGGGAGGTGGAGGTGGGGGCCCCCATGCCAACTTTGCCATGGTTACCTCAACTGCAGGGCTTACGCCTGACGAGACGCCTGTACTTTGTGTCTGCGACCCTCCAACTCTGGCACCACTTCATGCGACCTTTGGGACGGTCTTCTGACCCGGCACCTTTGTCCTCAGACTTTCCTCTCTGACTTTCCCCCTGGTTCGCGACCCCGCTACCTTCTGCGCCATACTGAAACATGACATCCCCCTTATCAGTCATCTCTACCAGGATGGCAAACTGGTCACCCTGGAGACCCTGATGGGGGACGACGCTATCACATTTATGCATTACTTTCGGTATCATCAGGTTCGAAGCTTTGCGCTCTCCATTCCCCAACAACCGATGGTCGTACGCCCCCTCACTGAATTTGAATGCCTGTGTTACGCGCAGAAATCCTTACCACATGGGGTTACGCATTTATACTCCCTCCTCCGGAGAGCCACAAGACCCATCCCACCTGGGCTTATGGGGAAATGAGAACTAGTGTTGGACACTGTATTCACTGAAGAACAGTGGAAACGAATTTGTGATCTTGTAAAAACAAAAGTACCACAGTACATTCGGGAGCGCAAATAAGTATTGGTCCTCTTTGAGTTTTAAAGTCTCAAGATCTCCGAGAAAAAAGTCTCTTTTTAAAGATAGTCCAAAATGTTCTCCGGTCACATGATGGGAGTACCGAGTAGAGAGGGGGAAAAAAAGGAGGAGAGAAACAAATTAGGCAATATCGTATATATCGTATATTGAAAATTGAACAAAATGAAAAACTCACAAGTGTGGAGCTAGATAGCTCAATACTGGGCGCAGTTGAGTCTCTATGGGGGACTCCACCCTCAGATGGTAGTGATTCTTGATTCGCTGTTCGCTTCACGGTGTATGTGCACCAAAAGGACCTCGGAAGAAACGTATTATAGCGTAATCCCGTAACAGATGAAAAATCATGTGGACGTCTATAAAAAGATATTCACATGCTTCAGAACCTCCTATATTATAGGTGGTTCCGTATTAGCAGCAGTAGACCACTTCCCAAGGGGTCTAAGCCTCTAGCTGGATAGGTTGGTGTACTCCAATCGATAGACAGATGGATCACAATAAAATAAATGGTCATGCGGTATCAAGAAGGGAAGGGGCGTTTAGCATATATAGGCGTGGAGAGGTATAAAGTGGATCATAAATCTTTAATTTAAAAGATATAAAATGTATAAAAAGGTGGGAGTGTCATCGAGACGTGTTTCCCTTACCAAATCTGTAAGCTTCTTCAGTCGAGTAGTCACCCACAATTGTACATCCACAATTTATAACCTCCACAAGTTCATGCCGCAGCATATGGCGTGCGTTCCACCTCGAACCCTTCCGCGTGCGTTCCATCCGGATCACTTCCGCATGCGTTCCATCCGAAATACTTCCGCTTGCGTTCCATCAACGGTATATCCGGTTGGATGGTTCCTCCGGTTTATGGCAACGATATTTTTAAGTAAATCACTATCTTCTATTCAAAAGCTTGTTATGATACAGACGAATGTAGCCAATTGGTCTCATTATTACATATCGTATATATCCGACAGCAAAAAATAAATGGCAAAAAAAAAAAAAAAGGGAAGAAAAGAAGAAAATGCGAAACAGAAAAAGATATATATGAAGGGCATGCAATGGGCCTATTGCGAGGGGTGTTTAATGCAGTTACAAAAAATGGTTTTTTTCGAAATCGGCATTCAAGCCGCCTGGAATAAGGGTATCTAATGTATAAATCCACCTCATCTCAGTCATAATTAATTTTCTAATCAAGTCCTCACCCCTCCAATTGCGTTTAACAGCCTCAGATGGTAGTGATTCTTGATTCGCTGTTCGCTTCAATCGGATGACATACAGGGGTCTTGACGTTTGACCTATGTAGTTTTTACCACATGGACATTTCAGTAAATAAACCACGTTCTTAGAGTGGCAGGTAATAAGCTGCTGGATTTTATAGATGGAATTGAAACATAGAAAAATGTCGGCAGATAAGAACCTTTCGGCCCATCTAGTCTGCCCAATTACATGGATACTTTACCTGGATTTATCTTTTGTTTAGGATAGCCTTATGCCTATCCCATGCTTGCTTAAATTCAATTACTGTTTTGGCCTCTACCACTTCTACTGGAAGACTGTTCCATGTATCCACCACCCGCTCAGTAAAATAAGAACGTGGTTTATTTACTGAAATGTCCATGCGGTAAAAACTACATAGGTCAAACGTCAAGACCCCTGTATGTAAGAATAAATGAACATTTGTGTAATATAACGAGAGGCTATGAAAAACATAACGTATCCCTTCATTTTCAAGATATACACGGTTGTAATTTAAAAGATATCCAATTTTTTGCAATAGAGGCTGTTAAACGCAATTGGAGGGGTGAGGACTTGATTAGAAAATTAATTATGACTGAGATGAGGTGGATGTATACATTAGATACCCTTATTCCAGGCGGCTTGAATGCCGATTTCGAAATTAACCATTTTTTGTAACTGCATTAAACACCCCTCGCAATAGGCCCATTGTATGCCCTTCATATATATCTTTTTCTGTTTCGCATTTTCTTCTTTTTTTCTTCTTTTCCCTTTTTTCTTTTCTTTTTTTGCTATTTCTTTTTTGCTGTCAGATATATACGATATGTAATAATGAGACCTATTGGCTACATTCGTCTGCATCATAACAAGCTTTTGAATAGAAGATATTGATTTACTTAAAAATATTGTTGCCATAAACCGGAGGAACCATCCAACCGGATATACCGTTGATGGAACGCAAGCGGAAGTATTTCGGATGGAACGCACGCGGAAGGGTTCGAGGTGGAACGCACGCCATATGCTGCGGCATGAACTTGTGGAGGTTATAAATTGTGGATGTACAATTGTGGGTGACTACTCGACTGAAGAAGCTTACAGATTTGGTAAGGGAAACGCGTCTCGATGACACTCCCACCTTTTTATACATTTTATATGTTTTAAATTAAAGATTTATGATCCACTTTATACCTCTCCACGCCTATATATGCTAAACGCCCCTTCCCTTCTTGATACCGCATGACCATTTATTTTATTGTGATCCATCTGCCTATCGATTGGAGTACACCAACCTATCCAGCTAGAGGCTTAGACCCCTTGGGAAGTGGTCTACTGCTGCTAATACGGAACCACCTATATAGGAGGTTCTGAAGCATGTGAGTACCTTTTTATAGACGTCCACATGATTTTTCATCTGTTACGGGATTACGCTATAATACGTTTCTTCCGAGGTCCTTTTGGTGCACATACACCGTGAAGCATCCGATTGAAGCGAACAGCGAATCAAGAATCACTACCATCTGAGGGTGGAGTCCCCCATAGAGACTCAACTGCGCCCAGTATTGAGCCATCTAGCTCCACACTTGTGAGTTTTTCATTTTGTTCAATTTTCTATATACGATATTGCCCAATTTGTTTCTCTCCTCCTATTTTTCCCTCTCTACTCGGTACTCCCATCATGTGACCGGAGAACATTTTGGACTATCTTTAAAAAGAGACTTTTTTCTCGGAGATTCTTGAGACTTTAAAACTCAAAGAGGACCAATACTTATTTGCGCTCCCGAATGTACGGTGGTACTTTTGTTTTTACATTTCTATATTGGGTGAGGGATACACTCCACGGTGAGCTGCATAAACCGTATAATCTATTTTCTCAAATCACGGTGTAACATTAGCGCCTATAACACTCTCGACCTTTTGGGTCATCTTTCTTTTCAAGTAAGAATTTGTGATCTTACCCACCATTGCTCGTTCTCCATGAAGACGCAGAAGACTGCTTATAAACTGTTATCCATGTGGTACAGGACCCCGCAGGTTCATTGTCACATATACCTGACCCTGAGTGACGCTTGCTGGAGGTGTGGGTCCGAGACTGGTACTTTACTTCACATTTGGTGGGATTGCCCCTTAATCAAGCCATTCTGGGAACAGATACACCGGCTCTTACAGTTTTTTTATTGCCCCAACACCAGACCTTTTACCCGCACCGATGCTCTTACACCACGTACCACACTCTATCACAACATAAAAACACTCGGTTTGCATTCGCAAGCTTAATATTGCCAAGAGTCTTATTCCCCTGTTCTGTGGACACCAACGATCCCCCCCCCATAAGCTTATGGCTCACTAAAATGGAAGAGCTGCATTCTGTAGAACAACTATTCTTCTCCTCTAAACATATGACCTCGAGATATATGGTAACTTGGGAAAGATGGATCCTGACATCCACCAGCAAGGAGTTCCGAGCACTATTGGTCGTTCTGTAACCTGCTCTCCAAGTTGCACTGGGCAGTGTGTGCTAGTGATCCTCGTGGGACCAGTGTCCCCACTGCCCCCCCAACCACTGTGCCCTCCACCAACTTGTTTCTACTAGGGACCGTTAGTATTGACATTTTGTTGATTTATAGTGAGTTATGGGAGTGTACCCCCCTCCCTTCCCAGTCACACAGTTTTTGTTTTGCATACTCTTCCCGACCAACATTTCTCCTTTCCCTGGTTGTTTTATTATATATTTTAATTTTTATTTGACAACTGCCAGATTTCTATTTCTGTACTGATTTCTTATACTGAAGGTCTGCGTGCCGTCTTTGAGAGTGCATTTTCCTATTTATTTTGTTATGCCTTTAAAAGTAATAAAAATTATGTAGCGCTGGGTTTAAAAAGACTGTTCTGCTGCATTTATTTGAAATGGCCACCAGAGGGAGACAGAGACCATGGTAAGATTATGCTGGACAAACACAGAAGACATTGGGACTACGTTTCCCGGCATGCTTTGCGAGGGGACACAGGAAGTGGGTGGAACACATCCTGAGCCTCGTGGAGAGAGCTGGCAGAGCGCGCCAGGGAGTGGGAGAGACAAGACACAGTGCTGCAGAACGTAAGAGTGTCCAGGCCGGAGCGCAGGTGCGGCCTGACGGAGTTACAGATCGGGTTGCTCAGCCTTACCAAAGGGAGACCCAGTGATCCACAAGATTACCCAAGCTGCTATTGCGGAAGCCAGAGGACCCGAGTTCGGAGTACCGCAGGTCGATCGGACTGGGAGAGCAGGCGGTAAGCTGGACAAGTCGCGGCAGGAGCAGAAAGCCAGACAGCGGATCCAGAAGCCAGGAGAACCCCAGTAAATATCGAGCGGAGAGACGTCCTGGGTCAAGCGGAGCCTTAAGAATCTGGCGGATGGGTGAGAGGCCTCCAAGGCCGTTTGTGATTAACGAAAGCACGCTGCTGTTGTTTCTAAAACCCACAGGGCCCCAACTTGACTAGTCGAAGACACCTTTTAAGCAATTCACTGGCCAGTTGAATAGTACCCGGGTACCACAATACACACACACATTTACATTCCGGGACTTAACCTGTGCGGGACTCACTTCTTAATCTCCGAAAGGGATTAAAGATTTCTTATTTCTTTTTCTGATACGCGTTTCTCGAATTACGAAGCATTGTATTTTTCTTTTCCGATGCGCGTTTTCCTGAAATACGAAGCCTCGTATTTCTTTTTCCGCGGCGCGTTTCCCGAAATGCGAAATACTGTAAATATATCTACGAACACCGTGTTATCTATTATATGCCATTCATTCTAGTAAACTATATAATTTATAAAATCCACAACGGTGCCGGAGTATATTTATTCCCTAGTGCGGGGAGACTGACCCGTGGTTCAATTTCAGCGGCTCCTCCGGGAGTGAGCGCTACAATTATATTTACAAAAAAAAAAGTGTATTACAGGAAGAAAAAGCCATTTAAAAAAATTCGCCAGAAAAATGCCAAAACAAATAGACTTTTTGCTGCAGATTAAAAGAATAAACGATTAGATATTCAATAAAAACAGGAATATTTTTTACATTGAAGGCTATGGGATTCGACCTGATTAAACCTGTCGAATGAAACCACTGAACATCAGGGCATTTTATTATTATTATTATTATTATTCTTTATTTATAAAGCGCCAGCATATTCCGCAGCGCTGTACAATAAGCACAGTATAGACAGGGTTACAATACATTGAACAACATTTGACAAACAGTACAGGAGGAGATGAGGGCCCTATTCCCGTAGGAACTCACAATGTAGGAGGGTTGGGGTTGGAAACAGGAGGAGAGGACTGTAAGGTGAGAGTGATTGATGGTTGCATTTCACTGACATTTCTCTGCTGTTCTATGTGAATAAATTAACCATTGCTTCTCTATGGGGGATTTCAAAGCCGCCGAACAGGCACCGTATTACACTGCCGCCGAACAGGCACTGTATTTTTGAGAAAGTATTTTACCAGGAAGAATACATTGTGAATTCTCTCGTTTTCAAGTATGTCCTGTGTGGCGAGTATGTACCGTTAGGTGTCTTGCCCAAGGATACTTACTGGAGAGGTGCTCTGGCCCGGGATCGAACCTGTGTCTCCACAGTTATAGAGCAGTGATATTACCTCCATTTGATGGCAATTCACCAATATTTGGTGAACTGCCTGCTTTCTGAAGATCCGAATGGCCCCGATATTGCACCGTACGGGGAAACTCACTGTTTGGTGCAATTTCTGTGCCAGTTTGCAAAATTATGTGGTGGGTGGGCTTTTGGGGGGGGCTCAAGAAAATGTTTGTCCAGGGTCCAATCAATATTAAAGACGGGCCTGCTCTTATTGAATAACCATATAAGTTTTCGATGAAACAATGCGTAATAACGCATTGCTCCATCCGCTCCGCTGCTATGGGAAATGAGAAGTGTGACGATCACCCCTTATAGAGGGTGATGGGGGGCCTTTAGGCTGTGTAATTTGAAGCCTTTGAGGCAGGTTAGTAGTTAGCTGCAATATAGCAGAATCCAGCACACACTTACAGAACTCAGAAACAAGAGTGATAGTGCAGAAGACAGACACAAGGGGGAGCCCTGTACTGGGTATGATTTCTGATCTAAATACAGATTACAGGGCTGAGGGTAGACACAATGAATAACAGGAGTTTAGCAAAAGGTACTCAAATTTTATAGCAGTTTGAACTGCCACACCTAGCACTCCCAGTCAGGGAGGTGAAACAGAATACTAGATACCACTCACTAGCAAATGATTTTGTGACCAAGTGTCTGAGCAAAGTCAAGTTAACTATACACAAAGATAGTGTAGCAAGAAGTATATATAAAACTTGGGTTATCAAGAGCGTGGTCAAACATACATTCCGAGTTGACACCAGAGAGGGTAGTCATAGACTTAGTACCAGAGAGTTGACATGAAGGGTTGATAGATTCAGCAACCTGCAGGGCAGACCCACAATCAGAGACCATGCGGTATGATCTGTACATACACTCTGTGTAATACAGAGTACAACATACACACATAAATGGGAATAATAAGAGTAAGAATCGTCAAGCAGGCAGTCTGGGTTAATAACAAGTGGAGTCCTCATACAGGCAAGGTACAGGGTACAGACAGAAGACAGATCCAAGAAGCCAAGCCAGGTCATACACGATAAATACAGAAATATAACTCCAGGGGACAGACGTGAGAATATACCAGAAACCAAAGCCAGAGGGTCATACACAATCACATATACAGAATAATATCTCAGGGGGCAGGTACTCGATAGGTATAGGCCATCCTGATCCAAGGATCAAGTGTACTGCTGGCCCTATATATAGGGCTGAACAGGTCAGGTGACTGCAGACTATCATCCCACGAGAGATGGTCTGCAGTGCCTGAGCCTGAAATCCATTTTACTGAGGACTCCCTGCTCCCACTACCAGGGGGCATGGCCAAAATGTGACATAACCCCCACTTACGGATGACCTCTGGGCACCTAACAAAAAACTCGGCAGATGATGGATCGAAACCAGATACGACCAATAGTCATCAGTACTCATTAGGTTCCAAATCAGACTCGGTCGTCCAAATCTTCCTTGAAACGCCTCCGTCTATGAGGGTTCTTCTCGATCATAGCTGTGATGGGAACACACTCCTTCCACCTGTCCTGGCTCTCCAGACACCCCCTCGTTGCGGTCAGCCCGGCTACTGGGAGCGCCATCCTCAGCGCCTCAAGCAGCTTGACCCATCTGCTTCTGATCTTCTGCCCTGGAGCCTTTTTGAAATTCCAGAAGGCCGCTCTGTGCCTTCTGAGGGTGAGAGTGGGTACCCTGAATCAGACACCAGACAAGCTGCATGTTCAAACAGAAATCTCTCTCGCTCTCTTTTAACGAACAAAAATGCCACTATTTATGCCCAGGTCCAACAGCCATAATTTGCATAAACCCAATGACGAACATGTAGCTACTAAAACTCTAATTACATTATGTCAGATATTTACAATAAACATTCCTTAGCCTTCATATCACACATCATTTACATAATCTATTGTTCCAATAGATCAGATTAAAGCCAGACTCTTGAATGCTCAAACATGCAACCAGATAAGAGGAAAACCCATCTGGCATAATCACACAGTACTCAAACTTCTTAACGTTCTACACAAAACACAACTCTAAATTCACATTTACATTCAGTAATAGATTGAGAATTTAAAACTAAAACCAAGCAATTTACAATACATCTAAAATCACACCACACAATATAAATGAACATAAGGTCTTTCCCAAGGCAAATGTCTGTGTCTTTTGGGGTGTTTGCCAGGAAAATAAAAGTCTTGGGGTTTCCAGTTCCATGACAATAGCCCAGTGCGCCTCCTGGAACAACAACATAAAAAGTCGACTGTACATATCCCTCGGGGCCATGACGGGGTAGCAGGGTCTTAGCATCAGTCAGACTGGACGTTGCACTACCATGGCGCCAGGTATCCTTGGACCCAGAACGGAGTGTGGCATCCTTGGACCCATAACAGAGCGTGGCATCATTGGAACCAGATTGACTAGGGTTGGTCACCTTTTTCCTTCCTCTCCTGGACCGAGATCTGGCGATCCCCCCACACGACATGGCAGTGGTGGGGACAGACTTGGCTGTGTATTACAAGATTTAGACTTCTCAAACCCACAACTGGGCCTGGCATCAATGGACCCACTGTGAGACATGGGCACAGTGGTCCAGCGACTCAACGCGAACACAGCTGCCTTGCAGCTCAACGTGGACATGGCTGCCTCGCAGCTCAACATGGGCGCAGCTGTCTCGCAACACAACATGGGCGGAGCTGATTCATAGCTCGACATGGGCATGACTGGCAGTTCGCCAGCATCAGGCATGACTGGCAGCTCGCCAGCATCGGGCATGTCTGGCAGCTCGCCAGCATCGGGCACGTCTGGCAGCTCGCCAGCATCGGGCACGTCTGGCAGCTCGCCAGCATCGGGCACGTCTGGCAGCTCGCCAGCATCGGGCACGTCTGGCAGCTCGCCAGCATCGGGCACGTCTGGCAGCTCGCCATCAGAACATAGGACATCGCCAGGACATGGTACAACTGGCACCTTGGCAGTTTTACAAATTTCACCTGGAGGAGTATATTGTGGACCATTCAAATTGTCGGAATCCTCCTCCAAACACCTCCAAATATTAGGGTATTTCTTGAAGAGTGCCATGCGTGCTTCACGGAACAACATCCCACAAGGTGATTGTACATATCCCTCGGACAGGACAAGATTTAGACAGTGCAGTACCGGTCAGACTGGATCTCACTCTATAACTTTGCCAGATTTCCTCAGGACTAGAATAAAGCGGGGTACCATTAGATTCACTATGGGACATGCGCACAGTGATTATACCACTTGACATAAACAAGGCTGGTTTATTGCCAGTATCAGATACAATTGAACCATCTCCAGTAACATGCTGGGCTGATTGCCAGTAACAGCCATGACTGGCAGCTCCCCAGCATCTGGTATGACTGGCAGCTCGCCAGCAGAAACAGACATGAGGGGCTTATCGCCCAAACCATACATGAGGGTCCCACTGCTAGTATGGGACAAGGTTGGCATATAGCCAGTAACCGGAAGGACTGGCATATCGCCAGTAACAGTCATGAGTAGCAGCTCGCCAGCATCTGGTATGGCAGCTCGCCACCAGAAACAGGCATGAAGGGCTCATTGCCCAAACTAGACATGAAGGGTTCATTGCCCAAAACAGACATGAGGGTCTCACTGCTGGGTTGAGACCTGACCAACGGGGGATCCAGGGGATCCGGTCTCTGGGTGTTGCGGCTTACAGCCAGTCTCTGGGTGTTGCGGCTTACAGCCAGTCTCTGGGTGTTGCGGCTTACAGCCAGTCTCTGGGTGTTGCGGCTTACAGCCAGTCTCTGGGTGTTGCGGCTTACAGCCAGTCTCTGGGTGTTGCGGCTTACAGCCAGTCTCTGGGTGTTGCGGCTTACAGCCAGTCTCTGGGTGTTGCGGCTTACAGCCAGTCTCTGGGTGTTGCGGCTTACAGCCAGTCTCTGGGTGTTGCGGCTTACAGCCAGTCTCTGGGTGTTGCGGCTTACAGCCAGTCTCTGGGTGTTGCGGCTTACAGCCAGTCTCTGGGTGTTGCGGCTTACAGCCAGTCTCTGGGTGTTGCGGCTTACAGCCAGTCTCTGGGTGTTGCGGCTTACAGCCAGTCTCTGGGTGTGCGGCTTACAGCCAGTCTCTGGGTGTTGCGGCTTACAGCCAGTCTCTGGGTGTTGCGGCTTACAGCCAGTCTCTGGGTGTTGCGGCTTACAGCCAGTCTCTGGGTGTTGCGGCTTACAGCCAGTCTCTGGGTGTTGCGGCTTACAGCCAGTCTCTGGGTGTTGCGGCTTACAGCCAGTCTCTGGGTGTTGCGGCTTACAGCCAGTCTCTGGGTGTTGCGGCTTACAGCCAGTCTCTGGGTGTTGCGGCTTACAGCCAGTCTCTGGGTGTTGCGGCTTACAGCCAGTCTCTGGGTGTTGCGGCTTACAGCCAGTCTCTGGGTGTTGCGGCTTACAGACAGTCTCTGGGTGTTGCGGCTTACAGCCAGTCTCTGGGTGTTGCGGCTTACAGCCAGTCTCTGGGTGTTGCGGCTTATAGCCAGCTACAGGATACACTGGTACGTAGTCCGATTCAGGAGACACAGACACATCAGCAGAATGAGACATAACTGGCCTCTTATTGCCAGAACCATACAAAACTGTCATCCCACCAGGAACAGACATGACTGGCTTGGCACCAGGTTTAGGCATCACTGGCACTGTGCCAGGGTCGGGCATCGTGGGTGGCACTCAGCCATCATCGGTCGTGGGTGGCACACAGCCATCATCGGTCGTGGGTGGCACACAGCCATCATCGGTCATGGGTGGCACACAGCCATCATCGGTCGTGGGTGGCACACAGCCATCATCGGTCGTGGGTGGCACACAGCCATCATCTGTCGTGGGTGGCACACAGCCATCATTGGTCATTGGTAGCACACAGCCAGTACCAGACAGGACTGGCTTCTCACCAACAGAAGCAGACAGGACTGGCTTCTCATGGCCACTAACAGACAGGAATGGTTTCTCATTGCCAATATCAGACAGGACTAGCTTCTCACTAACAGAAGCAGACAGGACTGGCCTCTCATTGCTAGTAACAGACAGGACTAGCTTCTCATTGCCAGTAACAGGCACTGCAGCCTCACTGTGGGACGAGGGCACAGTGAACTTATTGCTTGACACAACAGTTGTGGCCTTGCTGCCACTCTGGACGTCTGTGGCTACACTTAACCCATTGCAGGGTCTTTGAAACGTTGACCCACTGCATAACCTAGGAGCAGGGGGCTCTTTACTATTATCAGAGTACACTTGCATAGAAGACGTGGAACCCACAGTTCCACTGAGGGACATGGATACAGTGCCAAATTTGGGAAGAATTGGTACACTGCCAGCATTGGAATCAATCTCTCCACTGTGAGACGTAGGTACAGTGGAGCTATGATGGAACGGAGATCGCTTGAATGGCTTTACAGGACAAAAAGATATGGTGTGGCTCGGATTAGCAGTAATAACAGATGAAACAACCTACTTCTCTATTTCTCAGTCATGGGATTGCAAGTAGTGCTGGGTGGTGCTGCATCGTTAACCGCAGCAGGTGATAGGCCCAGAGCCTTCATTAACCTCTGCAGTTCCTTCAGCATAGGAAGCACCAAATCAAGTAAAGAATCAAACATATGACACGTACCTGCCAGCTTCATATGTTTGGGATCAGGATAATGTGACGATAACCCCCTATAGAGGGTGATGGGGGGCCTTTATTCTGTGTAATTTGAAGCCTTTGAGGCAGGTTAGTAGATAGCTGCAATATAGCAGAATCCAGCACACCCTTACAGAACTCAGAAACAAGAAGACAGTGCAGAAGCCAGACACAAGGGGGAGCCCTGTATGATTTCTGATCTAAATACAGATTACAGGGCTGAGGGTAGACACAATGAATAACATGAGTTTAGCAAAAGGTACTCAAATTTTATAGCAGTTTGAACTGCCACACCCAGCACTCCCAGTCAGGGAGGTGAAACTGAATACTAGATACCACTCAGTAGCAAATGATTTCGTGACCAAGTGTCTAGTAAGCGAAGTCAAGTTAACTATACATAAAGATAGTGTAGCAATAAGTATATATAACTTGGGTTATCAAGAGCGTGGTCAAACGTACATTCCGAGTTGGCACCAGAGAGGGTAGTCATACAGGCAGGATTGGCAAAAGAGAAGACTCCTGTAGATTTACTCTCGGTAATGTAAAATGCAGATACAATGAATATAGCAACCAGCAGGGCAGACCCACAATCAGAGACCATGCAGTATGATCTGTACATAAACTTAGTACCAGACAGTTGACATGAAGGGTTGATAGATTCAGCAACCTGCAGGGCAGACCCACAATCAGAGACCATGCGGTATGACCTGTACATACACTCTGTGTAATACGGACTACAACATACACACATAAATGGGAATAAGAGTAAGAATCGTCAAGCAGGCAGTCTGGATTAATAACAAGCAGGGCCCTCATACAGGCAAGGTACAGGGTACAGACAGAAGACAGATCCAAGAAGCCAAGCCGGGTCATACATGATAAATACAGAAATATAACTCCAGGGGACAGACATGAGAATATACCAGAAACCAAAGCCAGAGGACCATGCACAGAATCACACAGAATAATATCTCCAGGGAGCAGGTACTCGATAGGTATAGACCTATCCTGATACAAGGATCAAGTGTACTGCTGGCCCTATATATAGGGCTGAGCAGGTCATGTGACAGCAGACTATCATCCCACGAGAGATGGTCTGCAGTGCCTGAGCCTGAAATCCATTGAATTGAGGACTCCCTACTCCCACCACCAGGGGGCAGGGCCAAAATGTGTCAAGAAGGTAGTGCAGCAATGAGGTATTGCAACAATATTGTTCATTTTACTATTGAAATGTGAATTATATATATATATATTTTTTTTTTACAGATTATCCAGTGATTTGTGATTTCATTGGAAAGGCAAGGATTGGGCCTTTCCAATGACACAAAATTGACCTACTAGGTTACATTGTACAAGAGATAAAGGGGTCCAAAGCATGCCAGCTGTCAGTCCGCTGTCGTTCAAACGCCAGATTGCCGCTAGATAGGCACTGAACTGGGGCAACATGTTGGTCCGCCACTGCTTGCTGCGCCCCCAAGGCTGGCTGTAGTGTTTGAGGGGTCAGGTGCAAGGTAAAATGTGGGGCTGCTTTTTTCATAGGAACGAAAGTGACTGAATGTGATGGGAATGGGGGGGTCACATGGGTCTTATAGAGAATGATGAATGTGGGTGGCTGCAGTGAACTAGGAGTGGATTTGTAGTTGGGGGAGTGATGTAGGAGTGAGTGCTTTAACAAGAGGGGTAATTCACTAAGCCCCGAACTTGCCAGCCAATTGCACCGAACAGTGAATATCACCTAATGGTGCAATTTCTTGGCAGTTTGTCTATTCACTAAACTGTCAATTCACCAAATACTGGCGAACTGACGGTGCAATACAGTGCAGTTCGCCGCAATTTGGTGACCTTCAGCGGCAGCAAAATTGTCCTATAGAAAAGTAATGGTTAATCTATTCACAGATGAGCACATCACAGAGCGCATCCACAGCAATAAAACGCAGTAATGTTCGTTGTGTATGAACGTGTCAGAGCTCCACAGCAATAAAACGCAGTAATGTGCAGTGTGTATGAGCGTGTCACAGAGCTCAACAACAATGAAACTCACAGTAATGTGCTGTGTGAATTAGTAGTCTCCCTCGCTTTCTCACCCTTCGCTCACTGTGACCCCCCTCTCTGTCACACATCTCTATGACCTCTCTGTGACCCCACTCTCTTAGTTAATGTCTCCCTCCCCTGCCGAATGAGATCAGAGGTAGAGCTGCGGGGGGGGGGGGGGTGATTCCCAGGACCAGTCCTCTCTCTGCCTCTTCCTTCCTTCCATGGAGATCACTCCTAGACTCCAATACTTCTAGTTTCTGCACTAGCCTACCATCACTGTGCATTGCAACCCCAGCATACTGTGCATTGCACACCCGCATACTGTGCATATCAGCCCTGGCATACTGTGCATCGCACACCCGCATACTGTGTATATCAGCCCACGGCATACTGTGCATCGCAGCCCCCGGCATACTGTGCATCGCAGCCCCCGGCATACTGTGCATCGCAGCCCCCGGCATACTGTGCATCGCAGCTCCCGGTGAAAGAGCGCTACCTGGGAATAACCCCTAGCGTCAATACTGATGAGAGACTGAATGGGAACGAAGAGGTTTAAGCATGTTCCCGGTTTAAAGAAAAGAGTAGAAAGTTGGGAGGAGTTACAATAGTTCCCCTTTTGTTTCAGGATTATCGCTGGGATTGGGTCTCGGGGGCAGATAACAGAAAGGGGAGGGCCAGGGGTAATAGAAAAGGGTAAGCAAAGGACAGATGAAATCAGTCTAACCTCTGTCTTTTTGGACAGCCAACTCCATTTTACCATCACCATCAAGTATAACTGGCTGTATCAATCCGTTATATATTCCCTATTATTATAGTCTGCTAAATATATATATATTCCTAGTTCTATTATTACTTGGATAAATAGGTGCAGGTTTTCCATTGTATTGATTTGCAGGTTTTATTTAGTAGATGCTTTTGATATTCGTTACACTTTGCAATACTGTATTCCCTTGTTAATTTAGTGTAGTATCTGCGTGATAGTAATTATGAATAGGTTAATGGTTCTGGTATAACTCGGCCAGAATTCAGTGATTTGTTGTTTTGTATGTTATTAGGTGCATTTGGGTTTCAGTAATTTTGCCTGTTTCTGAAGATTGCTGTGCCTTTATAGTTGAAGTGCTCACTCTAGTAAATGACTGACGGTCAATTTTAAGAATCACGCACATGAATAGTGGGTGTTTTAGCACCAAATAGCACTCCAAAATCGATACATTTTAATGAGCTGCAGTCATTTTTGTACTGAACAGGCCGGAAGCATACAAAGCAACCTGTGATAAAACATCCGCCCCAATGTTTATTTGCAAGTATTAGTTTATTGTCTCTGTATATAGTGTAGAGTGTTGTGTGATGTGCTATGCTGTTGTCAAAGTGTGTATCTGTATGTTACAGTTATAAGTTGCTATATTTTGCACTCATTAAACAGTAGAAGAGGCCCCTTGCTCAAGAGCTTGCACTCTAACATCCTGGGTTTCCCTAAGCACACTGTTTAGAGAAGCAAGGGTAAACATTCCATTGTGATGACTTATTTCTATTGTCCAGTGACTGGAGCTTTTCTATTGTCCAGTGGCTGGAGCCATTTTGTTATCTGTAATGTATTCTGGAAGGGAGGGGGGTTGTCTCACCTGGGTGTATGTGAAATAAAGTAACTCCAAGAGCTAAGCAATAAGTTGATGAATAAACTCATTTGTATACTGTATTTAAGTTCACTATACTAATTGAGGCAATTTTTGAAGTGACACAGCAGTAATGTACAATCTTTATTGCGCACTTGCTACAGTGTGAGTAAATAATTATTTCAGAACGCTAACTTTGTCTTTATTGAGGGAGAGGAGAGACTTATCTCCGAAATGGAGGAAACATGAGCAACAACTCCCTCATCTTTCCCACTCGTACCATCATCATAAGAAAGCCTGGGAGTGGATAAGTATTAAGTGTATTAATTCTGTGAATTTGTCTCTATTTTGACATTATACTGTATGTGTGTGTGTAATCTATTTGGTTAAATTCGCACTAATTTACCCGTTATAGTGATTTGCATTTTTAGCTAGAATATGCTCGTTGATATTTGCTTCACTTTGTCATACTTGATCAAACCTTATTATATGTATAGTCTGTATGATATTATAAACATAGGTAATCAGTGACCACATGGCTGGCAGCCATCTTAAACCTCAAAAAGTCACATGGTCTGCTGTCAATGAGGAAGTGCAGCAGCAATAACTGTATAATCTGTTTAAACTTACATTTGCGCAACTAAATTAATCCAGATGGTTTCTGCCAGACTTATGAATATAACAATTACTAACCAAATACACATCTAAATGTGTCTGTTATAATTTCTGAAGAGACTTATCAACTAAACAGTGATTTTGTATGTTAGCAAATGCTGTTTCACTATTTTGGGTAGGTTGACTTAACTTCGGGCCTATAGATTAATATACTAAGCAAGAAACCGTTTCATTGGTAGACGTGGGTTAAAGACTTGGTAAAGGATTCCAGGGCTGGCGAGCCTTAAGATGGAGGATAAGGAGAATGGAGTAAGGGTTTTTTATGGAAGGCTTCAAGATACTGATTAGGGGTGAAGCGAAGGGGGTAGGAAAGTAAAGCAGTTGAAATCAGCATATGAACTGCCAGAAATATTGAGAGAAAAGTGGGGGAAGGAGGTGCTGTTAGGTAGAATGGCTGGTCCTTTAGAGAAGTCCCCATTTAGCTTAACCCAGAGGGCATTCGAGGAACGAGGCTGTAACGTAGGGGTTCCTGTCCAGGGGCTGACAGAAGCATGTAAAACAAAAGGAATCCATTACTTAGAGGGGGGGAGGGTATATTACACAAAGACTGGAGCGTAATACAGAGGTTAAATGGAGGTATGCCTGGTGTTATGTAAGAGGTTATTTGGAGGCGGCTCCTGCAAACGGCTATATGTTTTTTGAGGCATGAGGATGGAACCAATTTTGTCCAGGTTGCAATTCAAAGCGGCTGTGGAAAAGGCTGTAACGTTGCTGGGATGGAATGAAACATAGAAATGTCGGCAGATAAGAACCTTTTGGCCCATCTAGTCTGCCCAATTACATGGATACTTTACCTGGATTTATCTTTTGTTTAGGATAGCCTTATGCCTATCCCATGCCTGTTTAAATTCAATCATTGTTTTAGCCTCTACCACTTCTGCTGGAAGGCTCTTCCATGTATCCACCACCCTCTCAGTGAAATAATGTTTCCTGATGTTACTTTTAAACCTTTGCCCCTTTAATCTAAAACTACGTCCTCTTGTTTTGCTACTTTGTTTCCTTTTAAATATACTCCCTTCCTCTACCTTGTGGATTCCCTTTACGTATTTAAATGTTTCTATCTCGTCTTTTTTCCAAGCTATACACGTTAAGATCATTAAGCCTTTCCTGGTAACTTTTCTCCTTCAAGCCATACACCATTTTAGTAGCCCTTCTCTGAACTCTCTCTAAGGTGTCTATATCCTTACGGAGATATGGTCTCCAGTACTGCACACAGTACTCCAAGCGAGGTCTCACCAGTGCTCTGTACAGTGGCATGAGCTCTTCTCTTTTCCTACTGCTAATACCTCTCCCTACACAACCAAGCATTCTGCCAGCATTTCCTGCTGCTCTATTACATTGACTACTTACCCTTAGATCCTCTGCAATAATAACCCCTAAATCCCAGCCCTCAAATGTTGAGGTTAGGACTGTATCAAATATTCTATATTCAATCTAGGAGAAGGTGGGGGAAGCCAGATAATGATAGGGGATATTCGGTTTTTGGGTAAAAAATAAAATTAATAAACCTTATTTTCTCTGGCAGATCGCGAGCAGTTCGGATTAAACAGTGATGGGGGAAGGGAATTTGTTTAAAGGGCACCGGTCTTAGCAGGCTAGCTGGTATTTCATAATTTACTAAGTTAGAGAGGAGAGGGTTGTGAATAAGCGGGGGTATGTATATATCCCTGATTCAATTTACAGTCGCGATAAAAAGTTGGTATGTGTTTGAACGTTAATATTCTGTTTTTTGGGTTTTTTCTTTCAGAGCGGGCGAAGAGAGTATGGATCCTGGGACACTCCTATGTGCACTGGGCGGCTGTTCACGCTGTGGGCACAACGATGGGAGTGAACCTAGGGTTCAGCCTCACTAAAGCGGGCATTAGGTGGATAGGAAGGAGGGGTATGGGGTGGGCGCAATTTTTAGGGATAGCACAGGAATCTAGGAGAAGGTGGGGGAAGCCAGATAGGATAGTGCATTTAGGGGGTAACGACATAGGGGCTATGACAACGATATATTTGCAGAATAGGGTCCGGGAAACACTTAGGTGGTTCAGGAAGGAATGGCCGGATGTTCAGATAGTGTGGTCTAACGTAATTGCTATATTAGTGTGGAGGAACTGCAGGGTGCAGGATACATCGGGAGAAAGAAGCTAAAACAGGCAGCGAAAAAGATTATGCTGGAGTTGGGAGGAAAGGTTTTGGAGCATCAGAACATAGTGACAATGCAGGAGGAATTGTTTTGGAATGACGGGGTCCATTTGTCCAAGGCGAGGAACAACCTTTTGCGGGGGCAAGATCGAAGGGCTTATAAAGACCCTTGTGTAAGGTAAGTGAAAAGGTCACGGTCTTTTATTGGTGGTGGAAAAAGAGGGTCCTCATTTTTGGTGGCAGTGAAATATGCGGCCCTGGCACGTGGAGAGGCGATAGAGGGGGAGGATCTGGGGGTCTGTGTGGTGGTTTGTGCGGCCAAACACAGGTAGCCTCCTGGTTTGAAGATCCTCCCGGCCTGCTATCTGCTATAAAGAGAGCAGAGTGTGGTCGTGCTAGCTTAGCCACGTGGGGCCGGCCGCTATTTCTGGGCAATGCTGGTGGATCATTGCGGTTGCTAGTGTTATCTGGTGTTACCTATTCCAAGAAAGCGAGGATCGCTGATAATTCTGCCACAAAGGCAATGATTTTTGGCCTTTGATTATAAATAAAAAAGACGTGACCTTTTCAAACCGCCAATACTTTTGTCATGTGTTTTTATTTATGGGGAGAGCGGGGGCGGGGGGTGGGGGATGGTTTGGAGGGTTGAAGGGAAGTAAAGGTAACTTGAGAGACTGAATGGGAATGAAGAGGCTTAAGCATGTTCCCTGTTTAAATAAAAGAGTAGAAAGTTGGGAGGAGTTACAATGGTTCCCCTTTTGTTTCAGGATTATCGCTGGGATTGGGTCTCGGGGGCAGATAACAGAAAGGGGAGGGCCAGGGGTAATAGAAAAGGGTAAGCAAAGGACAGATGAAATCAGTCTAACCTTTGTCTTTTTCCCACCCTACCCACCCTGTTTTTAGGTTACTGCCTGTTTACCGAGTCGAAAAGGTCACGTCGTCAGAGAGCAGCATTGACCACGGATAGGGGCTAATGAAGTGGTGATTCCGCCAGTCATTTCAAGACTGCCCGTGGGTTCCCATATGGAGTCATACCATGTCACAGGAAGCCGGTTGGTGGTTTGTGCGGCCAAAGCCAGTGGATTGCTTTAGATATGGGCATGGTTAGTGGAGGTGCAGTCAGGTAATTTCACCATGTTACATGAAGCCAGCTGGTGGTTTGTGCAGCCAAAGCTGGGGGATTGTTTTTTCAGTAAAGACATGGTTAGTTGAGGTGCAGTCAGATCATTTCACCACGTTACACGAAGCCACCTGGTGGTTTCTGCGGCCAAAGCTGATGGGATTACATGGACAGTTACTTCAAATGGTGAAATATGCGACCCTGGCACTTGGAGAGGCGATAGAGGGGGAGGATCTGGGGGTCTGTGTGGTGGTTTGTGCGGCCAAACACAGGTAGCCTCCTGGTTTGAAGATCCTCCCGGGCCTGCTATCTGCTATAAAGAGAGCAGCGTGTGGTCGCGCTAGCTCAGCCACGTAGGGCCGGCCGCTATTTCTGGGCAATGCTGGTGGTTCATTGCGTTTGCCAGTGTTATCTGGCTGGATCTTTTGCGGTGAAATATGCGGCCCTGGCACGTGGAGAGGCGATAGAGGGGGAGGATCTGGGGGTCTGCGTGGTGGTTTGTGCGGCCAAACACAGGTAGCCTCCTGGTTTGAAGATCCTCCCGGCCTGCTATCTGCTATAAAGAGAGCAGCGTGTGGTCGCGCTAGCTCAGCCACGTAGGGCCGGCCGCTATTTCTGGGCAATGCTGGTGGTTCATTGCGTTTGCCAGTGTTATCTGGCTGGATCTTTTGCGGTGAAATATGCGGCCCTGGCACGTGGAGAGGCGATAGAGGGGGAGGATCTGGGGGTCTGCGTGGTGGTTTGTGCAGCCAAACACAGGTAGCCTCCTGGTTTGAAGATCCTCCCGGCCTGCTATCTGCTATAAAGAGAGCAGCGTGTGGTCGCGCTAGCTTAGCCACGTGGGGCCGGCCGCTATTTCTGGGCAATGCTGGTGGTTCATTGCGGTTGCCAGTGTTATCTGGTATTACCTATTCCAAGAAAGCGAGGATCGCTGATAATTCTGCCACAAAGGCAATGATTTTTGGCCTTTGATTATAAATAAAAGACGTGACCTTTTCAAACCGCCAATACTTTTGTCATGTGTTTTTATTTATGGGGAGAGCGGGGGCGGGGGGGTGGGGGGGATGGTTTGTGGGGTTGAAGGGAAGTAAAGGTAACTTAAGAGAAAGGTAATGGTGGAAGAGAAATGAGGGTAAAATGCTTATGTACCCTGTCCATCATTTTAGATAGGTTATACAGTTCTATTCTCTAACAGCTAAGTGCAGCCTCTAATATTTTGCTTTAAACCGGATTTCTGCTAACTGAAGAATCACCTCCCCCCAGGTCTCTAAACATTCCTAGCCAAGCCATAAAAGTTGCTTATACATCAAGGCCACGAAGGAATGAATAACCTAGTATCCCACAGCTGGCCTTATCTGAGTTGGGAGGATGACTCCCTTTTACAGCTTGGTACGAGACAAGGACACCGTCCTGGGACATGATGAATGTATCCAACACGTATAATGAAGGTTGCTATGGGAATTGGGAGGGTAACCTGGGGAGGGGGTATTAGAATAAGGGGTGTGCATTTTACAATCGATGTATAAAACCTTTGTTCTTCTGTTGGCTTGGGACTTGAGTATTTTGGGCTTGACCTGACTCAAGGCTCGGTACCGAATAAATGCTTTTCCTGCTTAAGAAGGCCTCTGTCTCCTTTGTCTACCACAGAGTCACAATTGTCTAACCCGAATTACACCGAAATGGCATACTGTGCATCGCAGCCCCCGGCATAATGTGCATCGCAGCCCCCGGCATACTGGGCCTGCTTAATACAGAGTAAAAACAGCTCTTTTGTATAACACAGGGCTTTGAGTGTGAAAAATATCAGAAAAAAAGTGATTAACCTGTTAACTCAATGCTTGGTCTGTGCAGGTGGATGTCACAGAGGATATTCTAATTGCCGTGTTTTTATATGTGTTTTTACTCCGGTATGATTTGTTCTATTCCCATTTTTATGTTTTATTTGTATTTTCCTGTTATATGTATGTATTTTCTTTTTGTATATATACAGGGGTGTACCTAGAAAATTTGGCACCTGGGGCAGGTCCTAGATTTGGCACCCCCCCAACTATAAAACGCAAAAAAAAGTCACACACACTTTAAGGTTTTCAAAAATATTTTTAGTTATAGCATTCTGGCAGGACATGACGTATACATATGATAATTATATTATTAGGAATCTGCCGATGGTGACATAATGACACCCAAATAATCACTGGTACCTGGGGCAGCCCGCCCCCTGCCCCTCCCCTATGTACGCCACTGGAGCTCTGTGATGTGAGGCACGATAATTCCGAAACGCAAGTAGACATTCTTATCGTTGATGGTGAACGATTCTTGATTAAACCAGCCAATGTGTCATCCAAGGAAATGCTTTTGGCCTTAAGTGCTAAATGTGCGGCCAAAGACTCGCAGATGAAAGAAACTGCAAAAAAATAGCAGCATGATAAAAGAAACTCCAGGAACATTGATAACAGACTTGTGTTTTTGTTTCCTGTTTTTCATGATACGTTGTGAGTGAAAGTCACTTCTGACTCCAGTTCCAGTCCAACAACTGCAACTTGTGAAAACATTGTACTATGCAACCCATGCACAGCTTGAATTATCTACAGTTGTGTTCAAAATTATTCAACCCCCAATGCTGTAAAGGGTTTTAGGGAATTTAGTGTACATTTGTAATTGTATTCAGAATGAAATCCTACAAGAACATTTTAAAGAACCATATGCAACTAAAATGACATCAATTGGTTTTGTAATACAGTAGTAAATGTTTCTTTTGTGAATTCTTCATTTACACAATTATTCAACCCCTTAAAGACTACCACTCTGAAGAACAGAGGTTCATTCAAGTGTTTTCAATCAGGTATTGAAAACACCTGTGGATGTCACAGAGCAGCAATAAAGCATAATAAGCACCAATTAGGCAGCTTTAAAATGACTGTGATACTCAGCTCCTTCTAGACATTTACTGGTGTGGTTACAAACATGGTGAAGTCAAGAGAGTGGTCCAGGAAGACAAGAGAAGAAGTGATTACTCTTCACAGGAAGGGCAATGGCTATAAGAAGATTGCAAAGATGTTAAACATACCAAGAGAGATCATAGGAAGCATCATTCGCAAATTCAAGGCAAAGGGCACTGTTGAAACGCTACCTGGTCGTGGCAGAAAGAAGATGCTGACTTCGACTGCTGTGCGCTACCTGAAGCGTAGAGTGGAGAAAAGTCACCGTGTGACTGCTGAGGAACTGAGAAAAGATTTGTCAGATGTGGGTACTGAAGTTTCAGCTCAGACAATATGGCACACACTGCGTAATGAAGGCCTCCATGCCAGAACTCCCAGGCGCACCCCCTTGCTGTCTCCAAAGAATAAGAAGAGTCGACTGCAGTATGCCAAAAGTCATGTGGACAAACCACAGAAGTTTTGGGATAGCGTTCTGTGGACTGATGAAACAAAATTAGAACTGTTTGGGCCCATGGATCAACGCTATGTTTGGAGGAGGAAGAACAAGGCCTATGAAGAAAAGAACACCTTGCCTACTGTGCTTTGGGGCTGTTTTGCTTCTGCAGGTACAGGGAAGCTTCAGCGTGTGCAAGGTACCATGAATTCTCTTCAGTACCAGGAGATATTGGATGACAATGTGATGCAGTCCATCACAAACCTGAGGCTTGGGAGACGTTGGACCTTTCAACAGGACAATGATCCCAAGCATACCTCCAAGTCCACTAGAGCATGGTTGCAGATTAAAGGCTGGAACATTTTGGAGTGGCCATCGCAGTCACCTGACTTAAATCCGATTGAGAACCTCTGGTGGGACTTAAAGAAAGCAGTTGCAGTGCGCAAGCCTAAGAATGTGACTGAACTGGAGGCTTTTGCCCATGACGAATGGGCGAAGATACCCGTAGATCGCTGCAAGACACTTGTGTCAAGCTATGCTTCACGTTTAAAAGCTGTTATAACTGTAAAAGGATGTTGTACTAAGTACTAAGATTGAATGTCACTTGGGGGTTGAATAAAACTGATAATGATGTGAGCACAGAAAAGACATTTGTGGTTATTTCATTAAAAATGTTATGTTATATTTGTCTGACCTACACGTGCCTCTGATTTAATTGTAAGCAAGATGACTGAATGATCAAAATCAATGTCAAACTGGCCAAAACACTCAATTTCAGTGGGGGTTGAATAATTTTGAACACAACTGTACATGCATTTTCTTGGGCCTGGTTCATGTGACGGAACCGTTCTCTTCTGCCTGTCCTGACTCTCCAGACACCCCTTCGTTGCGGTCAGCCCGGCTACTGGGAGCGCTGTCCTCAACGCCTCGAGCAGCTTGACCCGCCTGCTTCTGTTTCTCTGCCCTGGAGCCGTTAGGAATGTCCAGAATGCCGCTCTGTGCTTTCTGAGGGTGATTATGTAGGGTAGCATAGCTGAATGAAACACCAGACGCGGCTGTATATTCCAACAGGATTCTCTCTCTCTTTCTCTGTCTGAGCTTTTAATGAACAAAAAACGCCACAATTTATGCTGAAATCCAAAAGCCATAATTTGCATAAATGATGCACATCGTCCTACTAAAATGCTAATTACATTATGTCCGATATTTACAATAAACATTCTTTAGCCTTTAGCTCACACAACATTTACATAATCTATTGTTCTAACACATCTGATTAAAAGAAACACTATCCCAGACTTCTTGAATCAAATATGCAGCCAGATAAGGGGAAAAGCCCTGTTGCATAAATTACACAGCAGTAAAGCTTGTTTACTGGCTATACAAAAACACATTTACCTACAGGGATATAAGTATATTTAAAACTAAAGCTATGCCATTTTACACTAAACTAATTTAAACTAAAACCAAACGATGTAAAATACATTTAAAATCACACAATACAAATGAACACAAAGTCTCTTGGGGTTTGAAGCGTGGAGCGCCACGTCAGTTCCATGACAGTTCACACCTGGGCATTTTACAGCGCGTTCCTACACGCTGTAAAACGCTCAAACACTGAAATCCCATTATTTCCTATGGGCATGGTTCACACCTGGGCATTTTACAGCGCGTAGGAACGCGCTGTAAAACACCCTATCCCCAAAGAAGTACAGGAGCTTCTTTGGAGCGTATTACAGTGCGTTTTCGGCCATAGACTTCAAAAAAACGCGCATACGACACACGTTTCTATTTGTAAAAAACGCTCATAAGACGCCCGACAAAAAACACGAGTAAAAATGCGCATATGAGATACGCTCAGGTGTGAACCCAGCCTTAGTGCACTGCATACAAAAAAAGGCCTATTTTGATGTAAAAAAAAAAAAACAAAGAAAGCAAGAGGGGGGTAAAAAGATAGAGGGGTAAAAAAGAAAGAGGGGTAAAGAGAAAAGAATGAGAGGGGTAAAATGAATGATAAAGAGGGGATAAAAAGAATGAAGAAAGAGGGGGTAGGAAGAAAGAAAGCGGGCATAAAAAGACAGAGGGGGTACAAAGAATGAGAAAGAGGGGGTACAAAGAAAGAGAGGGGTGAAAAAATGAGAGGGTAAAAAGAATGAGAGGAGGGTAAAATGAATGAGAGGGTGTGTGTAAAAAGGCAGTGGAGCTCTGTGATACGATCATACACACGGCACATTACTGTATCAGAGCTCCACAGCAATAAAACTCACAGTAATGTGCAGCGTGTATGACCGTATCTCAGAGCTCCACAGCAATAAAACTCAGTAATGTGCCGTGTGTATGAGCGTGAGTTTTATTACTGTGGTGCTCGGTGATACGCTCATACACACGGCACATTACTGTGAGTTTTATTGCTGTGGAGCTCTGTGATACACTCATACAGGCCCCACATTATTTTCCTTTATATTTACAAAGTTTTGTTAAATTATTATTTATTTATTATTAATACTGTAAGAGGGTTTATTTAGGTGCGGAGTTAATGGTAGTGGTTGGTTGGGGCAACTGGTGGCGAGTAACTCTTAAGGCCTGGCTAGTAGCTCGGGACCTTAAGTTTTGAGCCCTGTAATAGACCATTTATTATTTTAATCTGCAGTAAAAAGTCTCTTTGTTTTGTATCTCTTAGTCATTTTTCGAATTTTTTTTTTCCTTTTTGTAATAGCGGTATCTCTTTTTTCTGTAACAGACCTTTTTATTATCAATCATAGGACCTTATATGTAAATTCCAGACATTTTCTTTCAGTTGTTTTTTTATCTTTTAAAAAAACAGCAGGCCATGGGTTTCGGCGGCTGACTCCATGCACTTCGGGGACCCTGCAGTGAATGGTGAATTCACTGCAGGGTGGGGAAATTTGACTCCCCGAAGTGCAGGGAACAACAGAACACCAAAATGTTGGCATCATTTAAGTGCTCTGTGAGTAACCCTGTGACATCCACCTCCCCTTGTAGCACCTCGTGAGCGGAACATGGATTTTATAGTTACATTACAATATATATACAGTAGCGTCCTTAGCGGGGGTGGCTCGCACCAGGTGAAACCCTTCACTAATTTTCAAGTATGTCCTGGTTAGGCAAGGCCTAGGCAGGCACTTTACACCCTCTCATTCATTTTACCCTCCTCATTCTTTTTACCCCCTCTTTCTCATTATTTTTACCCCCTCTTTCTCAGTCTTTTTATCCCTTGTTTCTTTCTTCCTACCCCCTCTTTCTTCATCATTCTTTTTATACCCTCTTTATCATTCATTTTACCCCTCTTTCTTTTTTACCCCCTCTATCTTTTTACCCCCCTCTTGCTTTCTTTGTTTTATTTTTACATCAAAATAGGCTTTTTTTTATATGCAGTTCACGAAGGCTGGGTTCACACCTGAGCGCATCTCATATGCGCATTTTTTGTCGGGCGTCTTAGGAGCGTTTTTGACAAATAGAAACGCGCGTCGTACGCGCGTTTTTTGAAGTCTATGGCCGAAAACGCACTGTAATACGCTCCAAAGAAGCTCCTGTACTTCTTTGGGGATAGGGTGTTTTACAGCGCGTTCCTATGCGCTGTAAAATGTCCAGGTGTGAACCATGCCTATAGGAAATAATGGGATTTCAGTGTTTGAGCGTTTTTACAGTGTAGGAACGCACTGTAAAACGCCCAGGTGTGAACCAGGCCTAAGAAAATGCATGTAGATAATTCAAGCTGTGCATGGGTTGCATAGTACAATGTTTTCACAAGTGGCAGTTGTTGGACTGGAACTGGAGTCAGAAGTGACTTTCACTCACAATGTATCATGAAAAGCAGGAAACAAAAACACAGGTCTGTTATCAATGTTCCTGGAGTTTCTTTTATCATGCTGCTATTTTTTTGCAGTTTCTTTCATCTGCGTGTCTTCGGCCAAACATTTAGCACTTAAGGGCAAAATCATTTCCTTGGATGACACATTGGCTCATTTAAATCAAGAATCGCTCACCATCAACGAAAAGAATGTCTACTTGCGTTTCGAACTTATCGTGCCTCACATCCACAGTCACCGCAAAGTTAATGTTTGTAGAACAAATCTTTTTAGCGTTTATAGATTCCAAGAATTCCCTCGTGGACTGCACACTGGACTCAAATGGACAGAAGCGAACAGCAACGGACTTCACCGACTTCAGCGCACCCCCCAGCAGTCACTTACCAAGGCAGCAGATCGTGACGGACAGCACAGCAGAGGCTCCGCTGTCCACTGGAGAGTCGCCTCTTCTGCCTGGGTCTTTTTGGTCCTGCGTGTGCCTCCCACACTCATAACACGAGTCTGGGAAGGCACGCTGCATTGGTGCTGTCCCCCTCCCGCACGTCACCTGACCCCACCCATGTGATGTGTCATAGACTCGCAGCATTTATGCTGCGAGCGTGCAATGTATCACGTGGGTGCGCAGGTGACCAGCAAATGTGAATCTTACGGGTCGCGCGGGAAGAGGCAGTGCCGATAGGATAGACAGCTCGGATTCGGACTCCAAGAGTCCAATACCAGAGCTGTGAATTAAGGCGACGGCCCACTGAACCTGGCTCCAGCAACCAATGGGTCAGTCCACCCCACTCGCCCTCAGCTTATTTCCACTCGCCAAATGCGAGTAGGCGAGAGTTTTTTTGCCGCCCCCTGGAAAGTGCCAGCCTAGGCCTTGCCTAACCAGGACATACTTGAAAATTAGTGAAGGGTGTCACCTGGTGCGGGCCACCCCCAGCCCCCGCTAAGGACACCACTGTATATAAATTGTAATGTAACTATAAAATCCATGCTCAGTTCACGAGGTGCTGCAAGGGGAGGTGGATGTCAGAGGATACTCTCATTGCTATGTTTTTATAGTTTTTTTTACTCAGATGCACATGTGCATAGATCCACGAGAATAAACCCCATGTTTTCAGTTATCCAGTTCCTGGTCTTAGGCCCGCATCAGACGAGCGCACTTTTTGCGTCCATCTGACCGCACTGTTTGCTGTCCGTTGTAGCTTTTCAAAGGAGTCAATAGAGAACAACACACGAAGCACGTGCACAGTTTTTCATGCGTGTGCAACGCATGTTGCAATAGACGCCAAAATGTATCAACGTGAAAAAGCTAGATGGAGGTAGAGAAACAACTGCATACAGGTTTTTTTCTTTTTCTCAACGTCAAAATTAACTGATACAATGTAACCACAATCTCATCAGTTAAAAAGTACATCCGTTTCTATGCGCAGTCAGTGCGCTCGTCTGACCCCAGCCTTATCCTTGATGCACAACAACACACCGCAGAGTACATTACGAACGGACATGTGCATTGCACCCCCAGCCATACTGTGCGTTGCACCCCCAGCCATACTGTGCGTTGCACCCCCAGCCATACTGCGCGTTGCACCCCCAGGCATGCCCTTCTGCTCCCGTGTGAATCAGATGTTTGCTTACATGAACTTTTTTTGTAAATCCAAGTTTTATTTGGTTTCATAAACATTCAAAGCAAAAAAGATAACATATAGGCCTTGTTCAGGTATAGAACTGGTTTTTCAGATCGCGCAGGATCTGCCAAAGCGAGACAGAAGATAATATATATAAAAGTCTTACTCATAAACCATGTTAAAAAAAAAAAAAAACGATTTGAAGTTCGAAGATTTAAAAATTAAAGCAGAGTGAAAATAAACAAAAAAAAAAAAAAAAAACAGAAAACAAACAATCCACTTAAGGATCTACGGGGGAAGGGGAAATGTAGGGGAGGGAAATTAGTCATGTACCTTATGTAGGTTCAAACTATTAGGCGTTTATATAAGAAAGGTCTTAGAACCGCTAATCTCGGTGTGTGTTCATTATATCTCTTAAAGAGGAGGATGACGAAAATAGGGTCCATCTGGACCAGATTGTGGAATATAGCTCAGACTGGTCTGTTGATGTAAGAATTAAATGTTCTAGAGAATGGAGGTCTTCCATCCTAGACCGCCATACTGAAATGGGTGGGCAGATTATCTGTTTCCAGTATAGGGGGATAATGCTTTTGGCCACATTAAGAATTCGAATCAGTACCGATCTTTTATATGTGCGAGTGGATATGTCTGTGTGATGTAGGAGCATTGATGCTGGGCAAAATGAAATTGGGGGGTCCACAAATTCAGAGGTAACCGCATGGATGGTCTTCCAGAAAGGTATGAGAATTGGGCAGCTCCACCATATGTGAAGCATCGTACCTTCATCTCCGTTGCATCTCCAGCACCTTGGAGGGATGTCAGGGAACATCTGGCTAATTTGCGTGGGTACCCTATACCATAGAGTTAAAACCTTGTATGCAGCCTCCTGGACCCTGCTTGCCACGGAGCAATGATGTGTGAGATCAAGAATTTTCCCCCATTGGGGTTCTGTGAGAGACATCTCCAACATCATCTCCCAGCGTCCCATAAAAGGGGGTGGTGTGTTTGCCGCCGCTGTTTGAAGCATAGCGTATATGTGTGAAATACCGTGAGCCAAGGGGTTAGGTAGCATGCATTGTTGTTCGAATCTGGTAAGTGGTCTAGTGAGGTTATGTTGTTGTGGGATTGTACGTAGGTAATGGCACAGTTGACCATATTTAAAACTGAGTAAGAAGGGTGGTGTTCCTGTTGTATACAGTTCCCTCAATGGTATGTACCCTGTATTGCCCAGTAAGTGGTGTACTCTAGGGATCTCAACCGAGAGTAAGGTGCGGAAGGTCTGTGCTTGCAGCCCCAAGGCGAAATCCAGGTTGTGTATGATTGGTAACATGGGAGATGGAGAAGTGGAGAGGGAGAAGGTCTTAGAGACAAGACGCCAAATGGCCATAGTGGCCAGTGTATAGGGGGATGTGATGGCGTGTTGTTTGTCCTGGGAGGCTGGGAGCCATGGCAAGGTGGCCAGGGGTGCCCTCAGTGAGCCCTGTTCCGCGTCTTTCCATTTCTTCTCAACCCCCGGTTTCGACCAATCAAGAATTCGCAGTAAGTGGCTTGCTATATGGTAGCATCTAAAGTCAGGCACCGCTAGACCACCCTGCGACTTCTGTCTGGTGAGGATGTCGAAGCGTAACCTAGGTGTTTTACCCTTCCAGATGTATTTAATTAGGGCTGATTTTAAAGTTGCAAAAAATTTTTTGGGCAAGCGGATGGGTATCGTTTGAAAGAGGTACAATAATCTCGGGAGGAGATTCATTTTAATGATGGCCACTCGCCCTAGCCATGATATGTGTGCGTAGTTCCATTTGGAAAGGTCCCTTTGTAATGTGTCTAAGAGTGGAGCAAAGTTGTCTCCGTAATTCTCCGCGGGATCCACGTTTAGCCAAATCCCTAAGTATTTTACTTTCGTGAGTGAGATTGAGAACGGGAAGTGTTCAAGTGGTAATGGGGTGTGTGTGTCCGCCGCAAATATACTTAGGATATGGGATTTACCATAATTAATTTTCAGGTTAGACAAGGCCCCGTACTCCCCAAAGGTTGATAAGATGCAGGGCAAAGACACTCTCGGGTTTGTCACGAAAAATAGCAGGTCGTCGGCATATGCTGCTATTTTGTGTTGTTCCGTGCCTATAGTGGGACCCCTGATGTCTGGGTTGTGTCTAACGGCGGAGAGAAAGGGCTCCAGAGATAAGATGAAAAGCAAGGGTGATAAGGGGCAGCCCTGTCTAGTGCCATTATGTATTTTGAAAGACTCCGAGTACACCCCATTCACGCAAAGCCGGGCCGAGGGGTCCACATACAAGGCCCGTACCCATGATTGCATATTCGGGCCCAGCCCTATGTGCGCAAGTGCGGCAAAAAGAAAGTCCCAACTGACCCTATCAAAGGCCTTCTCTGAGTCTGTAGATAGAAGAAGAAAGTCCTCCCCTAAAGATCGGCCTCTGTGAATCAGTTGCAGAGCCCTAATTGTGTTGTCCTTCGCTTCCCTCCCTGGGACGAACCCCACCTGGTCGCAATGAATCAAATTAGGTATGTGTGGTTGGAGGCGCGTGGCCAAAACTTTTGCGAAGAGTTTAACGTCTGTATTGAGTAATGATATTGGTCTGTAGTTTGTGCAATTAGTAGGATCCTTGCCCTCCTTTGGTAGCAAAGTGACATTGGCCATTAATGCCTGCGGGGGAAGGTTCTTGCCTTGGGTCAGGGCGTTAAAAGCTTTCAAAAAATGTGGTATGAGTACTTTACGAAATGTCTTATAGTAACGGAGCGGGAGACCGTCTGGGCCGGGGCATTTGCCTGTTTTAGATGATTTAAGAGCAGCCGATAATTCCCCTTCCGTAATAGGGTCTTCCAGGAGGGCTGCGTCTACCTTAGGAAGTTTCCGTGTGGAATGTGAGGAGAGGTATGCTTGAATCTGGTCATGTAATATCCGTCTAGCTTCCTCAGTCTGGGGGCCCGTGAGGGAATATAGTCGTTTGTAATAGTCCCGTAAAGCAGTCATAATTTGCGTTGGCATGTGTTTCGGTCGGCCCTCTCGGTCCCGTACGCAGGCAATGTATGTAGCGGCCCGCTTCTTTGCTATCATGCGCGCCAAAAGGCGGCCGCCTTTGTCCCCGTGGGTGTGAAAAAAGGCCTTCGTTTGTAGACATGTTCGATGGTGTAGCGTGTTCATAAGGTCCGCCAGGGAGCGTCGTAAGGTCGTGAGTGTGGTTAGGTGTGTCGGGTCAGCGTCCTGTTTGTGCAAGCGATCCATGTCTGAGATTTGGAGTACCAGATCTCTAATCTGTGTGGACCGTTGTTTCTTAAGTTCTGCCCCTTTTTTAATGTAATGACCTCTAATAACACATTTGTGCGCTTCCCAAATTACAGGATCGGATGTGTCTGGGGTCACGTTTTCAGCGAAATAGGTTTCAAGCACTTGTTCACTGATTTCTATTAGGGATTCGTTAGCTAAAAAGGAATCATTTAAGCGCCAAGAGAAAGAGGCGGGACGGTACAGCGGTGAGGTAATGGTGATATGAATAGGAGCGTGATCCGACCATGTAGCAGTGCCAATGGATGCCGTTTTCAGTGTGTGTAAGTGGTAATGTTGCAGAAAGAAGTAATCTAGGCGTGAGTAAGACTGTTGGGGGGGAGAGAAGAACGTATAGTCTCTTTCTTCTGGATGTTGCGCCCTCCAGCAGTCTACCAAACGAGAAGAGTGCAGTGTCTTGCCTATGGATCTTAATATGTGTAATGGATGAGAGGTGGTGCCCTTGGATGTGTCGACTAGCGGAGCCAAGGGGACGTTAAAATCCCCCCCTAAAATTAAAGTGCCTTCCGCAAAATCCATTATCCTGCGGAGGCTAGTAGCAATGAAACGGTGTTGGGCTTTGTTCGGGGCGTAGAGGTTGGCGAATGTATACAATGTGTTGGCTATGTGTCCTTTAACTACCAGTAGTCTCCCTTCTCCGTCTGTCAGGGACGCCGTGTTGGTGAAGGGAATACGTTTATGAAATAGTATAGCCGTACCTTTAGATTTAGAGGTGGTGTGGTTACTATAAAACCCAACCGGGAAGTGCGAGTCGGTCAATTTAGGGTGTGTATCCCCCCTGAAGTGCGTTTCTTGTATAAACACTACCGACGCCCTGCAACTCCTAAAATCACGTAGCGCCCGAGAGCGCTTTTCAGGTAAGTTAAGCCCTCTTGCATTTATAGACATGATCGAGAGGTCCTGCGGGAGAGACATAGTAGCCTAGTTACGAGTAACGGACGATATAAGTACTGTACCGAGGGACAATGAAAAATAATGGGGTGGGGGTGGGAGAGAAATATGAAATAAAATACAAATCTATAAACGATGAAGAGGTAAGAGTGACAGTGCTCACTGGCAATCCGCAGACCGGCTAACCGCCGGGACGGGGACCAGAGCACTACGATGTCACTGCACCTCGGTAAGAGGGGGGGGGAGTGGTCGTAAAACACCTCACCGTGGACTGCAGCGCCAAGGCGACCACCACCACAGAGGAGTGTATTTTCCCTCCGGTGGAGAGCGCCTAATTGTGAGATTAAGTATCTAAATTAGACGTGTAAACAATGACTCAAACGGAGACTAGCTTTAGGATGATGTAAAACATATAGAACGTAACGTACGGCATATCTTAAAGATCGTGTGTGTAAAGGGATCATGTGAAGAACAACCGGTACACATCACCCCCCGTGCCCCAGTACTGTCCCGACACATAGTGGCCGACGGGTGGGGAGTAATAAATCAGTAAATAACGATAAGAGTCTCGCCTCAACGATAGGCAATGGGTGCCTCATCTGCCGCAGTGGCAAATGGTGTGCAGCAAGTGCATTAATACGATACCATTACCGAGCCACCATTGCTGCCCAGATGCCTCTGGAGCAACCCAAGGGCCCTTGGTGAACCGTCCTATGTCCGTTCACGAATATCGTCCACCTTCCGCCATCCGGTTCGATCCCCCCCCCGAAGTACCCTATCGCGGGGTCAGTCCAGTGAGGGGAGGCTGGGCGCTCCCTATCAGGAAGAATCCGGTAAGTGCGGAGCGGGGGACAGTTCCGAACAGGTGACGGTTTCGATGAGGGTACTGCAAGGTGCGACTCAGTATCCCCGTCGCCGTTGCTGGGAGCATTCCGCTGTGTCGGGCATGGGGCACGGAGGTTCGGTCCGGCCGTGGAATATGTTGGATAATTCTGTTCAGTCTTATAACACAATAAGTCGTGCGGGGATCCCGAACGTCTCCTGGCGTGGGAGTTTTTCTGTCATTTATGCTTGGGAGCCCGAACGCCTCCCGGCGTGGGTTTGTTGCCGCTGAGGTCGCGGCGGTAGGGGTCTCTGTCTTGCGAGTCGTGGACCAGCGGAGTATACCTGTAGTGGATCAGGCCAAGGAAGGTTCAATGCAGGTAGTTGTAGTTCCTCCAGCAGTGCTCCCATGTCTTCCGCGGTGTTAATCAAGTAGGGGCCTTGGGGTGTGTGAACCAGTAGACCTGTGGGTATGTGCCAGCGGTACCGTAGGCGTTGAGTTTGTAGCAAGCTCGTGAGAGGTTTGAGAGCTCTGCGATATGCTAAGGTTGCCGGTGAGAGATCTGGGAATAGTTGAAGCGGGGAGCCTTCGTAGGAGATCTGCTTAACCTCCCTTGCTTTTGTTAATATGTCTTCTTTAAGTCCATAGTTCGCTAGGCAACATATCACATCCCTCGGAGGCGCCCCCGGTGGCCCCCTCGGCCGTAGAGCTCTGTGGGCGCGGACAAATTCTATGGGTGATGTGGTGTCCCGTTCCAGCACAGAGTTTAAGATGACCGTTAATGCCTCTCGAAGATGCGATTGCGGTTCTTCGTCCTCTGGAAGTCCTCTCAGGCGTAAGTTATTACGTCTCCCGCGGTTGTCTAAGTCCATGAGGTGTAGGGCCATGCTGCGCATCTGCGTTTGTTGTGCGTCTACCTTCTCCGCGGTCTTAACATATATGGTGCGGGTTCTATCACAGTCTCCTTCCAAAGTCTCGACCCGTGCAGTAAGGCCTTGAATATCAGCTCGCACATGTTGTAATTCCGACAGGATCGAGTGCCGAAGCTCTGCATTAGCCTGGTGTAGATCAGATCGTGTGGGGAGGTTTTTCAGCAAGTGGGCCCAGTCTGGAGTCTCCAGATCCGCCGTCCTGTCATCCGACACGGCCGGTGAGGGTGCCCGGGATAATAACCTAGGGGAGGCTGGGGATCCGGCCTGTTCTGGAGGAGCATTTCCGGTTTCCGTGGCCGGGATCAAGAAACGGCGAAGGGATGGCGTCTCCGGTAGCTTTTTCCCCTCCTGCGTCTTCTGAGTACCCGTCCCTTTGTTCGGTTTCCCCATTTTGTTCAGGAGGTAGGGTGTAGCCGACGTTTTCGGTTGAATCTCCGTAGTGTCTCCGCTCTAAGCAGCCATGTCCGGCGGCAGTCTTTTTTTTTTTTTTTTTTTTTTTTCTCCCCCCGATCTCTTCACCCCTTTACATAGGGTTCGAGCGGGAGCCGCGGCTGTAGGCCGCTGCGCGAGGTGTCCGTATGCCCGGGTGACAGGGGGAGAGCGTTGTGCGGAGTAGGGGACTAGGTGACGGTCCGCCACTCAGTGTTGTACCCTGAGGTTGTGTGGTGCGCCTCGGGTGGGTCAACGGCTGCTTCCCCGGAAGTGGTGGTCTGCGTGACGGTGGGAACTTCCAACCCAGGCCTCACTCATGCCGCAGGCCCAGGGATCTCCGGCGGTACCCCCACTGCGCCCGGGGGCCCGTGAGGATCGCAACAACGCCGGGTACGTAGGTCAGGTGGTGTCTCCGAGTCCGGATGGGTGTCTCTGTCGGAGGCCGCTACACGAGGTCACCGTATGGCAGGGGAAGAGCGTCGTGCGGAGTGGCGCGGTCGGCCACGTGGTATCGCGTTGGTTTTCACCCCGGGTGTATACTGTGTGCCGTGGGTAGTCAGCGGTGGCTAAAATAGCGAGCTGCGCGGCTGTAAAATTACCCGGTCCAGGCTCTACCCGTGCCGCAGGCCGAAGCGTCTCCAGCAGCGCCTCCACAACAGCTGCGGGTCGCAGCACACGTATGGTGACTTCCTTGAACGTGGATGGTAAAGGTAGGCTGAGTGTGCCGCAGACAGAAAGGAAAATCTGTGTTTAAGTCCGTTTAAATCAGTTTTTTAGTTAAGCCGTGCGGGAGCTAATCCAAAGCACGTCCACTCTGTTCGGCGTGAGACCACGCCCCCCCCTGCTTACATGAACTTGTCACTTCTTCCCTTGTGTTTTTTCACTGCAGCTGTGGAATGGAGGTGGAAGCTTGGAGGAGGCAGGGTGTCATAAGGCCACAGCCCTCCCTTTGCCACCAGCAATGAGGCATCAGGAGCAGGGACTTCAGGAGGAGAGGATAATGGAGGCAGCCTGACTGATTAGAGAGCTGTCTCTGCTTCCTCCTGCCGGGACATGGGACTTCCTCTGCATGCAGAGGGCAAAGCCAGCACACTGTGCACATGTCAGCATATGACTCCACAGCTGTGCAGCTTATTGTCCTGCTGTGCCTCTGCTGCTACTGTGAGTGTATTGGGAAATGTGTGAGGACGCCCCCCCCCTGACAGGCGCCCGGGGGCAAGTGCCTCCCAACCCCCTCGCTACGCCACTGCCGCAGGGTCCCCGAAGTGCTGGGAAAAGCTACCGACCACATCCAAAAAACCGCTGCAAAACCACTGAAAAAAACCCGAACGCATCCGAAAATGCCGACGATCTGAAAAAAAAAAAAGAGTGCCGACCAGCTGCCTGAAAGAAAACACAAGCCGGCCAAAGCAGTAAAAAGAACAAAACGGTTGAAAATGTCAAATTTGAAACGCTGTTTGCAAAAAACAATTGGTCAAAAATACGTATATGGAATTAACATACAAGATCCTATGCATAATAATAAAAAGGTGTTACAGAAACAAAGCACTAAAAAAAATTTGACAAAAAAATCCCGAAAAATGCCTGAAACATCCTATGTAAAAAAATAACACTTTTTGCTGCAGATTAAAAGAATAAACGGATTAATAGATATTGGATAAGAACGGAAATATTTTTAACATTGAAACTTTTGGGATTCGCCAGATTAAACCTGCTGAATGAAACCACCGAACATCAGGGCATTTCACTGACGTTTCTCTGCTGTACAGTGTTCTGTGAATAGATTAACCATTGCCTCTCTGTGGAGACTTTCACTGCCGTCTTACAGCACCGTATTTCACTGGCAATTCACCAAAATTTGGCGAGCTGCCTGCTTTGTGAATAGTCGAACGGCCAAAACATTGTGGGAAAGTTCACGGTTTGGTGCAATTTCAGGTCAAGGTCGGCTCTCTGTGAGTATCCCTGATAGAAAATAGGAAATTTTAACCAAAACTAAGAAAAAGTACAGGTTCTCAATTTCTGATATTTAATAGAAGAGTAACCCACAGAGGTTTGGATGATTAAATGTGGAAGAATTAAATGCTGTAAATTATTGAAATACAAAAGGAAATATATAGCTTTTTATATAGCATTCTGGTGAGACATGACAAACACACAGTACATATTTTAAATAGGAGCTTGCTAAAAAAAAAAAAAAAAAAAACTTGGGTTATACAATAAAACATGACTTTTTAAAAAAAATATTAAGTTTATTGAATTTTCAGGAAATAAAGGAGGGGGATACAAAATAAAAAGGGGAAAAACAGGGAAATAAAGATATGCACCACAATACAAGACATAGTATAACAAAAAAACTTTAACGGTGTAAGAATCCCAAATAGTCCAGTGATCTTTTCCAACCCCTGACAATCCCATCAAAGACCTGGCCATGGCATCAAGGGACCGTAGTTCCCCTATCCTAATCTTAACGAGGGATTAATTTCAAAAGTTCGAGTTCGAACGGGAACCAAACTCAATGCAAGTCAATGGGACTCAAAAGTTTGGTTTTTAGAGTGCCCTGCAAGAGGGCATATATGCAAGATATTTGCCATAAAAGGTGTATGGGGGTCACGGTAGTGCCCTGGGGGTCAGGAAACAAAGGAAAAAAGTAAAAAAAAATGTTTTTAAAGGAACAGTGAGTTTTCCCATGAAATAAGGGTTAAAAACAAAAAATAACTTCAAATATTGTGCCTAGGAGGTCCCAATAACCTGCTTGTGAAGTGGCGGATTTGTAGGATGTATAGAAACATAAAAAAAAAGGACATTTCAAATGACGGTAAACAGTTTTCCTTTAATCTATCCATAAACAACTGCTTGGGGCGGCAGCCTGTATGAAAAGACATTTTAGGACACACAGAACAAGTTTAGTGATTTTTTTTGGCTAAATTATGGTGAAACTTATGCAGGCTTTGGATGAAAGTAACAATAGGTGCTTTAAAATTGGGCCTTTAGTGTCGGCAACAGTGCCGTCACACCGTAACCCCTCTGTGGTATTGTGGAGGGGTGCAGAGTTGGACCCTGCGGTCAAATATTAAAATGATGTGAATCTGGTATAGGCGTCAGTGGCAGTGCACCCAAATATTGTGCCTTTGGTGGCAGCAAGTGCCTTCACACCGTAAGTAACCCCTCTGTGGTATTGTGGCAGAGTGCAGGGTTGGACCCTGCGGTCCAATATTAAAATGATATGAATCTGGTACAAGCGTCAGTGCACCAAAATATTGTGCCTTTGGTGGCAGCAAGTGCCTTCACACCGTAACCCCTTTGTGGTATTGTGCAGTGGTGGAGGTTTTGTGAATGCAGAAGACATCCCCGATCTATTCAGTTACGTCAGCATCAGGGGATTGATAGCTGCTGATCCAGGACTGATTCATTTTTATAAATGTCAGCGGGTCTACAGAGTCGGTGGACAGATGCACTCTTTTTTGTCTGTGTCAAAACCTCCAGCGGCACTGAACGTCCTTTCAGAAAGCACGCTGGATGAAGGGCAACCTAGTAGCTGCATGGCATATTGGCTAAATTCTGGCCAGTGATCCAATCTCAACACCCAGTAAGCTAGTGGATCATCTGCTGGAAAGGTATCCAGGTCTGCCCTTGCCCCTAGGTAGTCCTGCACCGTATGGTGAAGACGCTGGCAATGGGTGCCTACATTTGACGTCCCTGGGCGTCTTGGACTAAATTTTTTTAAAAAGGCATCAGTCAAGCGCCTTCACCGCTCTTCCTCTGATCATCCGCAGCCTCAGAGAGCACCTGTGTCATCACTTGGTAACCTACCAGTGCCTGGAAAGGTGTTACACAAGTGTCGCTTTAAAGCGTACTCAAGTTGTTTCATCCTTTGCTCCCTCTGTGCGGGCAGGATGAGCTCTGCAACTTTACCCTTGTATCGTGGCTCAAGAAGGGTTGCCAACCAGTAATAATCCCTCTCCTTGATAGCACGAATTCTGGGGTCCTTTACCAGGCTTTGCTGGATAAGGGAGCCCATGCAGCCTAGGTTGGAGGTGGCATTAGCTTCCGAGTCTTCCTGGTCAATGAGGATAACCCCATCGTGCACTTCCTCCCCCCAGCCACGTACTAGTCCTTATGTTTCTGGGCACACAAAACCCTCTCTTGAGGAATCCCCACCTTCAATGCCCCCTAAATATTCCTCCTCCTCCTCAACCTCCTCCTGTCTGATCTGAGGAGGACCCGCTGGAATGCTGTCTGCGGAAAGAGTGGGGCCTTGAGAGCTAGGGAAGGCCTCCTCTTCCTCCCGCTGCTCTGCCTCTAAAGCCACATCTATAATTCCCTGCAGAGTGTGCTCCAGCAGGAACACTAAAGGAATTGTGTCACTGATGCATGCACTGTCCCTGCTCACCATCCTCATTGCCTCCTCAAAAGGTGACAGTAAAGTGCATGCATCCTTGATCATCAGCCACTTCGGGGGGGAACCAAGTTGACATGAACCTGTCCTTGTGCCATACTCACACAGGTACTCGTTGATGGCCCTCTGCTGCTTGTGCATACGCTGCAGCATTGCTAATGTCGAGTTCCACCTGGTGGGCATGTCAAAGATCAGACGGTTTGTGGGAAGGTAGAATTCTCTTTGAATTTCTGCCAGGCGAACACGTGCTGGGAATGAACTTCTGAAGTGGCTGCAGACTTTTCTGGCCTGGCTGAGAAGCTCTGCCAGCCTCGGGTACCTGGTTAGGAAACGCTGTACCACCATATTTAGGACGTGTGCTAGACATGGTACATGCTTCAACTTACCCTGGCGTAGGGCGGAGAGAAGGTTGCTGCCATTATCACAGACGACCATTCCCAGTTGAAGATGGCATGGTGTTAACCATCTCTGCACCTGCCCCTGCAGAGCTGACAGAATTTCTGGCCCGGTGTGGCTCCTGTCACCTCATACAAGCAGCTTTCTGGAGGCGTGGTGGATGAACAAGCTCCTGCACAGAGCCCCGTCTAGGATCCCTCCCAGCTGCAATCAGAATTACCCAGTGTGTCGTGAAGGAAATGTAACGGCCCTGTCCATGCTTGCTGGACCACGTGTCTAAAGTCACATGCACCTTGCTGCTGACTGCCTTTCCCAATGACTCCATAACATTGTCTTCCATGTGCTGGTATAGTGCTGGAATAGCCTTCCATGAAAAGTAATGGCGTTTTGGAACCTTCCACTGTGGTACAGCACATTCAGAAAATTCATGGAAGGAAGCAGAGTCCACCAGCTGGAAAGGCAGCAGCTGCAATGCAAGTAATTTTGCTAAGCTGGCATATAGACGCTGTGCTTGGGGATGGTTGGGACTATATTTTTTCTTACGCTGCAGCAGCGGGGGCAACATAATCTGACTGCGTAAATCTTCAGCTGATGGGATGCTGCCACATTATGAGGAAGGACCTGGTACATCCATTATTGTAGCATCATCCCTGTCAGTGGAGGTTGGAGTCAATGACATGGCAGGACATATATAATGGGGGTAGAGACAGGTGAGGAGGACCTACGCAAAGTTTTGCGCCAACGGCATGCGTGGCAGGTGGTCATATGTCGCCTCAAGCACGTGGTACCCAAGCGTCCGGTGTCTTTCCCACGCTTGAGCCTCATCTGACATAGATTACAAATAGCAACGGTGCGGTCTGCTGCAAATTTCTTAAAGAACTCCCAGACAGCAGAGTTCCTGGATGTGTGCTTTGAGACAACAGCGCTCTGCACCTGAGCAGCTCTGACATCTGATGCCTTGGACTGGCTAGTGCTACGGTTGGTCATAGAGGATGTTGTGACTCATGTTTGTTGTGCCTCCTCCTTACATGACTCCTCTGTTCGATCAGGCACCCAGGTGGAGTCAGTGACCTCATCATCATTGTCATCACCCCCCATCTCCTCGTCACTGGAGCCAACTTGGCAGTATGCTGGGACAACATGAGTGCAAGTTATTTGTGTGTCTTCACTGGCACCTCCTTCCTCTAGGTTGATTATACTCCCTTCCTCAACCTCAGAGATTGAATCAGAGCACTGTACTTGCTGCGCATCCTCAAGCAGCATGTCACTGTCATTGTAGTCAAACAATTCAGCTGACTCCTCCGTGTGTGATAGTGAGGCTACGGCAGGAGTAGCTGTGGACATGGAGGCTGCATTAGATGTTTTGGCAGCTGAGGTGGACTGTAAAGCACTACAAGCCTGGCTGGCAGAGGACTGGGAGGATGAGGATGGCCTGGTTAGCCAATCCACCAAATCCTCTGTATGTTGCTGCTACTTAAGACGGCCAGCACCAGTTAGAAAGGACAAGTGTGCCCCTGCAGAGGATGCACCACGTCCACCACGACCAGAGGCAGCCTCCCGACACAGAGGCTGCTTGCCCTCTTATCTGTGTCTGGGAGCATCTGCCTGTCCTTATTGGTCTTTCTGACATGGTGAGTGATATATAGATTAAATATATACAGAACTCTGATATAAAGATTAAAGATTTCCAGAACTCTGGTATAACTCAGTGAGACCCCCTGATAGCTGGCAACAGTGACAAGACACAGATTACAATTCCCAGAAATCTGCTAGAAGCATGTGGGACCCCCTGATAGCTGGCAGTGAGAAGACAGATTACAATTCCCAGAAACCTCCTATAAATCAGTGAGACCCCCTGATGGGTGGCAGTGACAAAACACAGATTAGAACAATTCCCAGATATTTTGTATAAATGACTGACCTCCCAAAATTCTGGGTGACAGTGACAAGACACAGATTACCTCAATTCCCAAATATTTTGTATAAATGACTGACCCCCCAAAATTCTGGGTGGCTGTGACAAGACACAGATTACCTCAATTCCCAAATATTTTGTAGAAATTACTGACCCCCAAAATACTGGGTGGCAGCCAGTGAGAACACACAGATTATAACAATTCCCAAATATTTTGTAGAAATTACTGACCCTCAAAATAGTTGCTGGGAGTGAGAACACACAGATTAGAACAATTCCCAGATATTTTGTAGAAATTACTGACCCCAAAATACTGGGTGTCAGTGAGAACACACAGATTAGAACAATTCCCACATGCGGCTAACAGGCGGAAATGTTCGTAGTTCGCGAACATGCGAACAGGTGATGTTCGAATCGAACTCCGAACTGATCGAACCGAACAGCTCATCCCTAATCAACAATAGTCAGGGTCTGAGCAAGGGGTCTGGTACACGAGAAGTCAATCAATCATATGAGGGGGCACAGGGATCAAAGGAGGGTACCGGTGATGTAGGGTGAAGTGTCCAGAATTTAGCAGAGGGTTCTGAGGAATGTCTATGAAAGCCCAGAAGTGGTTCAGGCAAGGAATCAGGAGGTATCAGTCTGCACTGTTGAAAGGCCAAGACTTCAAATGAGGAAGCAACGTCTTCAGGGCGTTACTTCCTTTAAAGCTGGGTTGATTGGTCAGGGCGGAGTTCAGGTGAGGCTTTAGGGTTTGGATGCAAAATCACTCAGGGCAGTAAGTCCCAGAACCTGCATACCCCATGCAGGCTTTAGCATATATGCAGGTTTCAAGGAGGTGCCAGGGGGTCAGAGCGTCCAAGTCCTGACAGCACAGCTGCTTTCCCAGGCATACAATTGTTGCTCTGGGGGGAGTTGTTCTAATACAAGCTGGCATAACGAGAGGAGTCAGAATACACTCACTGGAGACTAGACATGTGCACAGCACCAATTTTTTTTTGAACTAATGGATTAGTCCTAAAATGCAATTTATTTAGTTGCTAAAGAAATTCGTATTCAGTTCTTTAGTATGAAAACTAATTTCATTCATCCGAAAACCAGTGGATACAATTACTATTGCAGTGGCTCGTCATAGGGCTGAGGTCGACTGCTTGTTACAGTATCTCTCACTCTCAGCACAATCAGGGTTATTCAGAGAGCGTGAAAAGCAGGAGAATGACTGGAGAATGACTGGAGAATGAAAAATTCTAGGTCAAAATAGCCGATTTGGAAAGTGAGATGAAAGGGAGAATTTTTCTGGTTTGGCTATTTTGACCTGGAATTTTTCATTCTCCAGTCATTCTCCGGCTTTTCACGCTCTCTGAATAACCCTGAATGTGTCAGGCAAAGCTGTTACAGTAACTGACTGCTGCTCATCACAGCGCTCAGAGTTTCAGAAAAACTAGTAAATAATATTTTTATATATAAAGAGGTTAGAACAATATTATTTCCTTGTTTTACTGAAACTCTGAGCGCTGTTACAGTCAGTTACTGTAACAGCTGAGCCTGATACATTGAACTGAGAGATAATATAACAAGCAGCCGAACTCAGCGCTCACAGCCACTGGATTTAAAGGGATAAAAAAAAGGTTCCTCTCTGTATAATGTATGGAACATCCTCCTGCATTAATTAATACACATCTCTGTATAATGTATACAACATCCACCTGCATTAATACCCCTCTCTGTATAATGTATACAACATCTTCCTGAATTAATTAATGTCCCTCTCTGTATAGAACATCCTCCTCAATTTATACCTTTCTCTGTATAATGTATACAACATCCTCCTGCATTAATTAATGCCCCTCTCTATATAGAACATCCTACTGTATTGGCATGCGGAGGGTGCAGAACTTCGGAATGCAATGCATATCCAGCACAGAAGAGGGAACTTTTACTTAAAACTTTGTATCTCTGTGGGGCAGACACAGGAATATAAAAGCAGGGGAGAGGGGAAATATTAACGTAAATCAGTCTGAAAGCTCAGAGAAGAGATGACTGGTGCAAATTTATTTTTATAATAAAATAAAGCACTTTAAATCCAGGGAAAACATTCAAATAAATCACACTGAAGGCTCATAATGACAGCGTAACACTGAGAGCTGGATACTAAATGTATCAGACGTAAAAAACCCTGTATAACAAGCAGCACTGGGAGAGGAGAGGGACTTTATATAAAACGTGTATTATAGATGAGGAAAGGGGGATAGTGCTCCTGGATAATATAAAATGTATCAGACCTAAGCCTCTATTATGCAGAGCGGGAGGGGAGATAACACACGTTTTATAAAGTCCCTCTCTTCTCCCAGCGCTGCCTGTTATAAAGGGGGTTTTACTATCCAGCCCTCCTCTGTGTGATTTATTTGAATGTTTTCCTTCTCCAGCTGCTTTTATCATCTTGTCTGCCTCATAGACATGCAAGGGTTAAGTAAAGGTTTCCTCTCCTGTGCTGGCTGGCTGTGCTGCGAGTGAGTATTCTGGAGCTCTATCACGGTCAGATTTTCAGGTTGGGGTCAGAAAGGATTACACATACAAACCTTTTCTGTAGCTTTGCGATGTTGCGCTCTTCATTGCTGGTCTCCTTCAATCATCAATGTAATATCACAAAAAGGACTGAAACTAAAATGTAGTGCATTTTATTTTAGTTTCTTTCGTTTTTGTACTGAGCAGTTTCGTATCTCTTGAGTCATACTAAAACTAAATTATCCCAAAATTCGGACTAAATCATTTTAGTACTAAAACGAATGCACATGTCTACTGGAGACACAGACATTGACCTACAAACAGATGACAGACACAGACACACCAAGACAGATACACAGACACAGATTTGATACCCTACACAGACCCCCAACAAGCAGACTCAGTCTTCCCACACAGACCATGTCACCCGACCACATACACACTGACACTTCCATGCACACGCAAACCCTAAAATCCACTTTCCACCACCATCACCACACCGAGACACTTGCCTTCACTGTACCCCTGCCCCATTCCAAAGGTCCTGCCATAATTAACTTTTCTATTGGCCCATTTCTCCTCATGGGCCTGGAGCTGCAACTCCAATGCCCCATATGGTAATCCAATCCCAGAATAAAGCCTTGAAGTAAACAAAAAAGGTAGGGCTACATGCACACACTGAACTCACGTGTGTCCAACCTCATGTGCAATAGTGAAAGCTGTTGCTAGACCAATATCTTCGTTTATGCTGCAGCTTCTCTCCCTTTCACACATGCCACCTACAGGTGCCAAACCTGATTATGAAAAAAGAAAAAAAAATACATTCCTATTTAATTTCAGCAAATGACTGAAACTGCACAAAGAGGAAACATCAACTACTTGCAATGTAACGGTTGAAGGACTGGGCTCAGGGGTGGATCCAGGGGGGGGCAACGGAGCAATTGCCCCCCCAGAAAATCACCGGCACTCTTCTCCTCCCTACGAGGCGAGTGGCCGTTGGCATGCAGCTTGGCCGCTCGCCTGGGATGGGAACCACCTGACCAGCGCGCGATCTTGCGAGAACGCGGCTGCGCTGGTCAGGTGGTTCCCGCCCGGCGAGTGGCCAAGCTGCATGCCAGCAGCCGCTCGCCTCGTAGTGAGGAGAAGAACGCCGGGGGCAACATATCCATGTGACCTGGGAGCAATATAATAAATGTGAGCTGGGGCAAACATATCCATGTGAGCTGGGGGCAAATATACCCATGTGAGCTGGGTCCAATATAATAAATGTGAGCTGGGGGCAATATATCCATGTGTGAGCTGGGGCAATATATCCATGTGTGAACTGGAGCAAATACAGTGGGGCAAAAAAGTATTTAGTGAGCCACCAATTGTGCAGGTTCTCCCACTTAAAAAGATGAGAGAGGCCTGTAATTGTCATCATAGGTACACTTCAACTATGAGAGAAAAAATGAGAAAACAAAATCCAGAACATCACATTGTCTGATTTTTAAAGAATTTATTTGCAAATTATGGTGGAAAATAAGTATTTGGTCACCTACAGTACAGTACAAACAAGCAAGATTTCTGGCTCTCACAGACCTGTAACGTCTTCTTTAAGAGGCTCCTCTGTCCTCCACTCGTTACCTGTATGAATGGCACCTGTTTGAACTTGTTATCAGTATAAAAGACACCTGTCCACAACCTCAAACAGACACACTCCAAACTCCACTATGGTCAAGACCAAGAGCTGTCGAAGGACACCAGAAACAAAATTGTAGACCTGCACCAGGCTGGGAAGACTGAATCTGCAATAGGCAAGCAGCTTGGTGTGAAGAAATCAACTGTGGGAGCAATCGTTAGAAAATAGACGACATACAAGACAACAGATAATCTCAATCGATATGGGGCTTCATGCAAGATCTCATCCTGTGGGGTCAAAATGATCACAAAAACGGTGAGCAAAAATCCCAGAACCACACGGGGGACCTAGTGAATGACCTGCAGAGAGCTGGAACCAAAGTAGCAAAGGCTACCATCAGTAACACACTACGCCGCCAGGGACTCAAATCCTGCAGTGCCAGACGTGTCTCCCTGTTTAAGCCAGTACATGTCCGGGCCCGTCTGAAGTTTGCTAGAGAGCATTTGGATGATCCAGAAGAGGATTGGGAGAATGTCATATGGTCAGATCAAACCAAAGTAAAACTTTTTGGTAAAAACTCGTCGTGTTTGGAGGAGAGAGAATGCTGAGTTGCATCCAAAGAACACCATACCTACTGTGAAGCATGGTGGCGGAAACATCATGCTTTGGGGCTGTTTTTCTGCAAAGGGGCCAGGACGACTGATCAGTGTAAAGGGAAGAATGAATGGGGCCATGTATCGTGAGATTTTGAGTGAGAACCTCCTATCAGCAAGGGCATTGAAGATGAAACGTGGCTGGGTCTTTCAGCAGGACAATGATCCCAAACACACCGCCCGGGCAAGGAAGGAGTGGCTTCGTAAGAAGCATATCAAGGACCTGGAGTGGCCTAGCTAGTCTCCAGATCTCAACCCCCTAGAAAACCTTTGGAGGGAGTTGAAGGTCCGTGTTGCCCATCGACAGCCCCAAAACATCACTGCTCTAGAGGACATCTGCATGGAGGAATGGGCAAAAATACCAGCAACAGTGTGTGAAAACCTTGTGAAGACTTACAGAAAACGTTTGACCTCTGTCATTGCCAACAAAGGATATATAACAAAGTATTGAGATGGACTTTTGATATTGACCACATACTTATTTTCCACAATAATTTGCAAATAAATCCTTTAATAATCAGACAATGTGATTTTCTGGATTTTCTTTGCTCATTTTGTCTCTCATAGTTGAAGTGTACCCATGATGACAATTACAGGCCTCTCTCATCTTTTTAAGTGGGAGAACCTGCACAATTGGTGGCTGACTAAATACTTTTTTGCCCCACTGTATATCAATGTGAGCTGGGGCAAATATATCCATGTGAGCTGGGGGAAATATACCCATGAGAGCTGGGGGCAATATATCCATGTGAGCTAGGGGCAATATAGCCATGTGAGCTGGGGGGCAATATATATATCCATGTGAGCTGGGGGCAATATATTTGCCTGTCACTGCGAACCCAACACCAGCTCTTGGCCAAAACTGGTAGAATGCCCCCCCGATACCTGTGTCTGGATCCGCCCCTGACTGGGCTAGCTGCTAAAATAGTTAAAATTGGCACAGTTCAGGGGTTAAGTCCAGGGGGAACACGTGAGAACTTAGTTCCTCCAACTATTTTTACAGTGGGAACAGAGTTCTAATTGGTCCCATACACTATAAATCTTATATTCGGGTGATCAATCCTAGGTTTCCCTATGAAGTCACAATAAATATATTAATTACAATAAATATTTTTGCTAAAATCCACACATAGATAATTGTATCATTGTGTTAAGTGCGAGATGATAATTGCCATTTGTGTGACAAATCTTTGTGAGTTTCCACACTTAGGGCAGTATTACAAAGCTGGTGCTAACTTAACCAGAGCTGTTGTTATCTTAACAGCTCCATAGGCTATAATGGCTCTGGTAAGTTTACAACAGCTCTGGTTAAGTTAGAACCAGCTTTGTAATATGGCCCTTATTTTTTAGGACTTGAACTATAGAATAGTTTAATACCCCAACAAGAAAATTAAGCTAGCACCCTCTCACCTAATGTTCCACATGGCTTGTTTTTGTAAATGCAAATGTCATATCTGAAAAGAAAAAAACACATTTAAAAAAACACATTTATAATAATGGAAGCAATATGTGTTATATGTGTTTGTGTCAAATGTCAATGTAAACTAGGCAGTCATGTTTTCCTATATTGTACAAAATGCCTTTAAAAACAGAAAGAACAAAAGTACAAATCTTCAATTCACTGCATTAAGTTTACAATTTGCCTTTAATTATTTCAATACCTGGTTATCAACACAGCAGTGTCATGGTCAGCAATACCACGATCAGTGATTGCATTTCCGTTTCGACTTAAAGTGGACTTTTGCCACCGGCAAAAGCTGTCAAGAGACTTTCCAGCATGATGATTAATTTCCAGTGTGGGCTGTGAAGGTATACTTGATTTAGTTTCAAAGTAGTGATAGAGTACAAAAGTAAAAATAGCGTAACATATTTTAGATATGGCATAGAACGAATGACGGTAAAGTGCATATTAAGCAAAACAGCAATAAACAAGAATACAAAGTTCTAATACAACGATACCCCCCAAAAAGATAAAAACTTTTTTGAGCAGCACATTTTATTGTGACGCCAATTCCATTACCAAAAACCAAAACTAAAAATAAGTGCAGTTTAATGTTTTAAGAAAGTACAAATGAAAAGGGTGACTCTAGCCAAGATGACCATTTTAAATGGTTATGGTTAGCTGTGTGTACCCCCACGCACTTGTCCAGTTGGATGTATTAGATTTCCAAGCATAAGGGCTTATCTCCGTCTGGAAAGTTCTCAGCCTGCTCTGACCGCCTCTGTGTATTCCTTCTTATATATTCATACAGAAAATTAAAATCTAAGTATCCTATAATTCAATTATGATTTAGAAAAGCTTGCTCTAATGCAGGGTTGTGGTTCCCCCCCTTCCTGTCCCAATACAATGTCTGTTCAGCTTAATTTCCTCTCGAGGCTGGCCAGGGGTGTTGATTAAAATAGATATCCTGTGTTAACTCTTAGAAATGCCTGCAAAATCTATGTGATGTCTGATATAGAAAACCCATCTCTGAACCATATATTGTAATAAGGTAACTGAGTGGCTAAACACTGATGTAGAAATGTATCTGCTCTGATCGGCTGTTATCACATTCCTGTGTGGGGTGTATATGAAATTTTTGCCTACAACAAACGTTTCTATTGCATGCTGAAATCTAATAAAAGGTCTGTCTAACAAAGGGATATTTAGACAAGATGCAGCCATATCCTTCCTGTGTGTGGTTGATTTTAATGTCTCCGCTGATCAGCGTAGCACAGGGTCTTACTTTATTTTGATATATGAGAAAGAAATGATGGACTTTTTGGGATTCCATATATGGTAATTATAATAGGGAAATTGTTTTTGTTTGTTTATGGTTATAATTTAACATTCCTGACAAGCCATTGCATCTCACTACAATAGCATTGAGAGGCATTAGAGCGGAAGGATACTCAAGCGAACATCCAAGCTCCTTAATGCTTTCTGATAACCCTGCTTCAAGGCAGGCAGAGGCTGTCAAACCAGAATCGCCATCAGGGCATCAATCTGTAAACGATTGATACCAGCTGATGAAGCCATAAATGGCAAAACACGTTCTGGTAGATTGCATTTCTATTATTGTTGTTAGCTAATAAAGCGTTGATTTATACTATTCTGCTGTTGGAATTCCTGCTAAAAATTCCATTGGCGCAAATATAGGAGACAGATTGAGCTCCAATTTATGTAAGTGGGCCTTTGGCACCTATTTGTATACATACAGTTGCAATAAAAAGTATGTGAACCCTTTGGGATTACGTGGAGTTTTGCATGAATTGGTCATAAAATGTGCTCGGATCTTCATCTAAGTCACAACAATTTGAAAAACACAGTCTGCTTAAAATAATACAACACAAACATTATCAGGGTTATTCAGAGAGCGTGAAAAGCAGGAGAATGACTGGAGAATGAAAAATTCTAGGTCAAAATAGCCAAACCAGAAAAATTCTACCTTTCATCTCACTTTCCAAATCGGCTATTTTGACCTAGAATTTTTCATTCTCCAGTCATTCTCCTGCTTTTCACGCTCTCTGAATAACCCTGATAATGTTTGTGTTGTATTATTTTAAGCAGACTGTGTTTTCATGTGTTTATTGAACATAACATGTAAACATTCACAGTGCAGGGTGGAAAAAGTATGTGAACCCCTTGCCTAATGACTTCTCCAAAAGCTAATTGGAGCCAGGAGTGAGCCAACCTTGAGTCCAATCAGTGTGATATTATTGGATGTGTTGCTGAAAGCTGTCCTGCCCTTTAAAAACACACCAGTTTTGGGTTTACTGGTTTCAAGAAGCACTGCCTGATGTGAACCATGGCTCGCAGAAAAGAGCTCTCAGAAGACCTAAGATCAAGAATTGTTGACTTGCATGAAGCTGGAAAGGGTTACAAAAGTATCTCCAAAAGCCTTGATGTTCATGTGTCCACGGTAAGACAGACGGTCTACAAATGGAGAAAGTTCAGCACTGTTGCTACTCTCCCTAGGTGTGGTTGTCCTGTAAAGATGACTGCAAGAGTACAGCACAGAATGCTTAATGAGGTAAAGAAGAATCCTAGAGTGTCAGCTAAAGACTTACAGAAATCTCTGGCACATGCTAACATTTTTGTTGACACATCTACAATAAGGAAAACCTTAAACAAGAATGGAGTACATGGGAGGACACCACGAAGGAAGCCATTGCTGTCCAAAAAGAATATTGCAGCACGTTTGAAGTTTGCAAAAGAGCACCTGGATGTTCCACACCACTACTGGCAAAATATTGTGGACAGACGAAACCAAAATGGAGTGGTTTGGAAAAAACACACAACACTATGTGTGGAGAAAACAAGGCACAGCACACCAACATCAAAACCTCATCCCCACTGTAAAACATAGCGGAGGGAGCATCAAGGTTTGGGGCTGCTTTGCTGCCTCAGGGCCTGGACGGATTGTTGTCATTGATGGAAAAATGAATTCCAGAGTTTATCAAGACATTTTGCAGGAAAACGTAAGACCATCTGTCCGCCAACTGAAGCTCCGCAGAGGATGGGTGATGCAACAGGACAATGACCCAAAGCATACAAGTAATTCAACAAAAGAATGGTTTCAACAAGACAAAATACGCCTTCTGGAGTGGCCCAGTCAGAGTCCTGACCTCAACCCGATTGAAATGCTGTGGCATGACCTTAAGAGAGCGATTCACACCAGACATCCCAAGAATATTGCTACACTGAAACAGTTTTGTGAAGAGGAGTGGTCCAAAATTACTCCAGATCGTTGTGCAGGTGTGACAGGAAACGTTTGGTTGAGGTTATTGCTGTCAAAGGAGGGTCAACCAGTTATTAAGTCCAAAGGTCCACATACTTTTTCCACCCTGCATTGTGAAGGTTTACATGTTCTGTTCAATAAAAACATGAAAACATAGGTTTGTGTTGTATTATTTTAAGCAAACTGTTTTTCAAATTGTTGTGACTTAGATGAAGATCAGAGCACATTTTATGACCAATTCATGCAAAACTCCACATAATCCCAAAGGGTTCACATACTTGAACATGCAACTCTATGAGCTGGGGCAATATCCATATGAGCTGGGGCAATATCCATATGAGCTGGGGGCATTTCCATGAGAGCTGGGGGCAAGCTACATGTGAGCTGGGGGCATTCTGTATAATATATATATATATATATATATATATATGTATATCAGGGGGTATATACATGTGAGCTGGGGGCATTTTTATATGAGGTCTGTTCTTATTGGAAAGTGGTCACGACATAAAATAAAAGTATCGGTGCTCTGTATCGGTGAGTACTTTTAAAAAGGATCAGTATCGTACTCGGTCTTAATAAAGTGGTATCGGTGCATCCCTAGTTGTTCTGCTGAGGAGATCTTTCTCACTGATACTTGGGACTTCCGCATTGTCCCTCTTCCTCTCTAGTTCGATAAAGAATGTTTTTGTTGCTTGCAGAAATTGTGTCACTTTCAGCTTCGACCAGTTCATCTATTACCTCATGAACGATCCGCATATAATGGCTACACCATGGTAACTTGTCAGAGGTGACCATTAGAAAAGACTTCAAGATCTCCCAAGAAGAAGGCTCGGATGAAATTTCGGGACTGAGCTGATACAGAAGAAATTTCTAAAATCAGTGGGTACTGGACTGAGGAATGACCACATCAAATTCCAATTAAAACAGTATCTAGATAATCCTTCCATTGCAGATGAGGTGCTCCTAGAGAAAATGAATGAAGCCACTAATATGGAGATGGAAAGGGAAGAGAAGCAAAAGAAATCCCAGTCCAGCAGTTCAATTACAGGGAAAGAATGTCACTCCAACGCCATACAGTATCCTCAAGAACCAAGTGCCCGGACAACGACTGCCGACACAAAACCTTGGTCCTCATCTCAGGCAAATAGCCTAACGATTCAACAACTGTGATTGCTTACAGAACCAATGTTGCTGAAACAAGCAAATGGCATAACGTCAACCATGTCTAATGACTTTGAACTTGTGGATCCAGAAAAAGATTTTGAAAATAGCCCTTCAACTCCAGTATCTACAGATTCAGAATCACCAAGCATTTTGACCCCAGCAATGCTCCGTACACAGAAGGTAGGAGTTATCCCCAATCCAGTCAGGGACTTCAATTCAAAGAACTTGTACAAATGCCAATGAAGACAGGTGCAGTGTCTTGCTACCACTTTTTGGGATAATTGGAGGCTCGAGTATCTTGTGACACTTCAGAAACGCCGAAATGGCAAAGCATCAAACAGAACATTCAAAAGGGAGATGTACTACTTAGAGGCAAGCAGGTACCACAAAACGAGTGGCCTATTGGTCTTCTTGTTAAATCTATTGTGTGTGCAGATGAAAAGGTCCGCAAGGTAAAAGTAAAAATTGTCAGACAAGAGACTGTGAAAAACCTTTACTAGACCCATTACAGAGACCATCCTTTAAATTTCCTAAGCTGATTACAACAGAGAAAAGGTCCCCTATTCAGGGATACATGGTGATACTCTCTGCTATCCTGAACGATGCACCCAGCCAGAGGCGTAGCGTGGGTTGTCAGTGCCCAGGGCAAGGCAAGAATTGCACCCCCCCCCATCCAATGGACACAAACACGCTGATTCCTTTCCACCGGCAGAATATATGTATGTGAGGTGGTGTGTACTGACTGCATGGTTAATCCCATATTTCCATGTATTTGTGCATGCCCCCCGGCTTTGCCCTGGGCAGTCTGCTTGTGACACAGTATGGAGTCATGCTGCTGGGAATGTGGTCTTGTCACAGAAGGGGCTGCAGTGTGGTTACAGTGTCAATTCCTTCATGGAGCGTTGCATGCTGGGGCAGAGGAATATCCTGTGACAGGACATAAATTTTTTCACACAATTTTTAAAATATTTTACTTCGTTAAGAAAATCTACAAGGGCCCACCAGTGAATTGGGGAATCCATTGTGCCGCCTCCAGACTCAGATGGCCACCGTACTGCTGCAGGAGTAATCAACAACTCATTGCAGCTAACACTGCACCACGGCACATTTGGTAAGCTGCCAAACACTCTTCAGGTTTATAAGATACTGTACGTTACTGAACACTTGTAGACACTGCACACTACAAAGCACCACGGCAATAAAACTCACAGTAATGTGCGGTGTGTATGAGCGTATCACAAAGCTCCACAGCAATAAAACTCACAGTAATGTGTGCTATGTATGAGCGTATCACAGACAACAACAGCAATTAAACTCATGCTCATACACAGTGCATAATACACTATTACAGAGCTCCACAGCAATAAAACTCACAGTAATGTGTGGTGTGTATGAGCGCATCTGTAAGGTTCCTCAACGTCGCAAAAGTAGAGGGCAACATTGACTTTGCATGTCAAGTGCTGGACTTTTCCTTGCTAGGTTCTCCAGCAGCATCAGCTGGTGCAATCAAGGTCCTGAAATCCCTATTTAGCAGAGGCACACCCTACCCACAGTGCTTCTGCATTCTGATCCCTCAGCTCAGTCTGTATCTGCAAAGCAACCTGAGAAAAAGCTCTAATCTGACTGATATTCTGTGTACCGGACCCTTGGCGATTCCCCTGGACTCTCTATGGACAATCCTTGCCAGTAACCTGGTGTCGAGACCCTCTTCTGTTGCACCAGTCCCAAGACTTCCCTTCTGTCTAACCAGAGACTTTCCTGCTTTGCCCCTTGTGGTGTAGTTGTGCTGGCTGCCAATGGGGAAAGTTGGGGGTTTCCTTTTGGCAGTTGGCTGTTGGAGCGCTACTTGGTCTTTTCAATTTTCTTTTAGATCAGATGGCCTCAAAGAAAGCACAGAAATATATAGTGCAAAACTGTTAAACACATATGGTTCACAGAATTAAAGGAAAGTCCCACTCACGTGCTTAGGAGCCTAAATCTGAGAGGCTCAAATCATAGCATTTTTGGATCCGTAGAGGTGATCCCCCTTTTTTCTTTATTTTCCCTCCTATTCTTAGAATCTTCTCCCATAGGAGGATTATATCCCTCAAAGATACAGAGAGAATTCTTAGTGCAGACAGCCTGGATCTTAACAAGGGGTGCAGAGTACAGAAAAGTACGTGTTAAAATGCCTGTCCCTGCACTTATTAGCAGGCAGAGATTTCAGAGCGCACTGGACCTCTGAACAGCTACGGCCACCTCTTCTATTAGTTCCATGGACATGATGTTCATTAAAAAAAATTATTCAGAAAAATTAAACATATAAAATAATTAAAACAGTTAAAACAATACCAAAATGTGTTTCGCCCTTTAATGTGGCTTCCTCAGTCAGTAATGAGTGTACAATGCCCATGGATTACTTTTATAGCCATTTGGTGATGACATTATTGGTAAATTAACAGGACTTGTGTTTAGTTTTCAGCACTGATATGTATTCCAGACTACAAACATGGCCACTCCGCAACTTCCTGTCACATGTATTTGGCCCCAACCTACTTCCGGTTTTCATTACTGATAGGTTAACGTTACTTGTATTCAATTTTCAGCGCTGATGTGTTCCGAACTACAAACTTGGCCGCTCGACAACTTCCTGTCACATGATAACATTTCATCACTTTATAGCATTATCCCCCACACTTTGGGATGTGAAGCCATGGAAGATTTTTTTTAAAAATTCTGGTCTTTATGAGGAAACCATGGTTTCCTTCATTATGGAAGGGATTTCCTTTATACTACACAATAACTATTTTTGTTTTGGAAATTCGTTTTAATACAGAAGACCGGTAATGCAATGGGGGCCACGCTCGCCCCTAGTTATGCCAACCTTTTTGTGGCACACTGGGAATTACGGTGTGTCTTTGGGGGGCGTGACTGGGTTGCGAACCTGGTTCTATATATCAGAGGTATATCGATGATATTTTTTTTATATGAAATGGGAATGAAGAGTCCTTATAAAGTTTCCTAACCTATCTTAATCAGAATTCAGCTTACAAGTAATTGAAGTAAATCTTCGGTCTCATTGTTGGACCTCGATATTTATGTGGAAAATCAGGTGATTAAAACTAAAACACGCTTTAAAAAGGTGGATGTTAATAGTTTTATCAATCTTCCAAGCTGCCACTCCGATCTCTGGTTAAAAAGCCTCCCCAAAAGTCAGTTCCTTCAGGATCGTAGAAATTGTACAGAAGCATCAACGTATCTTCAACAAGCTGAAAAACTTAAAAAAGATCTTATACAGAAAGGGTATGAGAGGGAAGAGCTTGAAGGAACTATAGAGAACATGAAACAGAGTGATAGAAAGGACCTTCTTAAATATAAAAAAAGAAAAGAAAGACTTTGGTAATACGATTCCATTTATATGTGACTATAGTAGTCATTCCAAACAATTATCCCATATCATCAGATAATATTGGCATGTAATAAGAAGAGACCTAGATCTTTATGATCTACTTTCCCCTGATCCAAATATGATCAAGAGGAACCAAAAGTTTGAGGAATCATCTAGTTGGGAGTGATTTTGTAAACAGAAAAGGAAAAACCTCTTTGGATTGAGAGAAGGTTTTTACTATTGTGGTAACTGTATTACATGTAGAAGTCTCCAAATTAAAAAAAACTGTGTACAAATTTTTAGAGATAATGCTTTGGGGTAGAATATAAAATCAGAGATGTACTTACTGTAATGGAAACCTGCTCTCCTCCGCCTGTCCTTGCTCTCCAGACACCCCCTTACTGATCAGCCTGGCCGCTGAGTTGCTCAGAACTCAGTGCCTCAAGAAGCCTGATCCGCAGCTCCAGACCTGCTTGGTCTGATCCTCTGCCTTGGAGCCTCTTTGAATTTCCAGAAGGCCACTCTGTGCCTTCTGAGGGTGAGAGTGGGTACCCTGAATGAGACACCAGACAAGCTGTATGTTCAAACAGGATTCTCTGACTTCTATTGAAAAACGCCACTATTTATGCCCAGTTCCAACAGTTATAATCTGCATGTTATACAATGCAAATTATGAACATTTACCTACTAAAACTCTAATTACATTATGTCAGTTAGATATTTACAGCAAACATTCCTTAGCCTTCCTATCACACATAATTTACATAATCTATTATAAAGGAAATCAGACAGTTTTTGGCTGAGACAATGGTAACTCTCAACCTCTCAGACATGCAAACAGATAACAGATAAACAAAGAGAAAACCTTTTGCATAATCACACATTACTCAAACTTGTTTACGTTCTACACAGAAGAAAGCTCTGCACCTTCAAAACACATTTCTAAGTTCACATTCACATAAAGTAATAAAAGTACATTTAAACTAAAACCGAGCAATTTACAATACATTTAAAATCACACCACGCAATATAACTGAACATAAAGTCTTTCCAAAGCAAATGTCTGTGTCTTTTGGGGTTTTTGCCAGGAAAATAAGTCTTGGGGTTTGAAGCGGGGAGCGCTATGCGAGTTCTATGACACTTGCCTGCCAATCTAAGAATGTGATATATGTTGTTACGTGTCCATGTGGGTTACATTTTGTGGGACGTACAGTAAGACCATGTTCTACAAGAATCCATGAACACTTAAACAACATTACTAAGGGATATGAAATTTCTGTCTCTAGATTCGTGGCCAAATACATGTGACAGGAAGCAGCCATGTTTGTAGTTCAGAACACATGTCAGTGCTGAAAATTGAATACAAGTAACGTTAACCGTTCAGTAATGGAAACCGGAAGTAAGTTGTGGCCAAATACATGTGACATGAAGTTGCTGAGCGGCCATGTTTGTAGTCCGGAACACATATCAGTGTTGAAAATTAAACACAAGTGTTGTTAATTTACCAATAATGTCATCACCAAATGGCTATAAAAGTATTCCATGGGCATTGTACACTCATTACCGACTGAGGAAGCCACATTAAAGGGCGCAACGCGTTTTGGTATTGTTTTAACTGTTTATTTTATAGGTTTAATTTTTAGGAATACATTTTTTTCAAATGAACATCATATCCATGGAACTAATTGAAGAGGTGGCCGTAGCTGTTTAGAGGTCCAGTGCTCTCTCAAATCACTGGCTACCTGCTGACAAGTGCCGGGACAGGCACTTTAACATGTGAGCAATCTCATTTTCTGTACTCTGCACCCCTTGTTAAGATCCAGGCTGTCTGCACTAAGAATTCTCTCTGTATCTTTGAGGGATATAACCCGCCTATGGGAGAAGATTCTAAGAATAGGAGGGACGATAAAGAACAAGGGGGGGGAAAATCGCCTGTACGGATCCAAAAGTGCTAAGTAGACTTACAGAAAACGTTTGACCTCTGTCATTGCCAACAAAGGATATATAACAAAGTATTGAGATGGACTTTTGATATTGACCAAATACTTATTTTCCACCATAATTTGCAAATAAATTCTTTAAAAATCAGACAATGTGATTTTCTGGATTTTCTTTGCTCATTTTGTCTCTCATAGTTGAAGTGTACCCATGATGACAATTACAGGCCTCTCTCATCTTTTTAAGTGGGAGAACCTGCACAATTGGTGGCTGACTAAATCCTTTTTTGCCCCACTGTATAGTTCAGGCTGATGAGGTGTTGAAATACCGTATTCCGACAAAACCATGTGTAATTTTTAAAAAGGCTCAGAACTTAAAAAAATTCATTGGCCCCGAGCCTATTACCAGCTATTAAATCTACGACTGATAGGGAACTTCTTGAAGAAACTTATTGGCTTTAATATATGTGGCAGGTGCAAAGCCTGCATTATTCAAAAGAAAAAGATTACTGAGTTTAAAAGTAACAACATAGGGAAGATCTTCAAAATTAACCATTTTATACACTGCTCAAGTAAAGGGGTAATCTATTTACTCCAATGCCCCTGTGGGGCACAGTATGTGGGTACAATGGCGTCGCAAGGTGGGGGCGGGGGGGGGGGGTGCAGCCCGCACCAGGTGACACCCGCCCTTAGGGTGACACCGTTACCAACACTTTGATTTTTGAACCGGCCGGCGGCCGGTTCAAAAATCGGAGTCTTTGGTGACGGTGTCACCCTAAGGGCGGGTGTCTCACCCTGCGACGCAGTGTTCGGCTCCCTGCGAGAATCCGAAGCTATGGAGCTTCGGCGTTCGCCTGGGGGAACCACGTTATCAGCCGAGATCTCGTGAGATCGCGGCTGGTCACGTGGCTCCCCCAGGCGAGCGCCCAAGCTCCATGCTGCCGGACGCTCAGAGGGAGCCGGACACATGGCGGCGGCGAGGCGGCAGGTGGTGAGCTGGGGCCTGGGGGCAGTATATCCATGAGAGCTGCTGGGGCATTATCCATGAGAGTTCCTGGGGCATATCGTTGAGAGCTCCTGGGGCATATCCATGAGATTTGCTGGGGCATATCCATGAGAGTTCCTGGGGCATATCCATGAGAGTTCCTGGGGCATATCCATGAGAGCTGCTGGGGCATATCCATGAGAGCTGCTGGGGCATATCCATGAGAGCTGCTGGGGCATATCCATGAGAGCTGCTGGGGCATATCCATGAGAGCTGCTGGGGCATATCCATGAGAGCTGCTGGGGAATATCCATGAGAGCTGCTGGGGAATATCCATGAGAGCTGCTGGGGAATATCCATGAGAGCTGCTGGGGAATATCCATGAGAGCTGCTGGGGAATATCCATGAGAGCTGCTGGGGCATATCCATGAGAGCTGCTGGGGCATATCCATGAGAGCTGCTGGGGCATATCCATGAGAGCTGGGGCATATCCATGTGAGCTGGGGCAGTATCCATGTGTGCTGGGGGCATATCAATGAGAGCTGCTGGGGCATATCCATGAGAGCTGCTGGGGCATATCCATGTGAGCTGCTGGGGCATATCCATGTGAGCTGCTGGGGCATTTCCATGTGAGCTGCTGGGGCATTTCCATGTGAGCTGCTGGGGCATTTCCATGTGAGCTGCTGGGGCATTTCCATGTGAGCTGCTGGGGCATTTCCGTGAGAGCTGGGGCAATATCCCTGAGCACTGGAGCAATATCCATGAGAGCTGCTGGGGCATATCCATGAGAGCTGCTGGGGCATATCCATGAGAGCTGCTGGGGCATATCCATGAGAGCTGCTGGGGCATATCCATGAGAGCTGCTGGGGCATATCCATGAGAGCTGCTGGGGCATATCCATGTGAGCTGCTGGGGCATATCCATGTGAGCTGCTGGGGCATATCCATGTGAGCTGCTGGGGCATATCCATGTGAGCTGCTGGGGCATATCCATGTGAGCTGCTGCGGCATATCCATGAGAGCTGCTGGGGCATATCCATGAGAGCTGCTGGGGCATATCCATGAGAGCTGCTGGGGCATATCCATGTGAGCTGCTGGGGCATATCCATGTGAGCTGCTGGGGGATATCCATGTGAGCTGCTGGGGCACTTCCATGAGAGCTGGGGCAATATCCCTGAGCGCTGGAGCAATATCCATGCGAGCTGCTGGGGCATATCCATGAGAGCTGCTGGGGCATATCCATGAGAGCTGCTGGGGCATATCCATGTGAGCTGCTGCGGCATATCCATGAGAGCTGCTGGGGCATATCCATGAGAGCTGCTGGGGCATATCCATGAGAGCTGGGGCAATATCCATGAGAGCTGGGGCAATATCCATGTGTGAGCTGGTCTGGGGGCAATATATCCATATGTGAGCTGGTCTGGGGCAATATATCCATGTGTGAGCTGGTCTGGGGCAATATATCCATGTGTGAGCTGGTCTGGGGCAATATATCCATGTGTGAGCTGGTCTGGGGCAATATATCCATGTGTGAGCTGGTCTGGGGGCAATATATCCATGTGGATCTGGTCTGGGGCAATATATCCATGTGTGAGCTGGTCTGGGGCAATATATCCATATGTGAGCTGGTCTGGGGCAATATATCCATGTGTGAGCTGGTCTGGGGGCAATATATCCATGTGTGAGCTGGTCTGGGGGCAATATATCCATGTGTGAGCTGGTCTGGGGCAATATATCCATGTGTGAGCTGGTCTGGGGCAATATATCCATATGTGAACTGGGGCACAATATATCCATATGTGAGCTGGGGCAATATATATCCATGGGTGGGGTGAGCTGCTGGGGGCAATATAGAATTGTGAGCTGGGGCAATATATCCATATGTGTGCTGGGGCAATATATATCTATGGGTGAGCTGCTGGGGGCAATATATCCAGAGCTGCTGGGGGCAATATATATTCATGTGTGCTTTCACTGCCTTCGAACAGGCACCATACTTGCTGGCAGTTGGCAAAATTTGTGTGAGCATATGAGAGAGCTCCACAGCAATAAACCTTACAGTATTGTGCGCTGTGCATGAGCATTCAGTGTTATATGGGAGTACTGATTTATGAGTAAGAGTAGTTTAAAAAAATCCGTAAAACTTGGGGGGGTGACACCATAAGTTACCGCACTGGGTGACACCAACCCTAGTGACGCCACTGTGTGGGTCAGACTTCAAAACCTCTGCGTGTGCGTATCCTAGAACACCTAGGGAATATCAGGAGAAATTCCATCAACCATAATGTACCGATTCACTGTAATAGTTGTCCTGTTTTTAATTTAGAAACGTTTATGTGCTTTGGCATTGATTTGGTTGCCCCTAACTGGAGAGGGGGTGATCTGGGTAAAGATTTGATCAAAAGGGAAACCGAATGAATTTTTAAAAATGGGGACATGGAATATGGGAGGGCTTAATGTTGAATTAGATATTCATCAATGTTTGTAACGATTTCTACTCCTCTATATGGTTGCCATGGTGCTGGGTCCTGCAATATGAGGCTCATTTATTAATTTTCTTTTGAGCGCAACAAAGAAGAGAGAATTCTCGGGACCTCACAAGATGGCCAAACAAGCGGGATGAGATTCGACCTTCACAAGATGGCGTACTCTGGACTTTGATGGGACGATTAGTGCAAGTTGTCATACTCCGCCTATCTGGACTTATTGGGACCGATGAAAACACTTCTTCAATTAATTAAATGATTGCTACAATGGTTTAGTAATTTTATGACACTATACAACTGCGATATCTCTAAGGAACGCATTATCCCTGATGAAGTCTTTCTTGTATTATAGACGAAAACACGTTGGATTGTGTTCCAACCTTTAATAATTTATTTTATGTTTTAAATAAAAAGTAAAAAAAATTCTTTGGAGAAGTCCCTGGCTTGCAACTTATTTTTCAAGCTCGGATCCTGCAATACCGTTCGGTGACCTAATCTGAAGGATTTCTTTGGTGGTGTTCCAGACGGTGGGACTGCAGGAGGCAATCTATCCTAACCAGGAGAGGGTAAAAAGAACCCGTTATATGCCTGATTTGATCTTCCATCTTGTGAGTGCTATTCTAGCGGGGGCTCGATATTTTAATTTGTGTATCTGCGGTCTGCACTATGCCTGTGTAATTTTTTCTTGCAGATCTACTTCACCTTTTTCATATTTATCCTACAAGCATTGGGGGGGGGGACAGTGCTGTTTATTGAAGCCACCAGATACGTACTAACCACGGGAGTGGGACTTTCCTTTAATTCTGTGAAATCATACGTGTTTAACAGTTTTGCACTATATATTTCTGTGCTTTCTTTGAGGCCATCTGATATAGAAGAACATTGAAAAGACCAAGTAGCGCTCTATCAGTGGGAGAACTTTGGATGAACTTTGATGTACCTGGGATAGAGGGTATTTTTGTGTGGTTGATTTAGAGCAATACATATTCCAACCTCTGTGCGGCTACACCCTATATTGTATTGTTTGCGCTTATACCTATTTACAGTTGGTCATCCATTTGGTCTCCCAGTTGAGGGCTGACTAGAGACGCAGGCAGTTATAGAGAACCTGTATGCTTAGTTGCGAATAAACCTATTAATGAAAACCCAAGATGTCTCGTATTATCCAGAACACTACAGTGGCGAAGAGGCTGTTGGATCTGCATGATGGTGCTGATTGGCACTCTGCAGGATTTTAATCCAGACACTGACTCTTGGATCTTTTGGGTGGAAAGGTTTGCACAGTATCTCTCTGCTAATGGCATTTTGGACTCGAAACAGGTAGCCGTGTTCCTCACAGCGATTGGAGCGAAGGTATACGACACTCAGATCTCCTGTATCCAGAAAAACCTACAAGCAAGCCGTTAATTGTTTACTGTTGGCCCACTACCAGCCACAGCCAATTGAAATCGCTTAAAGATGGAAGTTTTATAAAAGGCATCAGGAGCATGGAGAAAGTGTCTCCTCCTTTGTCGCAGCTCTCAGGAGGTTAGCAAGTAGCTGTGATATTGTGGAGTATTTAGTCACCGCCCTCAGAGACCAGTTTGCGATGGGATTACAGGGTGAAGCTATGATTAAGAGACTTCTTACCGAGAAAGAGCTGACCTTACACAAAGCTGTGGATATCACTACCATTATGGAACAAGTCATGAAAGAAGCCGATGCTTTGCATAGGAAGCAAAGACTGAACAAGAGGCGGGAATATTCCATGCAGATACCAGAGTATACAGAGTAGACACTGGCAGCATATGAGGCCGAGCTCCATGCTCCTATCACTGGCAGCCAGGCAGTGAGGGGAAGGCTACACTTACCCTCCCTGGCACGCTGCCTGTGAGATGGAGGGGTAACCCAATCCCTGCCCCAGGTCACACACAGGCTGCTGTAGACAGTCCCTGTGCACTGCAGATCACAGGAGCAGGGGGGAAGTGCTGGTCTTTCCCGTGCACGCAGACTCGCTGCCATTAGTACCTCTTGGATCGCGCTCCGGCAGGATGGCCCCCGCTGTCACATCAGGGTTCCTCCGCCTGGCCTCCATGCCTCTCCCACCGCAGCTGTCACAGCCAGTGCCAATTTGACGCCAGCAGAAGGGATGTACATGCACTGGCAGTGAAAAGGACTTGTCCAGTTACAACTTGATCAAATGACGGAACACTGGTGGTAGATACTCGAGTATAGCGCGACCCGAATAAAACGCGATGGATAGAGATTATGGAAATGAGAGAATTCTCAAGACTCGACTATAACGGGAGGAGCAAAATTTTACTGTACCGGTAAACAATTAAGATCCTTCCAGATTCTCTTAACACAGTCAGGCTCCCCCTCAGGCCAGGGTGCTCTGCTCTAGAATGATTGTAGTTGTTACCAAGTATGAAGCCGCCCGTCTTTACTAGCGATTACATGGCCGGCGGAGGCGAGCGAGGTGAATAATTGGCTTAAACCCGAGCGTGCCCTCTGGCTGTGACGGATCCCACCTCTCCCGAATCCGTGAGTTCCTGAAGTGTTTGCAAGCATCAGGGAGCCTGCATTCACTTCAGCGAAATTACCGGAACTGCCGTGACTTGGGATCCAGAGTAAGGAAAGTTTTTTTTTTTTTTAAAAAAACGCGATGCAGACGTCTCGAATATAACGCGACCTCTCGAATTTTAAGGTAAATTTTTGTCACCAAAATCTAGCGGTATACATGAGTATCTACAGTAATAGGGAGTTGCAGTGGGTTAATAGCTCACACAACGATTGCTCTCTTATTACTTATACTTTTATTTAACGTCATGTGACCGTTTTCCAATAAATAATAAGACCTCAGATATACAAAAATCACGAGTATAGCAGTACGTAGTGATACCTTTTTTATTGGACTAACGTTACATTTAAAAGACAAGCTTTCGAGAGTATAACCTCTCTTCCTCAGGTCTGGAAGCTTACTGATCAGTTCCTAGAATTGAACATTAAGGGTCACATGGGCGGGGGGGTTTAGATGTCATAAAAAGTGAGAGTCAAATGGTATGTTCAAAATGGGAAAATAAACACATGAGCGATCTTGGGTCCATAATAAAACACGCGGCCAGTCGAGGGGGCTGTTGGCAGAATGCTATTAATGCATTCCGCAAGCAGCCCCAGCAACAATCTAAATCGGCCCACAGCGGGAACTTGCGTTCCCGCAACGTTCCCACTACAGGAGAAGTGCCGGAACGCCATTCCCGCAGATCTCGAGCCCTGCCTTCCACACTACCTTTCCCATCGTGCTTGCTGCCCCCATATTGCGCTTTTTGCAATATGGGTGTCCAATAGTCCTCCCATGCAGACTGATTCCTGGATCCAAAAAGAGAATGCAAACCAATTTCCCGCATTTTCTAGTCATAAAGGATTAACCGTTCTGTTTTTTCAGGTTTCAAAGTCTGTTTCATATTTTCACTCTTTTCGTCTCAACGATCAGCAATATGTTCATGTGTTGTGTCGTCACTAATAATAACCATTATGCGGTCTGTGTAAATAGAGTAATAGAAATAGGGATTTGATTATGTTGTGTACTTTTAGGCTGGCGTCAGATGAGCCCGCTATGTGCACCCGTACAGGGCCGGTGCTAGACTATTTTGCGCCCTAGGCAAGACCAGCTACTTGCACCCCCCCCCAAAAAAAAAAAAAAGCTCACATGGGTATATTTTCCCCCCCCGCTCAAATGGGTACAATTGCCCCCCTGCTCACATGGGTACATTTGCCAACAGCTCACACATGGCATGGAGATATTGCCCTAGCTCACACATGGAGATATTGCCCCAGCTAACACATGGAGATATTGCCCCAGCTAACACATGGAGATATTGCCCCAGCTCACACATGGAGATATTGCCCCAGCTAACACATGGATATGTTGCCCCAGCTAACACATGGATATATTGCCCCCAAGCTCACACATGGATATATTGCCCCCAAGCTCACACATGGGTACTTGCCCCCAGGCTCACACATGGGTACTTGCCCCCAGGCTCACACATGGGTACTTGCCCCCAGGCTCACACATGGGTACTTGCCCCCAGGCTCACACATGGGTACTTGCCCCCAGACTCACACATGGATACTTGCCCCCAGGCTCACACATGGATACTTGCCCCCAGGCTCACACATGGGTATTTGCCCCCAGGCTCACACATGGGTACTTGCCCCCAGGCTCACACATGGGTATTTGCCCCCAGGCTCACACATGGGTATTTGCCCCCAGGCTCACACATGGGTATTTGCCCCCAGGCTCACACATGGGTATTTGCCCCCAGGCTCACACATGGGTATTTGCCCCCAGGCTCACACATGGGTATTTGCCCCCAGGCTCACACATGGGTATTTGCCCCCAGGCTCACACATGGGTATTTGCCCCCAGGCTCACACATGGATACTTGCCCCCAGGCTCACACAAGGATACTTACCCCCAGGCTCACAAAAGGATACTTACCCAGCAGCTCACACATGGATATTTGCCTCCAGTGCTGTCTTCCTGTAGCCAGTCTCTGCGTGCTGGCGTCGCCGCTGGCGTCAAGGAGATGGAGGCATGGACTTGGTCCAGGAAGCTGGAAGCACCAAGTCCACACCTCCGTCTCCTTGACGCCGGCTCGTATTGGGGCTGGCTGCAGCACGCGGCCGCCCCAGGGTGCCCCACAGGCATTTTTTTTTTTTTTTTACAATTGGTCGGGCCAGCTGCCGCTGTGCCCTAGGCGGGTGCTGCGCTCTAGGCGCCCTCCTAGTTGGCCTAGCGGCAGCGCCGGCCGTGCACCCGTACGGATGTGCTTACCGGTGTCCGTCGCAGCATTTTGACGCTGTAACGGGGCCAGTCACACGCTTGCGCATGCTTGTGCGTGCACACGAAATACGCGCACAACAAGCGTCAGTTATCCAAGCCTCTCCGTCAAAGGGCTAGGATGCGCGTTGACGGAGCTGCAAAGTGCAATTTACCATAGGAGGATCACACTTTGCAGCACTGACTGAGCGATGTGGCCAGACGGACGTCAAGTGGAAGGAACGTCCACTTTCATGGACGTTCTTTCCGCCCTCCAAAGATGCTCATCTGACACTAGCCTTAGGCGCTGACTGTTTATATTGTAAGTATGCCGTTTATCTGCTTTACTATGAAATGAGACATAGTCCAAGATGGTGGTGGCCCCCACAGGAGCTAACTCGCGATCCGGCATGTAAGGGGTTAAAAACAGGCGTCGCTTTTAAAAGCAGACACCGCTGTTTAAAGCGGTGCCTGTTTCTTCTTTGCAGACCTTCCCGATCGGGAGGTAGAGGGATCCAAAAGGATTCCCCCTCCCTTTCAGGCGATCTCCCGGCATTGCCGGGGGGTTGCGTCTGAAAATGACATTATCGCGCATGGCACAAAGACGTCATGAGGGGTATAAATTCGGTGTCTGACTTCAAAGAAGTCAATAAAATGAGTTCAGTTACTGGTCTGAGAAATAACTTTGTCTCATTCTGCTTGTGTATCTTCAGTAGACATGTGCACAGCAGAAAATTTCGTTTTGAACTAATGGATTAGTCCTAAAATGCAATTTATTTAGTTGCAAAAGAAATTCGTTTTCAGTTCTTTAGTATGAAAACTAATTTCATTCATCCAATAACCAATGGATACAATTACTATTGTAGTGGCTCCTCAGAGGGCTGAGATCGCTGCTTGTTACAGTATCTCTCACTCTCAGCACAATGTGGGCCATATTGCATAGTTGGTGCTAACCAGGCCTCGAGTGCAGCGGGAACGCGGCGGAACGGCGTTCCCGCACTTTTCCCGCAGCGGGAACGCTGCGGGAACGCATCTTGCAACTCCCTGGTTGGTGTCTGTAATGGATGCGGCTGGGGACAGACTGCGAGTTGCGCTGCAGCGGAGCTCGCGGCTGGATCTGGCTGACACAGACACGCATCTGCATGTGGTTGGCTGGAGCCCCGGTCACGTGCCCGGATGCTGGCGGAGGTGCAGTCAAGTGCCCGGATGCCGGCCGAAGTCACGTGCGCGCTGTGTGAGGTCACACAGTGCGCCACATGGAGCAGGAGGATGACGTGACCAGGGCCGGCCCGAGCAAGGGCTCCAGGCGGCCGATTTTTTTTTTTGTTGTAGGGCGGCACATTTTTGAAGCCTGTGTCCCGGCGCAACGCTGCACTTTTTTTTATACCAGCGCCGGCATCTTTGAGCAGTGCCGCTGGCGAACCGTGCCCACAGTGGGCCTGGCCGCCAGCTGAGCATCGGGCTCGCCTTGGCCCATCTGCCTAGGGTACGTCTGGGATTGTCCGCCAGCCTGAAGGACCGGCCTGCAACCGGTGCTCGAGCTACGGACCAGGCGCAGGTGTCTCTGCCAATCAGCTGCTTTGGGCTGGGCACGTGGTTTCTGGTCACACAGAGAGCGCTCGCACCCCAGCCCAGGAAGTGCCCTGCTCACATGGAGGACACACCCAGACAGCACAATCTCACCCTGCAGCCCGACTGAGACTCCCCTGAGGAGACAGAGCGTACCAACATGGTGAGAGCTGACACCCAACCTTCTCATTGCCCTGTCTGTGTGACCTTCTTGCCTCTAGGCGACACGTTAACCCTTTCACCGCCTCCCAGAGTGACCCATGAGGCAATTAAGGCACTCATTAACCCTCTAAGGGACCAGTTAACCCCTCACTGCCCCTTAGGACTCATAAGCTATTCTGAGGGTCTCCTGAACCCCTCATTGTCCCTTGGGGGGCTCATTAACCCATCTGAGTGACCAGGTAACACCTTCACTGCCTCCAGTACCCCCTAACCCATTCTGATGAACGCTTTTACTCCCCTCACTGCCCACCTTGAGCGAACCTTTTAACCCTCACGATCCTTCAGTCAGCGTTGGTTGAATAATAATAATAATAGAATTGCATATAGCCACACTGTTTTCCGCCTCCAATTTTGGCCCTTTATGAGGTATAAGAGTAAGGTATCTTTTACCAGACTTTAGTTATTAAAATGAACCTGTCATTGACTATCTACGTGCTTTGTGTGCTGACAAGCCTTGGGCCCTCTAGTCCTTCTTTCCTTGTTATTTTATTGTTGATCCAGGCATTAAGGCACAGGAGGGAAATTAAGTCCAGTTTTAAGCCTAACAATTTCCCTGTGATTTCTCATCAAGCAAAGATCAATGCATAAATTGTTAGAGCTCTGTGAAACGCTCATACACACTGCACGTTATTGTGAGTGTTATGGTTGTGGAGTTCTGTGATACGCTAATACACACACACACACACACACACCGCACATTACTGTGAATTTTATTGCTGTGGAGCTCTGTGATACACTCATACACATCGTACATTACTGTGAGATTTATTGCTATGGAGCTCTGTTATACGCTCATACACACCGCACATTGCTGTGAATTTTATTGCCGTGGAGCTCTGTGATACGATCATACAGGTCACGTGTTTTTATCTTTTTTAGGGGGGGGGAGCATTTCATCCATCACTCCAGGCAGCACAATGGCTTGGGCCGGCCCTGGACGTGACCCCACCCCTGTTCCTGCCGGGACAGACTGCGAGTTGCGCTGACACAGATCTGGATCTGGCTGACACAGACACACATCTGCGTGTAGTTGGCTGGAGGCCCGGTCACTTGCCCGAATGCTGGCAGAGGCGCAGTCAAGTGCCCGGATGCCGGCCGAAGACACGTGCGCGCTGTGTGAGGTCACACAGTGCACCACATGGAGCAGGAGGACGACGTGACCCCACCCCTGTTCCTGCCGGGAGAGACAGAATGACCGTCACTTACTGTAGAAGATATACTCGGTGTAGCTGCTCCAGATCTTGACATCCCTGTACTGATTGATGAAGCCTGCTGTCCCAGTGGAGTTGCAAGCCACAATGTGGAAGCCAGCTTCAGAGAGCCTATCAAAAGCCTGCTCCAGGTAGGTGAACTTCAGGTAAGATCTAGAAGTGTACTTTTCTGGGGGTCGGTCAGGGTCCCTGCTCTCATTTAAAGTTTCCCCGAAAACCTATTTGGCCAAGGCTATCCATCATTCATGAAGGTCTGCTTGGTCACCTTAGGTGCCAGCATCTTCACACCAGGTCACCCAGCTGGAAGTACTCAGCCTCCCTCAGCAACCTCTCTTTCTGTGGGAAGTGATCGGGCAGGGTTAGCTGCTTGTCCCTCAGGTTGTCCAGGACATATCTGAAGAGGAAGCCTTCTCGGTCAATGAAGAACCTGGATCTGTTGTCCCTGGGCAGGTCCTTCACGTTGTTCCTGGAGAACATGCTGTGCAGGGTGCTCTCTGTGAGAGTGGAATACTTGGTCATGTAGACCTGTCCTCCTACGTTCAGCTCCACCACGTCCGAGAAGGGAAAGGACATATCGCTTATGGGAAGGATGGTCTCTTTCATAGCCATGTTTCCACATGAAAGAAAAATGGGGAAAAAAGTTGTATTTTGTTCTGGAGTGGTGCAAAGGAAGAGTCACTCTATGGCTGCTGGAAGTCTGAAGTTCCTTTGACTTCTTTCCTCATCCTCTGGCGAGCAGGAGACTCAGACATCAGACCCTCAGCTGAGGAACTCTCAGCACCAGGAGCTGAACAGCAGCTACCAGCCTCAGCCAGTGTGGGGAAATGCTAGTGACCTCACTTTTCAGCAACTACTGCACATCTGTCATTTAAAGGAGCTGCTCCTGCTTTCTCCCCACTGGCAGACAATTAATGAAATCTAAGTAACAGCTGCATGGAGGTCTTCTAATATCAGTTTGACATGTGTATTTGTAATTATTTGTAAACATTGATACTGTGTATTTGTAAACACACTGTAGCCTGCTCTCCCAACCCTACCTCAGCAAGCTGGCAGTTGTCTTTGGCCCCCTCCCATAACAACCCTAATTTTTGCATCTATGTATCTTCACTACCATGCCTGCAAGTGAGGAGTAGGAGTTAAACTCTTTCAGTGCTGTGCTTCTCGCAAACCTTTACTTTAAAATACAACTCCCATGATTCTCTGCATGGCATCTATTGCATTTAAAGAATTCTGGGAAATGTAAGCAATCAACATCTGGGGGTGAGGTCGAGATTGAAGCCCTAGCTCTAACTCAGGAGTCAACAAACTTGTCCCTCCAGATATGTTAGAACTATATCTCCCATGATGCTCAGCCACTCGTTAGGGTGACTGAGGCTCTTAGGAAATGTAGTTCCAAAACATCTGGAGGATCAAGACTGCTGATCGCTGCTCTAAGTACGTCTCCAGCACTTGGCTGTTTGGTTATAACGTGTTAGTCCAGTTGCCAAAATCACGAGTATACCTGTACGTAGTGATACCTTTCACTGATCGGTATAGTTTCCAGACCTGAAGAAGAGCATTACACTCTTGAAAGCTTGTCTCTTAAAATGTAATGTTAACCCAAGAAAAATGGTATCACCACGTACTGCTATACTCGTAATACATATTTTTTCTTCGGCTAATAGGGGTTGTGGAATTCGTGGGGGAGTTCCCTCACTTTTTTTCCCAGGACTTGACCCCTGGTGCTAACTTAACCAGAGCTGTTGTAAACTTCCCAGAGCCATTGTAGCCTATGGAGGTTTTCAGTTTACAACAGCTCTGGTTAAGTTAGCACCAACATTGTAATACTGCCCCATGTCAGGCAAAGCTGTTACAGTAACTGACTGCTGCTCATCACAGCGCTCAGAGTTTCAGTAAAACTAGTAAATAATATTTTTATATATAAGAGGTTAGAACAATATTATTTACTTGTTTTACTGAAACTCTGAGCACTGTTAGTTACTGTAACAGCTGAGCCTGATACATTGTACTGAGAGATAATGTAACAAGCAGTCGATCTCCGCGCTCACAGCCACTGGATTTAAAGGGCTAAAAAAAAAAAAAAAAAAGGCTCCTCTCTGTATAATGTTTAGAACATCCTCCTGCATTAATTAATACCCCTCTCTGTATAATGTATACAACATCCACCTGCATTAATTAATACCCATCTCTGTATAATATATAGAACATCCTCCTGAATTAATGTCCCTCTCTGTGTAGAACATCCTCCTCAATTTATATATTTCTCTGTATAATGTATATAACATCCTCCTGCATTAATACCCCTCTCTGTATAATGTATAGAACATCCTCCTGCATTAATTAATGCCCCTCTCTGTATAGAACATCCTACAGCATTGGCATGTGGAGGGTGCAGAACTTCGGATGTTGCGCTCTTCATTGCTGGTCTCCTTCACTCATCAATGTAATATCACAAAAAGGACTGAAACTAAAATGTAGTGCATTTTATTTTAGTTTCTTTCGTTTTTTGTACTGAGCAGTTTCGTTTCTCTTGAGTCATATGAAAACGAAATTATCCCAAAATTCGGACTAAATTGTTTTAGTACTAAAACGAATGCACATGTCTAGTATCTTGACTTCAGCTTTGCGGACTTTCCGTCGTCACTCAGGAGTGCTTTCGCAACAAGAACTAAAGGCCACTCGTTTCTGTGCGACTGGAGGTCTTTCATAAGCACAACGCTACCAGGTTTGAGTTTAGGTTTGGCGGTGTGCCATTTTTTCCTTGGTTGTAAGGTAGACAACCTAAACTTGTTGAACCGGAGGGATGCAAGCGGGTTGCTTAAAGTCACTGTATGTAGTGTAGACACCTGAGGGCGGACTTCATCTGTATATGCACTTAACAGTTCAAATTTGTGACAGTCAGTAGTGTTATTATGAGATTTATATAAGAATGCAGGGCCTGTAAACCATGTTGAGTCCTTTAGATGGTTAGCAGCAACAGATCTGGTTGCATGGTCTGCAGGATTATGGTCAGTAGGTACAAAATGCCATTGTTTTGGGCAGGTGGATCTTCTGATTCTCTGTACTCTGTTACTGACGTAAACTTAAAAATGTCTGGATTCATTGCAAATGTAACCTAAGACTACTTTACTGTCCGTGTAGAACTCAGTCTTTGATCTCTATGTTCATTTCTGTGGTGATCAGTTCAGCTAGTTCCACTGCTAGGACAGCAGCGCAGAGTTCCAGTCTAGGTACTGTATGTTCTGGGAGTGGTGCAAGTTTTGCTTTGCCCATGACAAATCCTATATGACATTGTCCTTTCATGTCTACGGTCTTTAAATACGCTACCGCAGCAATTGCTTTGACGGATGCGTCAGAGAAAACACATAGGTTTTGGGTTTGGACTTCTGAAGATGGCACGGAGGCAGACAGCATTCCAGCGGGTCCTCCTCAGATCAAACAGGCGGAGGATGAGGAGGAGGAGGAATATGTAAGTAGTGGGGGCAGTGAAGGTGGGGATTCCTCAAGGGAGGGTTTTGTGTGCCCAGAAACACAAGGACTAGTACGTGGCTGGGAGGAGGAAGTGCATGATGGGGTCATCCTCATTGACCAGGAAGACTCGGAAGCTAATGCCACCTCCAAACTACGCTGCATGGGCTCCCTTAATATGCAAAGACTGCTAAAGGACCCCAGGATTCGTGCTATCAAGGAGAGGGATCATTACTGGTTGGCAAGCCTTCTTGATCCACGATACAAGGGTAAAGTTGCAGAGCTCATCCTGCCCGCACAGAGGGAGCACAGGATGGAAAAACTTGAGGACGCTCTAAAGCGACACTTGTGTAACTCCTTTCCAGGCAGTGGTAGGTTACCAAGTGATGACACAGGTGCTTCTGAGGCTGCGGATGATCAGAGGAATAGTGGTGAAAGCCGGGGCCGCTTGACTGATGCATTTTTGAATTTTTATTTAGTCCACGACGCCCAGGGACGTCAAATGTAGGCACCCATTGCCAGCGTCTTCACCGTATGGTGCAGGACTACCTAGGGGCAAGGGCAGACCTGGATACCTTTCCAGCAGATGATCCACTGGCTTACAGGGTGTTGAGATTGGATCACTGGCCAGAATTTAGCCAATATGCTATGCAACTACTAGGTTGCCCGTCATCCAGCGTGCTTTCTGAAAGGACGTTCAGTGCCGCTGGAAGTTTTGTCACAGACAAAAAAGAGTGCATCTGTCCACCGACTCTGTAGACCGGCTGACATTTATAAAAATGAATCAGTCCTGGATCAGCAGCTATCAAGCCCCTGATGCTGACGTAACGGAATAGATCGGGGATGTCTTCTGCATTCACAAAACATCCAGCACTGAACTCTTCCACAATACCACAAAGGGGTTACGGTGTGAAGTCGCTTACTGCCAAAGGCACAATATTTGGGTGCACTGAAGCCTGTACCAGATTCATATCATTTGAATATTTTGGACCGCAGGGTCCAACCCTGCACTCTTCCACAATACCACAGAGGGGTTACAGTGTGACGGCACTGTTGCAGACACTAAAGGCCCAATTTTAAAGCACCTATTGTTACTTTCATCCAAAGCCTGCATAAGTTTCACCATAATTTAGCCAAAAAAATCACTAAACTTGTTCTGCGTGTCCTAAAAGGTCTCTTTTAATACAGACTGCCGCCCCAAGCAGTTGTTTATGAATAGTTTAAAGGAAAACCGTTTACCGTCATTTGAAACGTCATTTTTTTTGTTTTTAAAGGTTTCTATACATCCTACAAATCCGCCACTTCACGGGCAGGTTATGGGGACCTCCTAGGCACGATACTTGAAGGAATTTTTCGTTTTTATTTTTAACCCTCTTTTCATGGAAAACTCACTGTCCCTTTAAAAACTTTTTTTTTTTACTTTTTGTCCTTGTTTCCTGTCCCCCAGGGCACTACCGGAACCCCCATACACCTTTTATGGCAAATATCTTGCATATATGCCCTCTTGCAGGGCACTCTAAAAACCGAACTTTTGAGTCCCATTGACCTGCATTGAGTTCGGTTCGTGTTCGAACTCGAACTTTTGAAATTGTTCGAGTTCGAATTCGAACCGATCACGGGGGTGTTCGGCTCATCCCTAGACACCATCTCCCCCCGTTCTGGACACTTTGAGAACATTTTTGATCCCCCCCCATTTGTTGTGACATATTCTGAGGATGTTAATTCCCCCCATTTTTCACACCCCCCCTCACCGCCACACTATTTGTGCAGGGTTCCCTTCCCCGGGAGCCTTTCCCCGGGATTGCTGTAGGAGTCTAGCTGGGGTTGCCGACACCCCCATCTCGCCTTTTTTTATATGGGACACGGAATAGACACCTGGGTGAGATGCTAGGGCAGCAACCTAGGCTCTGGCCGCTCTCTTGGCCCCAGTTCTCCCAGCCTTGTGGGCTCTTCCTAGGCCCCCGGTTTCCTTTGGGTTGCTGGGTGAGCTGGGTATGCCACGATTTCCTGGGCAGTCCCCCCTCTTTTTTTTTCTGATGACCCCCTACTGGATTACTTTTTGCCCTTTTTGATGTGGACCTTCCCGATTTGCTTAGTTTCGTTTGATTCACTCACTCCCTTACCCCCCTTCTTTTTGTTTTCATTATTTTAAGACTTTGCACTTGTGGTTGTCCCTTGCGGTTTTTCCACAGATTACTGTATTGCTGAGTGTCTTTGTGATTCCTTACGGTTTGCTTTTTAACTGTGAGGCCTTTATTTCTTGCAGTCTGTTTTGCGGATCTTTCAAAATAAAAAAAAAACTTTGAATATTAGGTTTTATTTTCTGGATTTCACATCACTTCTGGGAGTCTTATGAATATAGAATTATGGGGGCGGAGCTGACTGCCGATAGAGATGGCCGCATCTTGCTGAGCTCCACAAGGATTGCTTTATGTTTTGCGGACCCTTGCGTCCTACCTTCGGCTGCAGTACCTGGCGAGGTGGGGTATGTGCTGAGGTACCCGTTGACCTATGCCCAGTCCCTCCCGTGCCCTCTGAGCAGTTTGGGATGATTTGTTGTCTCAGGCCTGGTTTTGCGGCCTACCCTGGGCGGACATTTTTGAAGCCTTATACTGATGGGATCAGCATCCCCCTTCTATTGGGGAGTTGGGGCCGAGATGGAGGGCCTTGATATATGTCTGGCGTGGCTGATGGAGGAAGGGGAATGTCCGCTTACACGTGGGGCTGTCCAGCACCTCATAGCTGAGATGCAGCTATCCCGAGATGCGGCTACTCTGTCCGGGAGTGAGAATGTGAGCCCCCTACCTGAATGTGGTGCACTTTAGACATGTGCATTCGTTTTAGTACTAAAACGATTTAGTCCAAATTTTGGGATAATTTAGTTTTCGTATGACTCAAGAGATACGAAACGGCTCAGTACAAAAAAATGAAAGAAACTAAAATAAAATGCACTACATTTTAGTTTCAGTCCTTTTTCTGATTTTACATTGAGTGAAGGAGACCAGCAATGAAGAGCGCAACATCCGAAGTTCTGCACCCTCTACATGCCAATGCAGTAGGATGTTCTATACAGAGAGGGGCATTAATTAATGCAGGAGGATGTTCTATACATTATACAGAGAGGGGCATTAATACAGGAGGAGGTTATATACATTATACAGAGAAAGGCATAAATTGAGGAGGATGTTCTATACAGAGTGGGACATTAATTAATTCAGGACGATGTTCTTTACATTATACAGAGAGGGGTATTAATAAATGCAGGAGGCTGTTCTAAAAATTATACAGAGAGGAGCCTTTATTTTTTTTTTTAGCCCTTTAAATCCAGTGGCTGTGAGCGCTGAGATCGGCTGCTTGTTAGATTATCTCCCAGTACAATGTATCAGTCTCAGCTGTTACAGTAACTGAATGTAACAGCGCTCAGAGTTTCAGTAAAACAAGGAAATAATATTGTTATAACCTCTTATATATAAAAATATTATTTACTAGTTTTACTGAAACTGAGCGCTGTGATGAGCAGCAGTCAGTTACTGTAATAGCTTTGCCTGACACGGGGCAGTATTACAATGTTGGTGCTAACTTACCCAGAGCTGTTGTAAACTGAAAACCTTCATAGGCTATATAATGGCTCTGGGAAGTTTACAACAGCTCTGGTTAATTTAGCACCAACTATGTAATATGGCCCACATTGTGCTGAGAGTGAGAGATACTGTAACGAGCAGCGATCTCAGCCCTCCGAGGAGCCACCACTACAATAGTAATTGTATCCGCTGGTTTTCGGATGAATGAAATTCGTTTTCATACTAAAAGAACTGAAAACGAATTTCTTTAGCAACTAAATAAATTGCATTTTAGGACAAATCCATTAGTTCAAAACTAAATTTTGTGCTGTGCACATGTCTAGTGCACTTGCCTGCTCGACCAAACGGGGCGAAGAGGTAGGGCGACCGGAGAATGGTGTCCCTGAAGCCGTGATACAGAGGGCGAGCTGTGATGCCCCGGCGGTGGTGCTACGAGTGGCCTTCCTACCCTTGAAGGGGATTTCCTGTCTGCCTATTGCCTATCGACCTCCAGCTGGAGCTGCCCGGGTGGATCGCAGACATCTGGAGGGTGCTGCGGACATCGGGGCGTCGGATGACTCTCCCTGCTCGTTGCTGATGCTGGCCCAGTTGCTGCTCGGGACGCGGCAGGGTTTGGAGCTGGCCTGTGGTCCTGGGACCGGAGATGCTGAGGCTACATGGAGGGTTCTTCTCCCCCCCAGGCTTCTTTGGAGACGCTGGAGGTCCTGCTCTCCGTTTCGACTCGTCGCCTTTCCCTGCTCTGACCCTGCTCCTGGCTGCTGGATATTTTTTCCCTGGACACTGGCTGAGCTGGATGGCAACGCTTTCAGATTCCTGGCTGAGGACACCTTCCACGCAAGGCCTTTTCCCCAATCCCCCCCAGATGTGTAATCCCCATGATGACACCCCCTGCTGACAACCCCCCCCCCTCTCACCATTAGTTGAGTGCTTACCCCCCCAACCTGATGACATACCCTGCTTACACCCCCTTCCCTTAACACTTGAGACTCTTCATGAGGACGTTTTTGTTTTAGGATTCTCTGCTGAGGTTTTTGATCCCCCTTCAATTGTCCGTTTTTCCGAGTGAACATGCAGACCTACTTGCTGACATTTCGGATTTGAGGATTGTCTGATGGCGCATCGGGACCACCCCCTTTTTTATGGGACATTGGGTAGTACCCTGGGTGAGCCACTAGGGTGGTAACCTAGGCTCTGGCCGTCCTCTTGGCCACGGGTCTCCCGGCCCTGTGGTTTCTTTCATGGTCCCCGGGCTCCTTAGGGGTGCCGGGGTGAGCCGGGAATTCCACGATTCAATGGGCAGTCCATTACCCCCTCACCCTTTTTTTTTTAATATAATTTTTTCTCTCCCTTTTTTTGATTTTCCTGATGCCCCACTGTCAGACTACGCTGCTTTTTTGTTTTCTGACTTTACACGCCTGCTTTGTCTTGATTCACTCGCCGCTCTTTGCCCTCTCTCCATTTTGATGTATTTCTTTGTATCTGACTCTGCCCGGCCCTGCGTGGCCGTTGATGTTTGTATGCAGTCGATATGCTTTCACAATAAAAAAAAGAATTCAATATTCATTATTTAATTTTTAAGTGGCATGTATGTCATTTCCGCTATATTATGATTGCAGCCTCCTGTGAGCTGTTTGTCTAGGATACGTTGAAAAGTGCTGTGGTGTGATGTGTAATCTGCTCGGTGTCACAAACGGGCATTTTCTGCAAAGCAGTGTGTAAGATTTTAAACGCAGAATTGGTGTTTTTTTTCTCTTGAGTTTGCAATTGAGTTTGTGAAGCCAGGCACGGTATTTACAAACCTCTTATCTGATCAGCTGGAGCTGAATGGTAACTTGATCTGGGAACCAAATGGTTGGGGGATGGTTGGGGATGTTACACAAAGAATCACCACTCCTGTACAAGTGGTATTTCTCTACAACGCGGGGTTGAGTGAACATCTAAGAACCCTCTGGGACATTGGAAATCAAGGAAATATCCATGGAAGTATCTACAATTAGAGTTTCTATGAAAGTCCCATTTTATTTCAAGAGCTGTATTTGCACGATTTCATAGGTTTTGTATGTCTTGTTTTTAATGTGATATTGGAACTGTATAAAGTTTGTATTCTTTCCATTAAAAAACTTAAAACCCCTGTACGGTTTGCTCTAGATATTAATTCATGCTTCGCGAATGCAATCGCTTAGGTATCGCTACTGTAATATTTAGCATTTGGTGTGTGTGTATATATTATATATATATATATATACACACATATACAAGCCACAGTGTGGCATAGCATTGATTTTAGGGTTCTGTGTAATAACAGATCCAGGATGCATAAAAGTGAGACAGTGGTCATTTGCATATCCTACCCAGAATTCCTTGCAGCATATGGGGAATGTGGCACAGGAGCTCTGGGATGCAATTCTTTGAATTGCTATGATGTGCAGGTGGCTTCTGCAATATTAAACACACTTATTATAGTGTGGAGGCTTTTTATCTCACTTTTAGTCCTTCACCACAACCCTTATAGACACACACATATATATATATATATATACACACACACACACACACACCGAAAAAAGGGAAAGGCCGCACACCAGGGCTTAGGAAAAATAATAAAAAATAATGTTTACTTCAATAAAGCATTAAAAAGGATGCCCATGCATCAAACCGACGTTTCGGCCCTCACAGGGGCCTTTTTCAAGGTAGTGGGCACAGGGTGGGTACCAAGTATATATAGAGAGTGTGTGAAACATTAACGAATCACTTACCCAGCTTGTAGCTAGGGATGAGCTATTCGGAGTTCGGCCCGAACTTTGGTTGTTAGAAAGTTTGCGAACTTCGAACTTTTTGGGTGTGTTCGGTTCGAGTTCGAAAAAAAAAAGAAATTTTGAAAAAAGTATAGAAAGTGCTTAAAAAAATACTAAAAAAATCTAGAAATAAAGAGACTCTTTACTGCAGAATATTATAAGTAACGGTTTATTAGATATTGAATTAAAAACTAATGTGTACGTGCAAAGATTCTCAACTCTAAATGACCTGTGTTTTTTAAACGTCATAACAGGTGTTTTTAGTCTGGTCTAATCAATTTGATACATTGCAGACTATTCTGAGGGGGTGACTGAGGGGGTGGGGTGGTGTCTGCTTCTGATTGAGATTTGAGAAGTGTTAATTTCCCTCCTAAAACTTCTAATATGCTGTATTTCACCGCTGTGTGCTCAGCTCATTTTTACCGCTTTCGCTCATCATGTTTAAACGCGATTTTGAAGCCACATTTTGTTAAATGACCGACATGTTAGATATCGTTCTTTCCGGCAGACTCTGCAGATTCAGAATATATCATTTTTATATGTATACGTCCTGTCCTGCCTGTATATTATGAAAACAAATGCAATAAAAATTGAATTTTTAATCATCTGCAGTGTGTAAAGTGGTTTTTTTTCACATTTTAGCACATGAGCGTTTGCGGTTATGTTTTCTATTGGGTGCGCTTGTACAAAAATTAGAAATGGGGACTTGTTACATTTTTGGGGGGAATTACGTGATTTTTAGCACACGCACCCCATTGAAAAAATCATTAGTTCAGCATCGTTCACATTAGAATTGCAATGTGAACAATATTGCTGCATTAATAAAAATAACACACAAAAAAAATACATGTTTTTATTTTATTTTTTTTACTTTATACCTGGTCATGTTGGGTACCATTCGAAAGGCCATGCTCAGGCCATTCGATTGACACCCTCCATGACCCACTAGATGCCTGGAGATATCGGGGTTCAAAATGAACCCCCTATCTCCACCAGGGGATTGGCCTGGGCAATATATATACGCATGATGTGAGCTGGCCTCGGCAATATATATATACGCATGATGAAAATTTGCAAAGGATAAAGGCACGCAAAGTGAAATTTTGATGTGTCTGAAATTGAAACTTACGTGACAACTCTTATTTATTTTTTTTGTTAATTTATATTTGTTCAATACAGTTAATTTTAATTTGTTTGTCATTGTTGTGTCATTTTTTTTTGGGGGGGTGCAAGTAGCTGGTCTTGCCTAGGGCGCAAAATAGTCTAGCACCGGCCCTGACCGCATGGTCCACCCCTGCACTCTTCCACAATACCACAGAGGGGTTACCCTTGCTGGCCTGGCACCAAAGGCACAATATTTGGCTGCACTGCCACTGCCACTGACGCCTGTATCAGATTCATATCCTCAGAGGGGTGAGACTGTGGGACGGCACTGTTGCCGACGCTAAAGGCCCAATTTTAGGCTAGGGTCAAACGAACGCATTTTTTGCAGCGAACGTCAAAAAGTGCGTCCGAACGCATTGAGGTGTTTTTTCACAGAAAGCGCTTAAACGGTCATACGATGCGCATTTTTGTGCGTGATTTTTTACAGATCCAAACCAGGAAACTTTGGGTGTCTGGACGTTATGTTGGCCGGACATGAGCAGCGTCTGACGTCTCCTAATCACGCACACACGCCGCTATGCGGATGCAGCGCACTCTGTACGTCCGTACTAGCGGTTCAGCGTTCTCGAAAAAATGCGTTCATTTTCCACTTGTGTTGCGCGGCCGGACTTTCTTTATTGCCCGTCATTGCGTGTCATTTGCTGCTAGTGCGGCCGTGATTAAGTGCACCTAAACGCACGTTAAAAGTGCGCTAGTCTGACCCCAGCCTTAAAGCACCTATTGTTACTTTCATCCAAAGCCTGCATAAGTTTCACAAGAATTTAGCCCAAAAAAAATCACTAAACTTTTTCTGCGTGTCCGAAAATGTCTCCTCTTTTCATACAGACTGCCGCCCCAAGCAGTTGTTTATGATAGATTAAAGGAAAAGCATTTACCATCATTTGAAACATCATTTTTTTGTTTTTAAGTGTCTCTATACATCCTAGAAATCCGCCACTTCATGGGCAGGTTATGGGGACCTCCTAGGCACGATATTTGAAGGAATTTTTCATTTTTATTTTTAACCCTTATTTCATGGAAAACTCAGTCCCTTTAAAAACGTTTTTTTTTTTTTTTACTTTTTGTCCTTGTTTCCTGTCCCCCAGGGCACTACCCGGACCCCCATACACCTTTTATGGCAAATATCTAGCATATACGCCCTCTTGGAGGGCACTCTAAAAACCGAATTTTCAGCCCCATTGACTTGTATTGAGTTTGAGTTCGGGTTCGGAAACGAACATTTGGAAAATTCGAGTTCGGATACGAACCCGAACGTGTTCGGCTCATCCCTACTTGTAGCGTGCCGCCTGGTGAGACGCCCGATCCCAGAAGGGCGTGGCGTCCAGCTGCCGGCGGGTACGCATAATAGTGACATCAGTGCGCAACGACCGCAACGTCTCTGCCGGAAGGTATCCGGGGAGACGAGGCTGAGCCGGAATCTAAAAACAACTTCATGGAGCACTGCGGAGCATACAAAATAAGCCCGCAGAAATTGATCGTACTGAAACACATTAAACAATGTTAAGCGTAAGTGGCCAAACGAGAAGGTTCGGCTATGATTTGGCCCATGTCAAAATACATAATACGAACAAAAACTATATGCATAAAGGCTCCAAGTCTCACAGTAGCAAAAATAAAACAATGAATCATGGACAGTGGTAATAGACTGAAAGTAAATGGAAACAAAATACTAGTGCATCGCTGCGGAGGAATATGTATTGAATAAATGAATGCTATGGAATGAAAAGTAAATAGACATGTGTGAGAAAAATAAATATGAACATGTGAATAAAATGTAGACAAAAAAAATGAAAAAATAAAAATAAAGATAAAAATGAAAAAAATAAAAAAATAAAAATGGGTGCAAAGTGTGAAGTGATGTGTGTGCGTGTATGTGTCAGGTATGTGATGTGTAAAGATGTATAAATGAGGAGTCAAAAACAGATTAAAATATAAATTCAATGTGAGCATATGTGAATGGTAATATACCTAGAGCTTGTTATAGTACAGCAATGTTATGAAGCCAAAAAATAATAAAATAATGGTGATGATAATATAATTGGTTCAATAAAGAACCAATGGTTAGTATGTCCCACAGTGGATATGGTGAATAAATATGAAGTAAATGGATGTCTTAGATGAAGGTGTATGAGGCATATGTAAGCGATGAAAAAAACTGTGCAAAGATGTAAAGTGTATAAAGGTGAAACTAAGAACCAGAGACCAACGTGCTACAAAAAATATAAAAAATGTCAGGAAAAAAGTATGTGAGAAATAAATAAATAAATAAATAAATAGAAAAAGGAATAAAAATAAGATTAAAGATTAAAAGTAAAAAATAATAAAAAAAATATATAAAAATATATAATATGGTTGCCGCCGTCATATATATATATATATATATACTGTATATGGTTGGGTTCCTGGATTGGAGTGGTATACAGCTAGTGGGGTTTCGAGAGTGCCCTATTACTTTCGTGGTGGCAGTGTATACATTGAGAAGGGTGTGTATGGTGTAAGGGGGTTAGGTTGGCATAACTTGGTGCCCTTGAGCGGGTAAAGTTACTAAATCCAGAGGCTTGGAGCTGTAATCCCCTTGTACGCTCTCCTTCCGCGCATCACGGCGAGGTAGGTAGCTAACTGGGTCTTTTCTTTCCGTGACACTCTGTATAAATTATTTTTATCCGATTGTAACTCTTTAATAGAATTCTTATTTTGCATCTCGTGTTGTGAGTCATTGGAGTTTTATTCCCGTGGTATTATGAGACTGGATGAAACCGTGATTGGAGTCAAGGGTAGATAAGTTCATATATATGGCCGGTTGAAGAGTGATCAGTTGACAAGGTAAAGCAGAACGCACCCGTCTATGATCTCTAATATAGGAGAGGCCTGGTGAACAATATAACCAGTTAAACCCACCAAAATACGCAGTCCCATGTATTCCAAATGAATTTCAGATCCAGATGCCTAGAATCCTAAACAGTAGCATCCCTAGGGGGGCGGCCTGCACTGGGTGACACCCTAAAAAAAAAAAAAAAAAAAAAAAAAAGGACACTTTTACAAAGTATTTTACCAGGAAGGATACATTGAGATTTCACTAATTTCCTGAGTAGGCAAGGCCTAGGCTGGCACTTTCCAGGGGGTGGCAAAAACCCCACCACTAAAGGGGTTACTCACAGAGCACCGAAATTACGCCAACATTTTGGCGTTCTGTTCCCTGCACTTCGGGGAATCAAATTTCCCCACCCTGCAGTGAATTCACCATTCACTGCAGGGTCCCCGAAGTGCAGGGAGTCAGCCGCCGAATGCCGCCACCGCAAACCCGTGGCCTGCGGTTTTCAAAAAAAGTACTGAACGAAAATGTCTGGCATTTAGATATAAGGTCCTATGATTGATAATAAAAAGGTCTGTTACGCTATTAAAAAAAAGGAAAAATGACTAAAAGATACTAAAAATAAAGAGCCTTTTTTAAAAAATAATGTTTTTTTATTTTTCAAATAAACCATGGGGTACAGAAAAAGAAAAAGGAGGCGGCATGAGTAAATAATGATGACATATATATAAGCACCCCATTACAGGTCACAGTAATAGCTGAGAACAGGTCATTACATGGCAATACAAAACTATTTAGGCATAATTATCCACTATGTACTGAAACTGGAATTAAAACAAACACGTACTTGCAATAAAAAGAAAGGTCTACAGCGACCTCGTGTCCCGTAGTAACCATGGATCCTTTACAGGGGCTTTCAAATCCAATAATCAGAATGCCAGTCTTTCATACGACCGGAATGTCGAAACTGTATGCACCACTTCACTAATGGTGGGAATAGTTGTTTTTTTCCATCTTCTAGCAATCAATAAAATTGGGGTTGTAATTATATGATAATATACCTTTTTATGTTGTTTCCCCCCTGTACGGGGCAGTACTCCCAATAACATTGCTTCCAGGGTAAAAGGGATAAAAATTATCAATTAAAATTGAGGCAATCCCGGTGGCTTTATAATATGTCGGGAAGTGAGGAGTCTTTATCCCCCCTCTATCCCAGCGACGATATAGCAAGGATGTGGGTATCCTAGGGCATTTACCGAGCCATATGTAGGAGTTAACCGCTTTCATGGAGTTAACCATATGTAGGAGTTAACCGTAGATTATGAAGCATTGAGTCAGGGACAGGTATTGGTAATGTACGAAACAAGTACAGCCATTTAGGTAATAGTGTCGTGTGCACCGCTGCCACACGGCCAAACCAGGATAGTCTGTGTTTTTTTTCCATCGGAATAGGAGGTACTTATGATTCAACCTTGAGAGATACTAATTAAATCGAAGCAGCTCGTGTCGTCAGAGCCAGTTTAATACCCAAATAAGTAACATGTTGTCTACACCAAACATATTTATACGACAGTTTCAGGGAGGTCAATTCCATATCTGTCAACCCAATTGGCAGGGCCTGAGATTTCGCAATATTTATGGAATGATAAGATACCTTGCTATAATCTCCCAGTAAGGTGTGTAGTGTAGGAATGGAGATGGATGGGGATGTCAATGTCAGCAAAACATCATCTGCAAAGAGACTCACTTTATGTGTCCTAGGACCTACGGAAACCCCGTCAGTTTGTCGAATAAGCTGAGCAAGAGGTTCTAGCATCAAAGCGTAAAGGAGAGGAGATAGGGGGCAGCCTTGACGTGTGCCATTGGTAATTTTAAAGGGTTGGGACATAAAACCTGAGCATAAAATTTTAGCTGCCGGGGCGCTATATAAGGCAAGGATAGCTTTACAAACAGGCTCAGGGAATCCAAATTTGTTCAGAACTTTCCTTAAAAACAACCAATGGTCTCTATCAAACGCTTTTTCAGCGTCTAAGGATAGGAGAAGGCACAGAGGTGTGTTCAGCAGTCATCAGGTGTAGTAAGTGTAAAATCGTTTTAGTATTGTCAGAGCCCTGCCGATGCTTGATAAAACCTACTTGATCATCGCCTACCAAGCCAGGAAGGAGACCCGCCAATCTAGTGGCCAATATCTTAGAATACAATTTGACATCTACATTAAGTAGTGAAATGGGTCTAAAATTCGCACAGGTGTCAGGCGATTTTCCCAGCTTAGGTAGGGTAACTATCAGGGCTTCCAGCACATCAGAGTCGAAGGTGCATGAGGATTGAGCCATTTGGAACACCGCTAGCAAGTGTGGTGCAAGAGTCTTTATAAATGTTTTATAGTACTTAGCTATGAATCCATCCGGCCCTGGAGCCTTGCCCACAGGCATCAGTTTCAGAGCTATCAACAGTTCGTCCAAGGAAAGGTCAGACAAGAGTTTTTGGCCAGGGGATAATATGGGGAGTTTAATTTGCCTCAAGTAGTTATCTATATCAGAGCCTGTAGGTTGTGAACGCTAACATCCAGAGACAAATTCTATAAATTCCCGTAGTATGTTGCAAACTCAGTGGCTAGGTCTTCAGGAGAATATAACAGTTTGCCTCCTGAAAGTTTAAGGTTGGAAATTTTTGAGGGGGCCACTTTATGTCTTAAGCGTTGAGCTAAGGGAGCACCTGGTTTGTTAGCCGTCATGTATTGTCGAGATTTAAGGTGCCTAAGGGCAGCAAAAGAAGTATCTTGTTCTAATTTAAACAACGCATCGCATGCCTCTCTTAATTGCTTCGCCAAGAGAGCAGAGGGACGGTGGCTATTTTGTTTTGAGAGTGTCAATGGTTTGTAGCAAACCGAGCCTGTCAGTCGTATAAATACATTTAAAGTGTGAAGCCCACTTTATGCAAGTTCCTCTAATTACAGCTTTGTGTGCCCTCCAGCTCAACGAAGGAGAAATTTCTGGAAGAGAATTATCCTGAAAGTAGTTCTGCAAATTAGTTTTAATATCCTCCACAACAAGAGGGTCGGAAAGGAGAATGTCAGCAAGACGCCAAGGAGATTTATCGTACGCCATATACGTATCAAGAAGTGTCAACAGTATGGGCGCGTGATCCGACCAAGTAAATGGAAGAATAGTGCATTCCTGTACTAAGGGCAAGAGGGTGTTAGAAAAAAGTGATCTATACGTGTAAAGGAGTTGTGTGGCGTAGAATAATACGTAAAATCTTTTTCATTAGGATGAAACAATCTCCATATATCATGCAAGTCGTGTTGCAGTAGAATGTCGCCAAACTTACGAGATTCTAGGGATCGGGGGTGTCCTACCAGGTGCCATTGTGGATGAATGGTCCAAAACCGGGTTTAAACAAAGATTGAAATCCCCACATAATAAGAACGTGCCAGTGCGTACCTTATTGATTTTTTGGAACAGTAGAGAGAGAAATTGCAGTTGGTCAGAGTTACGAGAGTATGCATTTACTATAGTATACGGGTTCTGATTTATGGAACAAACCAATATAATATAGCGACCTTCAACATCTGCTATCCTACGATGTAGTGTAAAAGTGACTCTGGAGTGGATCATAATGGTGACTCCCTTTGATTTTGAAGGGCCAGTGGAATGATATTGTGTGGGGTATTGAGGACAATACAGCTTAGGGTGATCTAGTCGACAGAAATGCGTCTCTTGCAAGCAAACCATAGCTGCATCAAATCGTTCTACATCTGCATACAAAGAATGCCCTTTGACCGGTAGGTTTAGACCTTTAACAATAGAAGACAGTATCTTCATCTAATGTCGTAGGGTGAGTAAACCATATGAACAGAATCATATTTAACCAACCTGGGAGAGCTACGTGACTCAGATAGCGGCGTAAAATGTAAAGTAAGGAGTTTGGTGCTTACCAGTACGTGGTGCATGGGAGAACAAAACCTAACCATCATTAAAAGATGGAAACTACATCCTAAAAAAAACCGAACACTACCTCCGTAGGGACGCAGAGTCCCGATCCTCCCAGGAGGAGGGAGGGTAACACACCGCAAGATCAGACTCTGAGATAGGGGTAGAGAGCAAAAAAAGAACAACCGAGGGCATGCGGTGTCAACACTATAAACTCAAGTCCTGTAATAAGGAGTGAAGGAGATGACAACATCCAGGCCATACGTATCGAGAGCTGCAGTTCGAAGGGCCGTTCATGCGGGCCTGGGATCAAAAGCAAAAAAATCAGAGAAAAAGTATCTTGAATCTGAATTTTTGTCACAGAGAAACACTTTAGTGTCAGGTTCAAGATACTTGCCGCTCCACCGGTAGGTTTCGAGGCAATGGAGCTTTGAGGCGCATCTGGACTTCTGCTTATGGTAGGTCCCAGTCTAGGAGCAGGAGATTCCCTTCATCAATTGTAGTGACAGCATGCAACGTGCTGTCTCTCTGGAGTAGCAATTTAGTGGGAAAACCTCAACAGTATGGAACTTCATGAGCCCTTAGGATACTAGTAATGGAAGCCAGCATCTTGCGTTGTTGCAGGGTTGCTCTAGATAGGTCAGGGAAGATGAATATATGTTTGTATTGTGGGTGCAGGGCCTCCGGACGGCGTAGCGCTCGTAGAATCAGATCTTTCGGTTTGCAGTAATGGAGTAGGACGTCTTTGGAAGCTTTATGTGGAGCCGTGGGAGGTTTAGGTATGCGGTGTATCCGATCAAATAAAAGCAGTTCTTCACCAATGTCTGGGAGTAAATACGAAAAGATAGCTGTGACATATTCTACCAGTTTGTTATTAGGAACAGTTTCAGGGACTACCCGTATTTTCAAATTCTGTCTTCTGGACCTGTCTTCCAGGTCAGTCAATTTGTGAGTACATTGCTGAAGTAACTCTTCGAGCTCCTCCACTTTAACTGCCATAGAATTGTGAGCTGTGGCAAACTCATCCATTTTAGTCTCTATTTTCACGGTGCGCTCTCCCAGGTCTCTAATATCCTTATCTGATATCAGCAGCCAGGCTATCGATTTTCCCAGACAAAGTGGATTTTAAGTCCCCAATCATTAACTTCATATTCGCTGTGAACTTATGGAGACTCATATCATCGCCTAGTAGCATGTCTTTCCCCTCTAAGGATGCCCGGGAATCGGCGCCATCTTGGTGAGTCGGGGGGAGGACACAGACATCTCCGATCGGGGGTAAAAAAGTATTTTCCGCCCGTTTTTTTGGACTGCCAGCTCTGTGTGGGGTTCCTCGAGTAGGAGAATAAAAATCCCCCTCTCCTCCCTCCATAGTTCCTTCCCTGCCCCGCAGCAGCTCTAGGAGAGTGGAGGGGCATGTGATTTGTGAGCAAAGAGCAAAGATGACAGTAAACGGCAGGTAAGGGGGGGGGTAATCAGCAGAATATTAAGCCTTGTCTGCTTACTGCCGTTTAACCAGCACTGCAGTGATCAGAAATTTGTCACTGAGCTGCCTGGCTCCTGGTGAGGTCCTGCAAAGAGGGGGCCAGGCTGTATTCACTGCATCACCAGGGAACATGCAGCCCAGGGTAAACCGGGACAATGAAGAGGGAGTCTTAAAAAACTGGAATAGTAAAGAAAAAAGACCATAGCAACACCCCCATTCTCTGCTCAGCAACTCCAATCCACAAAACCAGCCACCCAGCACAGACACACACCTCCCATCACACAAAACCGGTCACCCACACACCTCCCATCACACAAAACCAGCCACCCACAAACCTCCCATCACACAAAACCAGCCACCCATACAACTCCATCACACAAAACCAACAAACAACCATCACACAACTCCCATCAACAAAGTCAGCCACCCAACACACACAACTCCCATCAACAAAACCAGCCACATGTGTACTTTTGTTCATAGCATGAGGATGGATATGTTGTGAGTTTGCAAAATCACAAAAAAATGACAATTATTCAAAAAGAATCTACACTCGCCTCTTATTGGACAGCACAGAGGACGCATGATCCACCATCGGCGGATTCATAATACTTCATTATTATATGTATACGATGTCATATCCTGCCAGAATGCTAGAACTAAAAATATTTTTGAAAACCGTAAAAAAATGCGTGTGATTTTTTTTTTTTTTTTTAAATTTCAAGGTTGGGGGGGTGCCAAATATAGGATCCGCCATGGGTGCCAAATGTTCTAGGTACGCCCCTGATTCTAAGTGACTACCGTCACACATGACAGGTGAGGCAAAAGGAAAAGATACTGGAGTGTTGTATACTGAGTAGTGCGGAAAAGGCTTCCTGTGCATCGTCTGCATACTTTAGGAAAGCTACCGTGCAGGAAGCAAGGGTCTATTCTCAAAACACTGAAAATGCATGCAATATCAGTGGTTTGTGTTTCACTGCCACGCGTTGGACTTCAGCAGTTCCCTTAAACCAAAAATACAGTGAATTCACCATTTAGTAAATGGTCGAGAATTTTCTTAAAATTGGAGTCGCCATCCGTCCTCAGTGAAAACCACAGAACTGCACCAATAACCAAAGAATTGGCATTGGCGTGTTCTGATGAACTGCAAATAAAGAAAAAGTCTTACAGGGTTATTCAGAGAGCGGTGAAAAGCAGGAGAATGACTGGAGAATAGAAAATTCTACGTCAAAATATCCAAACCAGAAAAATTCTCCCATTCATCTCACTTTCCAAATCGGCTATTTTTACCTCGAATTTTCCATTCTCCAGTCATTCTCCTGCTTTTCACCTCTCTCTGAATAACCCTGCTATTCTCCTAATAGGAGTATAAATCAGGTAAAATGTAGTTAAAGGTGTCCAAATAATAAAAAAAAATCCTTAATAAGAAAACAGGCATTACAAAATAACTAAAAGGGTTTTAAGAAATAAGAAAAAAGAAAAAGGTCTAAAAAAAAATAATAAAATACAAAAAGGGGTCCTAAAAAATAAAATAAGGGTTTTTGCTGAAAATGAAAAACTATAAAACAGTAAAATAACGCTATTACGTTTTTACATTGAATCCTGTGGAATTCAATGGTTTAAACCTTGTCAAACTGAAACACCGAAAATCAGGGCATGTCGCTGGAATTTCAATGCAGTTCACAGTTCGTTGTTCTGTGAATAGAAGACACAATAGTCCTCTATGGTCCAATTTCAGTGCCGCCGAATTGTACCGTATTTTGTTGTCAATCCGCCGGTATTTGGCAAATTAACAGCTTAGTGAATAGACGAATTGGCCCGAATTGCACCGAAACGCATGGTCTGGTGCAATTCGGGGCCATTTCAGAGGTTAGTGAATAAACTCTACAGTCTGCAGCAAACAGGTTAAACCAGCACAGGAGTTTTGCCTTGGTTTTAATGGTTAACCTCCCTGGCTGTCTAATTTTTTCAAAATTTCGTATCTAAAAGCGTCTCAATTCTTTTTTAAAGGAAACATGCTTTTGTACATAGTTAGCCTGTAATAATTAGGAATCACACACTGAAATCCGTGCAATCAAGAGTCCTTACTGGTAAAATCCTTTATAAATAAATAACAAAAAAAAAAAAAAATAGTAAATACACCGAGTCCGATAAAGTTTGAAACACGACAAAATAACTTATAAACCCAAAAAGAATTATCCAAAATAATGCAAATAAATGATATTCAATAAAGTACAACAAAAAACACTGAAATCTGTCTGAAAACAAGGGTGAGAATATGTATGGTCTGTTTCTTATCCACCTAGTGGCCGTTCATAAACATTGCACATTGGAAAGCAGTGTATTATATAAAAAAAAAAATTGCTGCCTGGTCGCGCCCCTTTGCATCATGTGACTGGTAGGGAGCCTTACCAGGAAGCAACTCGCCGCGATCACACTGCAGGGGACAGCCAGGGAGCGTAGGAGGAGGTGAGTATCCAGCCTGAGTGTGGCTCGGGTTACCGTTCACGGTAGTGAAATTTAACCCCAAGTCACACTCGGGAATACCACCAGGGAGGTTAAACTGCACTCATTTTTCAAGTTTTATGGTTTAAAGTTTCTAACAGGACTGGTCAAGACTCCTGATGAGTTGATTTATCAAATTCCAGGTTTTACAGTGGAACCAAGTAAAAAGGTACAACATGACAGTGACCTCACACCGACAGAAAAGGTAAACTTTAGATTCCACACTAAAATATGCTACAGATCGATTTTTTTTGTCAGAAATTGACAGCTTGGTTTAAACTTGAAAATTCATAAATTAAATCTTTTTCTATCTTACCTGGTCCTCCGTTAACAGTATCAAACGTGTCACCATGATGTTAACAATGTTCCCAAGGCTTGAATCCTGGAAAAGTTTGGCAACCTGACCTCCAGGAAAGAAAACAAAAAACTAGTGTTAAAATGCAACAAACTGACATTTTAAACCATTTCCTCTTCAATGTGAGCAGCCTTTCCTTTAAATATTTGATAAAGTTAGGTCCATATATATTTGGACACGGTAAAATTTTCATACTTTTGGCTCTGTATGCCACCAGAATAAAATTAAAACTAAACAATCCAAATGAATTTAAATGCAGACTTTCAGCTTTAATTCAAGGGGTTGAACATAAATATTAAGTACAATTTTTAGGAACTACCATTTTTATACACAGTCCCCCCTCTTTCAGGGGCTCAAACAAAATTGGACGAATGAATATAATCAAGTCAAATGTTAATTTTTAATATTTTGTTGAGAATCCTTTACTGGCAACGACTGCCTGAAGTCTGGAACCAATGGATATTACCAAAGACTTGGTTTCCTCCTTTCTGATGCTTTGCCAGGCTCTAACTGCAGCTGTCTTCAGCTCTTTGTGGGTCTTTCTGCCTCTACTTTTGTCTTCAGCAAGTGAAATGCATGCTCAATTGGGTTGAGATCAGGTGATTGACTTGGCCATTGCATAATATTTCCCTTTTCCTTCAAAGACTCCTGGGTTGCTTTTGTACTGTGTTTTGGATCATTGTCCATCTGTACTGTGAAGCACCGTCCAATCAACTTTGCTGCACTTGGCCGAATCTGGGCTGACAGTATATCTCTAAACACTGCTGAATTCATCTGGCTGCTTCGGTCTTCTGTAACATCATCAATAAACACCAATGACCCAGTGCCACTGGAAGCCACGCATGCCCATGCCATCGCACTATGTTTTACAGAAGAGGCTGTGTGCTTTGAATCATGAGCTGTTCCTAGCCTTTGCCACACGTTTTTCTTCCCATCATTTTGGTACAGATTAATCTTAGATTAATTTGTCCAAAGAATGCTTTTCCAGAACTGGTCTGGCTTTTTTAGAGGTTTTTTGGCAAAGTCTAATCTGACTTTTCTATTCTTCAGGCTTATGAATGGTTTGCACCTTGTGGTGGATCCTCTGTATTTGCTCTCGTGAAGTCTTCTCTTGATTGTAGACGTTGACGATGATACGTCCCACCTCCTGGAGAGTGCCTTGCACTTGTCTGGATGCTGTGAATTGGCGTTTCTTTACCATAGAGAGGATCCTGCGATCAACCACCATGGTTGTCTTTCGTGGACGTACAGGCCTTTTTATATTGCTGAGCTCACCAGTGCGTTCTTTTCTCAGAATGTACCAAACTGTTTGGCCACTCCTAATGTTGCCGATATCTCTGATGGATTTGTTTTATTTTTAAAGCCTTACAATGGCCTGTTTCATTTGCATGGACAGCTCCTTTGTCCACATAATGTAGGTACACAGCAATAGATTCCAAATGCAAATACCACCCTTAGAATCAACTCCAGACCTTTTACCTGCTTAATTGATGAAGAAATAATGAAGGAGTAGCTCACACCTGGCCATTAAACAGCTGGTTTTGAATTGTCCAATTACTTGAAAAAGGGGAGATGGCTACTCTTAGCAGCTGTAATTTCGAAACCCTTCCTCCAATGTGGATTTACATTCCCTGAAATGAAACCTGAGAGTGTGCACTTTCAGCCCATACCCATTATAGAACTATATATAAATACCAGAAAAAAAAAATTGTGCCGTGTCCAAATATATACTGTATGTCATGTGCACGTAAAGGGGTGCAGGTGATATGGTGAGCCAGTGTGCAGTGGTCTGCATGCACAGAAGAAGAATATGGTGGAAAAGGGATCAGAATCCGGTCTGGTGTTTAGGTCTGGGGTAATCTGAATAGCTCCAAGCAAGCAGAGAGTATGACTTTGCTTTAGCAGGATTGAACTGCAATGAACAGCACAGGTCAGTCTGGAGCACAACCCATTATTTCGGTGCGGATGTGTCACGTGTATTAACTGAAAGTGTGCTTGTGGTTAACTATTTCACTGGTTGAAGATGTTATTAGTGAATACAGGTTCAGGGGTGGAACAGAACAGAAGAGTGCTACCAGGGGGGTTTCCAGGATGGCTATAGCCATGGGTCATGATAATATATGACCCAACTGTATATTTAGAAAGACGAGACACTTACAATGTTCATGATAGCAAGAATATATTGTTCAATATCCCTTCTTCCATGGTAGCCAACCATCATTTTATCAGCAACAACCAAGGTTTCCACATATCGCTCTGTGCCAACAGAGCGCTTTAGAGGTAGCAGTCCACGATGAGTTTGGTTGGTTGATGGCCAAAATGGGGGAGGCCTTGGATTCCTCAGCCACCAATGTCGATCCTTCCAAGATTTCTCATCTAGAAGAATGATGCAAAAAGTATAAGGTAATACACAGTATTTTCAAGTAACCAATTAATGAACATTTGTATCAGATTATACAGTATTGGAGGAATACAATAAATACAAATTTAAACATCCGGCTTAACAAGAACATTAAATCCACTAGTCACATACCTCATCAAGACATGACAATATGCGAGACGTTTTAGATGACGATAATAAGGTAATACACAGTATTTTCAAGTAACCAATTAATGAACATTTGTATCAGATTATACAGTATTGGAGGAATACAATAAATACAAATTTAAACATCCGGCTTAACAAGAACATTAAATCCACTAGTCACATACCTCATCAAGACATGAAAATATGCGAGACATTTTAGATGACGATAATGTACTTCGATACTAATCGTGTTTTAAGTCCTTAATCAAAACCTGGCACACTAACCCAATAGAGAACTAGTGTTCATATCTTGCTGACTCCAATCCTTACCCTTAAGGGTAACAGGATCTTCATTTATTTTGTGTGTTTTGTTTTTTTAATTGATTGTTCACAAGAGCAAATCACATCTACAGAATGTAAAATATCAGAACAATAGAATGTACATAAGTAAAGCATAGAGGAATGTAGGTACGTTTGGCAAATACAAACCATGCAATTTAAATATTTCTCTCTCACTACTGTAAAACGGAGCTTGGGTATGCATTGAGAAGGGGGTGTAGGAGTTTCGGGCATTCTTAGATTATGATCAGAACCAGGTAAGAGACTTCACACATCCTGTAAGGGGAGAGTGGGTTGAGGTTTCAAATCTCAATCATTGTGTCACACAATCTCTTCTTCTACCGGTTATATCATATTACAAACAGTGTTTCACATGTAGAAATGAAGACACTACAAGCTGCTTGTGTGAGGAATCATGTTGGATTATAGAACTGCCTCCAGGTCAGAACAGGAAGTACAGTTGTGTTCAAAATTATTCAACCCCCAATGCTGTAAAGGGTTTTAGGGAATTTAGTGTACATTTGTAATTGTATTCAGAATGAAATCCTACAAGGACTTTTTAAAGAACCATATGCAACTAAAATGACATCAATTGGTTTTGTAATACAGTAGTAAATGTTTCTTTTGTGAATTCTTCATTGACACAATTATTCAACCCCTTAAAGACTACCACTCTGAAGAACAGAGATTCATTCAAGTGTTTTCAATCAGGTATTGAAAACACCTGTGGATGTCACGGAGCAGCAATAAAGCATAATAAGCACCAATTAGGCAGCTTTAAAATGACTGTGATACTCAGCTCCTTCTAGACATTTACTGGTGTGGTTACAAACATGGTGAAGTCAAGAGAATGGTCCAGGAAGACAAGAGAAGAGGTGATTACTCTTCACAGGAAGGGCAATGGCTATAAGAAGATTGCAAAGATGTTAAACATACCAAGAGAGACCATAGGAAGCATCATTCGCAAATTCAAGGCAAAGGGCACTGTTGAAACGCTACCTGGTCGTGGCAGAAAGAAGATGCTGACTTCGACTGCTGTGCGCTACCTGAAGCGTAGAGTGGAGAAAAGTGCCCTTGTGACTGCTGAGGAACTGAGAAAAGATTTGTCAGATGTGGGTACTGAAGTTTCAGCTCAGACAATACGGCGCACACTGCGTAATGAAGGCCTCCATGCCAGAACTCCCAGGCGCACCCCCTTGCTGTCTCCAAAGAATAAGAAGAGTCGACTGCAGTATGCCAAAAGTCATGTGGACAAACCACAGAGGTTTTGGGATAGTGTTCTGTGGACTGATGAAACAAAATTAGAACTGTTTGGGCCCATGGATCAACGCTATGTTTGGAGGAGGCCTATGTAGAAAAGAACACCTTGCCTACTGTGAAGCATGGCGGGGGGTCAATCATGCTTTGGGGCTGTTTTGCTTCTGCAGGTACAGGGAAACTTCAGCGTGTGCAAGGTACCATGAATTCTCTTCAGTACCAGGAGATATTGGATGACAATGTGATGCAGTCCGTCACAAACCTGAGGCTTGGGAGACGTTGCACCTTTCAACAGGACAATGATCCCAAGCATACCTCCAAGTCCACTAGAGCATGGTTGCAGATTAAAGGCTGGAACATTTTGGAGTGGCCATCGCAGTCACCTGACTTAAATCCGATTGAGAACCTCTGGTGGGACTTAAAGAAAGCAGTTGCAGTGCGCAAGCCTAAGAATGTGACTGAACTGGAGGCTTTTGCCCATGACGAGTGGGCGAAGATACCCGTAGATCGCTGCAAGACACTTGTGTCAAGCTATGCTTCACGTTTAAAAGCTGTTATAACTGTAAAAGGATGTTGTACTAAGTACTAAGATTGAATGTCACTTGGGGGTTGAATAAAACTGATAATGATGTGAGCACAGAAAAGACATTTGTGGTTATTTCATTATAAAAATGTTATGTTATATTTGTCTGACCTACACGTGCCTCTTTGATTTAATTGTAAGCAAGATGACTGAATGATCAAAATCAATGTCAAACTGGCCAAAACACTCAATTTCAGTGGGGGTTGAATAATTTTGAACACAACTGTATAAGCATAATCGATATATAACATCTCCCTTTTAATTTTACACTCTAATACAACTTTGTAAACAATTAACCTAAAACAGATCCAGAACAGTCTCGAACATAGCATACTGTGTGACTGGTGGGTACACTACAGATTGATTCTATCTGGCGGTCTTGAACCTCGACCGCTACGCAAGGCCACATAGATTTTGCATGGGGAAGGTCGTGCAGCTCCAGTAGGCTTTGGTAAAGAGCCACCCTCCCTCCTGGCTGGGGTGTTCGGCACTAGGGAGGAGCCGAACACCCCCGAGTTCAGTTCGCATTCGAACTTATAAAATGTTCGAATTCGAACTCAATACAAGTCAATGGGACTCAAAATTCGATTTTTAGAGTGCCCTCCAAGAGGGCATATATGCTAGATACTTGCCATAAAAGGTGTATGGGGGTCCGGGTAGTGCCCTGGGGGACAGGAAACCAGGACAAAAAGTAGGAAAAAAAAAAACGTTTTTAAAGGGACCGAGTTCTCCATGAAATAAGGGTTAAAAATAAAAACGAAAAATTCCTTCAAATATCGTGCCTAGGAGGTCCCCATAACCTGCCTGTGAAGTGGGGGATTTCTAGGATGTATAGAAACATTTAAAAACAAAAAAAATGACATTTCAAATGACGGTAAATGCTTTTCCTTTAATCTATTCATAAACAACTGCTTGGGGCGGCAGCCTGTATGAAAAGACATTTTCGGACACGCAGAAAAAGTTTCGTGATTTTTTGGCTAAATTATGGTGAAACTTTAGGTGCTTTAAAATTGGGCCTTTAACGTCGGCAACAGTGCCGTCACACAGTAACCCCTCTGAGGATATGAATCTGGTACAGGCGTCAGTGGCCAATTGTGCACCCAATTGTGCCTTTGGTGCCAGGCCAGCAAGTGCCATCATACAGTAACCCCTCTGTGGTATTGTGGAAGAGTGCAGGGGTGGACCATGCGGTCCTATATTAAAAAGATGAATCTGGTAAAGGCGTCAGTGGCCAATTGTGCACCCAATTGTGCCTTTGGTGCCAGGCCAGCAAGTGCCATCATACAGTAACCCCTCTGTGGTATTGTGGAAGAGTGCAGGGGTGGACCATGCGGTCCTATATTAAAAAGATGAATCTGGTAAAGGCGTCAGTGCAGCCAAATATTGTGCCTTTCATGGCAGCAAGTGCCTTCACACCGTAACCCTTTTGTGGTATTGTGGAAGAGTTCAGTGCTGGAGGTTTTGTGAATGCAGAAGACATCCCCGATCTATTCCGTTACGTCAGCATCAGGGGATTGATAGCTGCTGACCCAGGACGGATTCATTTTTATAAATGTCAGCCGGTCTACAGAGTCGGTGGACAGACGCACTCTTTTGTCTGACAAAACCTCCAGCGGCACTGAACGTCCTTTCAGAAAGCACGCTAGATGAAGGGCAACCTAGTAGCTGCATAGCGTATTGGCGAAGTTCTGGCCAGTGATCCAATCTCAACACCCAGTAAGCCAGTGGATCATCTGCTGGAAAGGTATCCAGGTCTGCCCTTGCCCCTAGGTAGTCCTGCACCATATGGTGAAGACGCTGGCAATGGGTGCCTACATTTGACGTCCCTGGGCGTTGTGGACTAAAAAAAATTTAAAAAGGCATCAGTCAAGCGGCCCCGGCCTTCACCACTATTCCTCTGATCATCCGCAGCCTCAGAACCATCTGTGTCATCACTTGGTAACCTACCAGTGCCTGGAAAGGTGTTACACAAATGTCGCTTTGGAGCGTCCAAGTATTTTCATCCCGTGCTCCCTGTGTGGGCAGGATGAGCTCTAGAACTTTACCCTTGTATCATGGATTAAGAAGGCTTCGAAACAGTAATGATCCCATCCCGGCATCTTAAACGCTTCCACTCCGGGGAAATGGCAACTAATGTACTGATTGGCCGACCGCGGACATGTGATTAGGACAATCAGAAGACCAATGATCTCCACCGCAGTCTGTACTCTCCTATAAGCAAAGGTGCACTATCAGAGACCTTTTTGATCCATCCCGGCCTCCAGAGCACCTCCACTCCGCAGAAACCGAAACCAACGAACCGATTGGTCAATCGCGAACATGTGACCAAACAACCAGAGGACCAATGACCGCCAATGCAACGCACAAGCGCAATAACGATTAAACCCAAAACGAAACTAAAAAGCAATTACCGCACACTGTATAAAAGCTGCACCAACAGTAAAGGGGGCTATCCAGCTGAAGAGGCCAGTTTTACCTGGCGAAACGCGTCCTGGACCCCTTTATATTTCATTTTGATTTTATTTCACTGTTTAAACTCTGTACAACGATTTGTTGTTATTTTATTTTATTTTGTATCAGCCATTAAAAACCTTTTTTCCCTACAACCCTGCATCCTAGTCCTTCCAAGCCCGATTTTCCTCCTGCAGGACAGAACCCAGCTACTACACAGCAAGGACTTCAGCCCAGCAGAGGTCGGAAATCCGAGGCAAGAACAAGGAACGGATCAGTGGTGGGAAAAGAAGGGAACCCAGCCGCCTTTACAGGCCAGGGAGGCTTTCTCGAGTGAGCGTGGTATCATTACCGGCTCAGGACCACGTGAGTTGACATCGCGTTATCTTTATATCTTTGAGCGATTCGTTTAATGCACTATTCTGCGACTCTATCCCTTCCCTCGAGGTCCTGCTCCGCTCAGGAAAAGAAATAAGGAAAAAAGAAGAAAAAACATTTTTCTCATTTCGCCCACAAGGTGGCAGCAGAGGATAGAGAATAACTCTTCGCTCCTCAAGCTATCCATCTGGAGACATTGACTACTGCCCTCCTCTTACCACAAGGTGGCACCATCTAGATAGACAATCACAAAAGGATCACAGAAGAATCCCCCTGACTTCTATATTTTTTTCAATCCCTCCGCACACCTCGTTACCATTATATGCTGTTAAGTTTTTATCTAGACTGTCGTATTTATTGTCATGTTACCCATTTGATGCTGCCTGTAACACGTTTCTATTGTTAAACGTCTATTACCACATCAGCATTATTTTGCATTTATTCACAGGAGTTCACCCTCACGTCTGAATTTCCATGATTTATTTGCATAAGTGTACCGTATTTACCATACCATACATCTGCGTCTTCAAGCATATGTTCTTGCATGAACTTCAAACTGTTTAAACCTGCTCCACAGTTCCTCACCTCAACTGCATAAACCTGTAACAATACCTGTAACACAGCTCTTTACCAAGAGTTTTGCTACCCACACACACGACATTGTGTTTCTATCAGACATACGTTTATTTACGAAGAGACTATTCTTCTTTTCTACATTTCTGTGCTTCAGAGCTTGTTCAACCAGGAACAATCATCCACGTTTCTCCAGCCAGAGAAATCCCTGAGTGCAGCGCCCATTCAGGATTACCCCACTTTCCTTTAAGTAATGATCCCTCTCCTTGATAGCATGAATCCTGGGGTCCTTTAGCAGGCTTTGCATAATAAGGGAGCCCATGCAGCGTAGGTTGGAGGTGGCATTAGCTTCCGAGACTTCCTGGTCAATGAGGATGACCGTATCGTGCACTTCCTCCTCCCAGCCACGTACTAGTCCTTGTGTTTCTGGGCACTCAACACCCTACCTTGAGGAATCCCCACCTTCAATGCCCCCACTACTTAAATATTAAATATTCCACCTCCTCATCATCCTCCTCCTATCTGATCTGAGGAGGACCCGCTGGAATGCTGTCTGCGGAAAGACTGGGGCCTTGAGAGCTAGGGAAGGCCTCCTCTTCCTCCCGCTGCTCTGCCTCTAGAGCCACATCTATAATTCCCCGCAGAGTGTGCTCCAGCAGGAACACTAAAAAATTTGCCCAATCAGGACTCTGAGTCGTGATTGGCATAGTCTTGAACCTGTCTTGCACCTGACCTGTGGTCAGGTGCAAGGCTGTAGCCGATTACAAGCTTCAGGCCAGTGGAAAAGTGCATTGTATCCTTCTGAAAGGACAGCAGTATTCTCTCCACTTTGCGGATGTGGTCCAGGAGGACTAAGGGCATTGAGCGCCTCGGGAGAATCTCGTGCAGGATGCACATCGTCTTGTGCGGTGAGTCGCTCCACTCTTCGCAAGTCCACCTGATTGCGGCGGTAGAGACTGCTGTCTACATCCACAAGATATGAGCGTTGGGCAACCCGCTGAAAACAGGAACCCAGTCTCCAGTGACCAGTCCTGTCACCAGGAAACGGCTTCATACGGATTGGCTCGCCAATGCTTAGTCCAGGTAAGTCTTTAGCAGACACATCATATGACCGTTTGGCGATCTGTTTCCTCTTTTGCAGTTTCTTTAGGACACCTGTAACCACACAAGGTTCAAGTAATTTGTTGGCCACAGGCATTGAAGTCTTCAGTCTCCTTGACATTAAGCGCTGTGCAGGACTACTGTCCATGCCTTCGGATGGGGTGTTCCTCCAACGTAGAATGGCTTTCCACAGGTCAGTACAATCATACTTGGCCTTCTTACAAATATTCAGGATCTTGACGTCTGCTTTGCCATTGGCTTGCGGGTGCCGCGGCAATGAGGTAACCTGCTCAAATCCCCAACCTGCAGAGAACCATCTGAATTGCTCACATGCGAATTAAGGTCCATTACCTGAGATTATCCGGCTGGCCATATCATGTAGACTTGCAACCCTGGCACAACAAATTGACCCAGCATCTCCAAAGATGTTCTAGAACTGCTGGACGCTATTGGTGAAAGACCGCTCCCACTCAGACTTTCTTCACTATAAATTTATGCTCCAGTCTTACAGCTCTGCGCTTTTCCTAGCCAAGCAGTCATATTTTACAGCCCTCATACACACCCACTCCCGGAACCCAAAACGTCTGTTCACCACCTTCAACTCTCTTCTCCGTCCTGCTGTGGCTGTTCCCCACACTGACCTCAAAGCTGAAGACCTAGCATGCTTTTTCACAGCACAAATTGAACAGATAAGAACTGAAATCTCCACAATGCCATCTTCACCCATGCAGGAAGAGGCTAACCAGGTCTATCCTCACATGATTAACTCGTTCCCTTCAGCTACTGAACAAGAGGTCCGTAAAACTACTATGATCCTCTCATCACACTACCTGACCCCTCGACCCCGTTCCCTCACATCTTGCCACAACACTGTGTTTCTCTTGTACCATCCTTGACCCATACCTTTAAATCTGTCTCTAACCTCTGGGGTCTTCCCTGCTCCCCTCAAACATGCCACAGTAGTCCCAATACGAAAAAAAAACATCTCTGGATCCAACTGCTCCCTCCAACTACCGACCCGTTTCCCTGCTCCCTTTCGCCTCCAAACTCCTCGAAAAGCTTGTGTATGCCAGTCTGACTACCTCAACACCCACTCTCTCCTTGACCCTCTGCAACCTGGCTTTTGCTCACTGCACTCAACAGAAACAGCTCTTGCGAAACTGACCAATGACCTTGCAACTGCTAAATCCAATGGGTGCTACTCACTGCTGATCCTTCTTGACCTGTCTGCCGCCTTTGATACAGTTGACCACTCAATCCTCCTTCAAACTCTTAGCAATATAGGCCTTCAAGGTGCTGTTCTTTCATGGTTCGCTTCCTACCTGTCCCAACGATCGTTTAGTGTCTCATTTGCTGGAAGTACCCCCTCCCGGCAGCCTGTCTCTGTTGGGGTGCCCCGGTTCAGTACTGGGCCCTCCACTTTTCTTGGTCTACACAGCCTCTCTAGGCCCCAGAGCTGAGATGCTGCTGCCGCAAAAGCACCGCTGTCGCCGCAGAGCTGTGCTGCTGCTGTACCAAAGAGGGCTTTGGAATTCGAAAAGATGGAGACTCCCCATCCCTCACAGCCGTAAGGCTAAACCTGTCAAGAACGATCACGTTGGAGGACCACTGTCTCCCACTCCAGAAGGCACGATTGTCATCGAACCCTTGCCCCCTGGATTTGTGTATGGTTCAAATGTGACAGAAGTCCGGTGTACAGACATCCGTGTTTTTTACACCATCCGGAGTGCCCAGCAATCGCTCCACAAGGGGGTACTGCCCAAATTGGTGCCCAGCACTTCCACCTTTGACCACTCACCGAATGATTGTGATCCCTACACGGTGCAGGGGACTTTTGTCGACTCTGGACGGCCCAAGCTTGCAGGTGAGCTGTAGGAGAGTTTGGCCCTTTGAGGGGGGGGGGGTAATGTCAGGACCTGGAAGCTCTGACCTCCTGGCGCCCCCTTTGTAACCTAAATATATGCCACCTCCTGCATAGATAATGCAAGTTCTGGGACAGTCTGCCTGATCTTATTTATTTATTTATAAAGGATTTTACCAGGAAGGATACATTGAGATTTCTCTCGTTTTCAAGTATGTCCTGGGTTCAAGAACATTGAAGTGTTATAGTTACAGAAATACAAAGTAATACAATGCAAGATATTAAAACAACAACAACACAAATATACAGATTAACAGAAAATAAATATGTAGGAAATAGTCATTATGTTACATGTTTACAGGTGCATTCTGTATTGAGGTATGTTAGTAAGGAGCTTTTGAGTGACTTAAGACTGGGGGAAGATTTGATGGTGTCTGGGAGGTTATTCCATAATTGTGGTGCTCTGTAGGAAAAGGAGGACTGAGCCGCTGTCTTTTTGTATTGTGGTATTGCAAGTAAGGTGCTGGTCCTGGATCGGAGGTTATAGGATGAGGGAGCTGCTGGGGGAAGCAGTCTATTCAGATAGAGTGGCAGCTTCCCAGAAAAGCTCTTAACCCTTTCGCTGCTGAGGCTTTTCCCGCCTCTGTGCTGAGGTCATTTTTACCGGTTTTGCTCATCATGTTTAAACGTGTTTTTAAGGCTTATTTTAGTATATGACCCAGACATATTATATATCGTTCTTTCCGTCAGACTCAGTAGATTCATAATATGTCATTATTATATGTATACGTTATGTCATGTCTGTATATTATAACAAAAAATGCAATAAAATATGTATTTTCAATAATTTACAACGTGTAAAGTGTTTTTTTTCACATTTTAACATGCGAGCAATTGCGGTTATATTTTGTATGGGGTGCGCTTGTTAAAAAAATTAGAGATGGGGTCTCGTTACATTTTTTTTGGGGGAAAATTACGCGATTTTCAACAAACGCACCGCATACAAAAATCGTTAGTGCAGCATCATTGTTCACATTATAATTGCAATGGGAACAATATTGCTACACTAACAAACCAAAAAAAAGAAAAAAAAAATTATTTTTTTTTTTATAATTTTGTTTTAAAATATATTTTTATTTTTAATTTTTATTTTTATTTTTTTTTAAAAACTTTTTTCACATTCAAGTTTGGTATTGTTGGAACGGCCATGCTCTGGCCGATCCAACCATACCAAACATTAACCCCTAACTGCCACGGATCGGGAGATAGGGAGTTCATTGGAACTCCCTATCTCCACAGTTGGTGGCAGTTAGGGGTTAACTCTAGTCCTCAGGGGGGAGTTCCCGGAGGCTTGGCCGACATCCAAGATGTCGGCCAGCTCCGGGAAAGGATCGCGAACCGGCGCTTTTCAGCGCCGATTCGCGATCCAGCTCCCCAGGGGTTAATGCCAGGTACCATTTGGAAGGGCAGGCTGTGCCCTTCCAAATGATGCCTGGGTTAACCCCCGCAGAGCCGCCGATCGGGAGGGAGAGAGGTCCGAAGGACCTCCCCCCCTCCCTTTCAGGCGCCTCCTCCGCACATGCGGGGGGGCGCCTGAATTAGGTGTCATCGCGCTGCCGCGATGACACCTAATTCTGGCGGCTGCGGTCCCGGATGCGCGGCTGACATCGAGGATGTCAGCCCGCACCGGGGGGGCCAGCGATCGGCCGGAATCCGGCCGAACGCTGACTCCAATGGGAGGACGCGCTCAGCGTGTCCTCCGCACAGCAGCGGGAATGCGGAGGACGTGCTCAGCGCGTCCTCCGCATTGAAAGGGTTAAACACCAGGCTGGAAAGGTGAAGGGTGCGTTTAGACTCCAGCGATGGCCAGTTTAGCTCTTTTAACATGTCACAATGGTGGGTCATGTAGTTACATTGTAATGCAAAGAGGCAGAATGAGTTATACAATGTAGTAAGTTTCTGAAGGTGTGTTTGCGGGGCGGCTGCGTACACTACATGTCTGTATTCAATAGCCGGCATAAGCATTTGTTGTACAATCTGCTTTCTTACCGCGGGGCCCAGGCAGGATTTGTTTCTGTACAGGGCACCTAGTTTGGGGTAACGTTTAGATGAGAGTTTTTCGATGTGGGGGCCAAAGGATAGATTAGGGTCCAACCACATACCTAGATATTTGAGAGAAATGACTGTGATCAGCGTGCCATTTGACACATAAGTGGGGATTTTGCAATTTGTGTAGTTTAGGTTTTGTTCCAAAGAGCATCGTTACAGTTTTGTCATTATTTTAAAAAAGTTTGTTGTGTTTGATCCACTTTTCTACCTCTGAATTGTTCTTGCAGCACAGCTTCCAGCTGCCGGAGTTTTGGTTTGCTGGTATAGATTACGGTGTCGTCTGCATACATATGTACAGTTGAGGCTTTGCAGACGTTGGGCAGATAATTTATGAATATTGTGAATAGCAGGGGGCCTAGTATTGAGCCTTGGGGTACACCGCAAGTGACAGGGAGGGGGAGGGAGGAGCTGCCAGAAATTGACACCTATTGTGATCGGTCGGATACATAGGATTGAAACCAGGTTAACGTGCGATCATCAATGCCAGAGTTTTTAAGTTTTTCTAACAAGATGCCATGGTCTACTGTGTCAAAGGCCTTGGCAAAATCAAGGAAGATGGCTCCAGTTAGGTTTCCTTGTTCCATCCCAGCTTGGATATCATTGCAGACTTTTAAAAGGGCGAATGTAGTTGAGGGATTTGGACGAAAGCCGGATTGATCTGGGGTTAAGTAGTTCCAATATTGATAATAATCACGTAATTGTGTGTAGACGCATTTTTCCAAAATTTTTGACATTACAGGGAGCAACGATATTGGACGGTAGTTGGATACCAAAGTACTGGGTAGTAGGGAGGAATCGGGGAACTATAGGCCAGTTAGTCTTACGTCAGTAGTGGGGAAATTAATGGAAACCATGTTAAAGGAAAGGATTGTTGAACATCTAAAAACACATAGATTACAGGATCAGAAACAACATGGGTTTACCTCAGGGAGATCATGCCAAACTAATCTTATTGATTTTTTTGATTGGGTAACAAAAATAATAGACACAGGTGGTGCAGTAGATATTGCTTATTTAGATTTCAGTAAGGCTTTTGATACTGTTCCGCATAGAAGGCTTATCAATAAATTGCAATCTTTGAGCTTGGATTCCAATATTGTTGAATGGATTAGGCAGTGGCTGAGTGACAGACAACAGAGGGTTGTGGTAAATGGAGTTTATTCGGCACAAGGTCTTGTTACCAGTGGGGTACCTCAGGGGTCAGTACTTGGACCCATTCTCTTTAATATTTTTATTAGTGATATTGCAGAAGGTATTAATGGAAAAGTATGTCTTTTTGCTGATGACACAAAGATTTGCAACAGGGTTGACGTTCCTGGAGGGATCAGCCAAATGACAAATGATTTAGGTAAACTAAAAAAATGGTCGGAGCTGTGGCAATTGAGTTTTAATGTGGATAAGTGCAAGATAATGCACCTGGGACGTAAAAACCCAAGGGCTGAATATAGAATATTTGATACAGTCCTAACCTCAACATCTGAGGAAAGGGATTTAGGGGTTATTATTTCAGCGGATCTAAGGGTAAGTAGTCAATGTAATAGAGCAGCAGGAAATGCTAGCAGAATGCTTGGTTGTGTAGGGAGAGGTATTAGCAGTAGGAAAAGGGAAGTGCTCATGCCACTGTACAGAGCACTGGTGAGACCTCACTTGGAGTACTGTGTGCAGTACTGGAGACCGTATCTCCAGAAGGATATAGACATCTTGGAGAGATCTTCGAGAGAGTTCAGAGAAGGGCTACTAAAATGGTGTACGGCTTGAAGGAGAAAAGTTACCAGGAAAGGCTTAATGATCTTAACATGTACAGCTTGGAAAAAAGAAGAGACAGAGGAGATATGATAGAAACATTTAAATACGTAAAGGGAATCCACAAGGTAGAGGAAGGGAGTATATTTAAAAGGAAACAAAATAGCAAAACAAGAGGACATAGTCTTAGATTAGAGGGGCAAAGGTTTAAAAGTAACATCAGGAAGCATTATTTTACTGAGAGGATGGTGGATACATGGAACAGTCTTCCAGTAGAAGTGGTAGAGGCCAAAACAGTAATTGAATTTAAGCAAGCATGGGATAGGCATAAGGCTATCCTAAACAAAAGATAAATCCAGGTTAAGTATCCATGTAATTGGGCAGACTAGATGGGCCGAAAGGTTCTTATCTGCCGACATTTTTCTATGTTTCTATGTTTACTGTTACCACTGTTATGGATAGGTACCACTCTCGCAGTCTTCCAGAGTTTGGGTATGTATCCAGTCGCCAGTGTTTCATTGATTAGGGTTGCGACAGGATTTGCAATTGCCGGTGCACTGATTTTCAGCAGCATTGCTGGTATTTGATCAGGTCCATACTGGCATTTCATTTTTTGCTTACGGAGAAGTTTAGTAACGACACTGACAGGCACTTGTCTAAAACTGAATTCCTGTCTGATACAGGGACTTTGCACAGTTGGAGGGGCCTGACCTGCATGAGGCCTTTCTGATTGCATTTCATTTCTTAGCTTGGCAATCAAAGAGGTGGCGCATCCAACAAAATAACCATTAAAGGCATTTGCTACATCTAGGGGGTGTTGCAGGGATTGGTTGTTTACTTTGACAGCAACCGGCTGGGAGTGGACTCGGGGTGCTTGTATGTTACTTATGGTTCTCCAAAAGTTTCTAGGGTTTGATAGGTTATTGTTTAGATTTTCATTGAAGTAATGGGCTTTAGCCATTTTTGTTTGTTTTGTGCATTCATTCCGGCATTTTCAGTATTCGTAGTGATCGTTCATGGAGCCAGTACTCTTGAAATTTGACCACAGTGAATCTCTAAGCTGGTACATTAGTGTAAGATCAGCTGTAACCCAGGGGAGATGGGTCCCTTTTACTCTCACTTTACGCAGCGGGGCATGGGAATTTCAGACTTGCAGGAGCTCAGACTGAAAGTATTCAATTGCACAGTCTAGGTCTGGGATTAGGTTTAGTCTGTACCAGGGGAGCAGTTTGAGATCATTTAGGAAGGATTCAAGAATAAATTTCTTAAAAGACCTGGTGGTTATTACCTTTGGGGGAGATTTCATGGCCTTTATTTTGCGCACGCAGTACACTAGACAATGGTCACTAAAGCTATTCGCGAGAACACCTGCCTCCTGTATTAAGGGAGTTATAGTGCTGTGGATTAACTGAGCTATATTGCTGTGGATAATGTGCCTGCACATACACACCAGCCATTACTGTGAATTTTATATTACTGTGGATTCCAAAAAATTGCTGGTTTCTAAACCTAATGATACTATAACCTAATTCCTAGTATCCCTATTATATTATTACCATAGGATTCAATTCCATAGCTAATGGATACAGAATAGGGATACTAGATTGCGGAAACGTTGGGATACCTTGTCTTGGCTTTGTACTTGACCACTTTATGTTTTGGCTGCTTTTTGCATTGTGCTTTCCCTAATATTGCACATTTCATATGGGTCTGCAATTTGGCTTTCCTTGTGTTTATTTTTATTTTGTGTTTACTTTTGCGGAGACAGCCTGTGGGGCTGCATGTTGTGTGCTGTAACTATATGTAACATTTGGCATTGTGATACTATTACTTTGGTTGACTGACATATTTATTAAATACAAAAATATATAATTTTTTATTATACTTTTGGTATATACTATTTCCTGGTTGTGCCATCTTGATTTATTGTGGTTTGGTTATACATTTATAGGACCATGGAGAGTCCTTCTTGCAGATGAGCACCCCGTTTGTGAATATTTTATGAAAACAGTGTGCAGAATATCTATTTTGTTTCAAGACAAAGATACGACACATCACACTTGAGCGTCAATGACCAGACTCTGCAATGAGACACCAGGAAGTGTCAGACTCCTGATGGATAGCCAGACAAAAAATAAGAAAGGCCTTTGCTGCCTAATTAAAGAGCCACCCCCGCCTGGGCCCCCCCTCCAGTGGTGGAATGCCAGGACTCGAGTGCGAATACTGCGACCCTGATAGTTACGCCACTGAGGAGGAGGCTGGTTTGCGGCACGAGAAGTTTCCAGGAAAGGAGGTGGTGATCGGAAAGGGGGAGAGGTGTGAAAAGTTGGAAATAATACAGAGGCTGAGAAAAGAATGTCTAGGGTGTTGCCAGCTTGGCAGGTAGGAGTTGGACGCAGATAAAACAGCTTTCCCCCTGCTCCAGTAGCAGATACAACTAGCCCACCCTTTCAAGAGTCCCTACCAATTTATGAGCAACATTTCTTTTGAACTAGCAGATTAGGAATCCACTTTACACTTTCCTATACCTAGTGATCCCTTGAAGGCTCACTTTCCTCACCTGCCGCTGCTTATGCAGCAATCGCTGTCAGAATCTCCTTGTCAAAACAAGCTTTTTTCTTCTCCCCCCTTCCCTACTCGCAGTATAGCAAATTCTGCTATATACACTCCATACCTTCTGTGAACTGGGGAATAAGGATACATAATTAGGAGAGACCCTCCCAATGCTACTGGGTCCTTTTACGTGCAATTTGATCTAGCTGCCTCCCTCTGTGGTACTTTTCCAGTAGCTGTTACAACCAGCCCACCCTTTTAAGGGTCCCTACTAGTCTGTTATTCTGTTCTAAGCAAGCAGGTAAACTATTTCTATACCTTTCTATACCCAGTTGACCCTTGAAGGCTCCCTCTTTGCTCCTGTCTGCATATGCAGCCCTGACTCGGTTGTGGCAATTGAGTTTTAATGTGGATAAGTGCAAGATAATGCACCTGGGACGTAAAAACCCAAGGGCTGAATATAGAATATTTGATACGGTCCTAACCTCAGCATCTGAGGAAAGGTATTTAGGGGTTATTATTTCAGAGGATCTAAGGGTAAGTAGTCAATGTAATAGAGCAGCAGGAAATGCTAGCAGAATGCTTGGTTGTGTAGGGAGAGGTATTAGCAGTAGGAAAAGGGAAGTGCTCATGCCACTGTACAGAGCACTGGTGAGACCTCACATGGAGTACTGTGTGCAGTACTGGAGACCGTATCTCCAGAAGGATATAGACATCTTAGAGAGAGTTCAGAGAAGGGCTACTAAAATGGTGTACGGCTTGAAGGAGAAAAGTTACCAGGAAAGGCTTAATGATCTTAACAAGTACAGCTTGGAAAAAAGACGAGACAGAGGAGATATGATAGAAACATTTAAATACGTAAAGGGAATCCACAAGGTAGAGGAAGGGAGTATATTTAAAAGGAAACAAAGTAGCAAAACAAGAGGACATAGTCTTAGATTAGAGGGGCAAAGGTTTAAAAGTAACATCAGGAAGCATTATTTTACTGAGAGGGTGGTGGATACATGGAACAGCCTTCCAGTTGAAGTGGTAGAGGCCAAAACAGTAATTGAATTTAAGCAAGCATGGGATAGGCATAAGGCTATCCTAAACAAGAGATAAATCCAGGTAAAGTATCCATGTAATTGGGCAGACTAGATGGGCCGAAAGGTTCTTATCATCTGCCGACATTTTTCTATGTTTCTATGTTTCTATGTTTCTATGTAGAAAAAACTGGGATCTATTAAGTCTGCCTCTCTCAGTATAGCAATCCCTACTATACTCACTCCTACCCTCTGCTAACGTGGGAACAAGGGCACACTTCTATGAGAGACCCTTCCAATGGTCTTGGGTCTTTCTAAGCTAGATGCACTAACAAATACCAGTCAGTTTCCCCGCAGTTCTAGGCAGCCCTGACACACGTTTGTATTTTAAATCTTTGCAAGCTCATCCAGAGCTTGATTTTCACTGTTTCTTTTCCTTTGGTGCCCCCTAGTGGTCCAAAGTATAAATGTCTATCTGGTCCTTCCAATGCATTAAAAGTTCAGTTTTAATATACTTTGTATCCCCCACCACTGGTCCATAATGCCAGTGAGCCATACCAGTGTACCAGTCATACCAGTCTGCCATGCATAATACCAGTACCATACCAGTGTGCCAGCCAAAATACCAGTCTGCCATGCATAATACCAGTGTGCAATGCATACCATTGTGTCTTAATAGCAGTATGCCATACATACCAGTGTGCCTTAATACCAGTCTGCCATGCGTACCAGTGTGCCATGATACCAGTCTGAGTCTGGTATACATACCAGTGTGTCATACATTCCATTATCAATTTTCCTTGGCACATTGGCACGCATACAGTAAAGAAAATTGCCGACCATTTTATACATGTTGCTGGGTTGGATACATCTGGTGGTTACAGCCGTCCCATCGGGGAATAGGCACGACCCCACCCCTCCTGTACTATGTATGTTTTATTGTACCTCCAGCCAGGTCATCATTGCAGCATGTTCCGCTCCGTGTCTTTGTTTTTTGATCCCAAGGTGGATTTGTTTCTGGGAGGGCATAAGTAGGAGCCCACCAGTCTACCTCATGACTGAAAAGCAGCGTGAGCAGTGATGGTTCGCTACACAGCAGCCTGTAGCTTCATTTTTGGATAGGACTAACCCTTACTAGAGGTGCTTTGACGTTTGGTGGGTGAGCTTACTCTCTTAACCCTTTCACTGCTGAGGACGTGTGGGGAACGTCCTC
>CM019063.1:356836612-356839112 GCA_009667805.1 Leptobrachium leishanense | reverse complement strand
CAGTGTGGGGATGAGAAAAGGTCTTGGAGGAATCATATGGCCACAGGTGACGCACCCTAGGCACCTCTTGCAACCAACATTGGAAAACGATCCAACTCCCCGCGAGTAACTTGATACAGGGTCAGTGTGGACCAAAAGGTCCTTCAGATTTTGCCCCGCTTATAGCAAGTCATTTGGTCTCTGTTGGGAATATGGCCGGCAGCGAAGGGTCCTGTTCCAGGGTGTGCCAATTCCTATTGACCGATGCCACAAGTTTGGACGTGGCAGTATTATATTGCATAGGGAATCTAAGCGGGGCACCAATCTCGTTGAAGTCTCCTGTGGCAAATCGATTTTCCTCAGAGCCGAATCCAGGACTTGGTCGAATAGCCCCTGTTCCTGAACTTCTCATACATAGACTGCATCTGGCGCTCACGATTTTCCAATTCAGAGTATTTCTAGCAACCCTCATGAATTGGGCATACGGTAGTGATTTCACCACATGTTGAGGATGGGCACTAGAAGCGTGTAGCAGAGTGTTACGGTCAGTAGGTTTGGAGTATAGAGAATAGTGTAAACTATTCTCTTTGAGGTAAACCTCAACATCCAGAAACTGTATCCTCGTAGTGTTCACCTGTAGAGTAACCTCGACAGGTGTTCCTAAATTGTTGATGTATATTTCCACTGTCTTGCCTCTTCCACTGTCCCTCGCCAAAACTATGAAGATGTCGTCGATGTAGCGAATATATTCGACAATATTTTCTACAAAGCGGGGGGTAAGATGTATTGCTTCTCCCACATGTACATGTACGCAATTGGCGTACATCGGCGCCATCGCGGCACCCATGGACATCCCTGTGCTTTGTAAGAACCAGTCGTTTTCAAACCGGAAGTAATTGTTTTGAAGGGTTAACAGCAGTAGTTCCAAGACAAATTCGATACAGGGTCCCGTGTACTATCAGATAAACAGAGGAGTTTCTCTCATCGCTTCCACCCCATCCTCGTGGGGGATGATCGTATAGAGGCTCCTAACGTCCATCCATGGTTACTAGACCACATTGCCAGATCGCCTTTCACTTCAGAGAGCCGATGTAGAAATGTTGGTGTGTCCTTGACAACAAGTCGGTATGCTGCCAGGACCGGCGCTTTAAAAGGAAATCCAGCCACTTGGCAATGGGCTCTAGGACTCCATCGACTGCCAGCGCACAATGGGGCGCATAGGGGGCGCCTGTAGACTCTTATGCTTTGGCAATCCATAAAGAACGGAAAATCTGAATTGGAAAATCGTGAGCGCCAGATGCAGTCTATGTATGAGAAGTTCAGGAACAGGGGCTATTCGACCAAAGTCCTGGATTCGGCTCTGAGGAAAATCGATTTGCCACAGGAGACTTCAACGAGATTGGTGCCCCGCCTTAGATTCCCTATGCAATTAATACTGCTGCACGTCCAAACAAAGTGTGGCATCGGTCAATAGGAATTGGCACACCTGGAACAGGACCCTTCGCTGCCGGCCATATTCCAACAGAGACCAATGATTGCTATAAGCGGGGCAAAAATCTGAAGGACCTTTTGGTCCACACTGACCCTGTATCAAGTTACTGCGGGGAGTTGGATCGTTTTCCAATGTTGGTTGCAAGAGGTGCCTAGGGTGCGTCACCTGTGGCCATATGATATTCCTCCAAGACCTTTTCTCATCCCCACACTGGCAAGATCTTTAAAATCCGTTATAACATCTCCTGTAAGACGAGTATGTAATCTATAAAATCATGTGTGTCCCTGTGGGTTGTCCTACATCGGAAAAACCGAAACCCAGTTATGCGAACGGATTCGCAACCATCGTTCCAACATCCGGACAGCCTTTCGTGATGGTCGCTCCGATAAACCGGTGGCTCGGCACTTTTTGAATCTAAATCACCCTCTGACTTCTTTGAGATTTGTGGCTTTCGACCATATTCCGCCACCCAGAAGAGGGGGAGATCGCGGTAGATTGCTTTTGCAAAAAGAAGCCTTTTGGATTCATCGCTTAAGGACTGTCCACCCGGATGGCTTAAATGAAAAACTGACATTTTCTATGTTTTGAAGGTCCTAGAGGACCAGGGTCATTCATGCTGTCTACTCTGTCTCCTCGGTGGTTAGTTATTTGGGCTCCATTATAATCACTCTAGGAATTATGCGATTTAGCCTCAATAGTCTTTTTGAGTTCCTTCCTGTCTATGGGATTGGTTCACGTATTAAGATCCCTGTGCGTGCCTTTTTCGTTTTTCCTTTTTTCTTTAGTCTTTTTTCTCACGGTGATCGTTTATTTTTCTTTTTTATATATACGGGCCCTTTTGTACAGTAACTTTTTGGCATACCTTTTTTTTGCCTCTTTTCAATGTTTGGTTTTTTTGGTTCTGCTTACTAGTTTTTAATTGTTTGGAGGTCCTTTTTGTTTTACCTCTATTGAGATGGACGCGATTCAATACGCGTCATGGGTTGCCGGGGTTACGCGTTGTCCACGCCCAGTTGCGTCTGCGACGCT